>CAIGQV010018106.1:10105137-10122082 GCA_903798115.1 Danio jaintianensis | reverse complement strand
TATCTATCTATCTATCTATCTATCTATCTATCTATCTATCTATCTATATTTTCTGACAATTAGTAAAATAGCTATGTATTCTAGTGTGATGAGGCTGATATACACACAAACAAAGCAGCACTTGCTTACCATTTTGAATGTCATTGTTATAAAGTTGTTTACTTTCTTAATTGGCTCATGTTATATGTGCGTATTGGAATATTGAACCAGACTGATGTAAAATTAGAACAGACTTCTGTAGGTGCAGATTTACTCTCTTTCCTCACTTTCACTTTTATTTTTGTGCACTAGCCCTACAGACGATCACCAAAGGTCAAATATCAAATTTGTGTTTTACAACCCTTCAATCAGTTGTATGCAGATCAGACTGGTTGAGAATTTTTAAAAACTTTTTTATACATTAAAGTAATTTACAAACAAAATAGCTTGACATTGCATGACAGCAGCAGTAGTTCAAATAATAAAAGTAATAACAATACAAATAGATGAAAAACAAAAAATAAATAAAAAGACACACATTTTCAAAGAATAGAGCTGGGGATAAGTGAAGGTGCCTTACTGATCAGTTCATTTTCAATGTGTCCAAATACAAAGTAATAGGTGCCCATATTTGTATAAAAATGTCCAGTTTCAATTGAAGTTGTGCAGTCATATATTTCATTCTGTAGATGCATTCAAGTTTTTCTATCCACTGAGCTATTGTTGGAGGGTGTGGCTTTATCCAATTAGTCGTTATAGTTTTTCTTGTGCTTAATTAAAGAATAGGTAGTATATAACTCTGCTTTTTATTATATACACCCTGGGGTATCCCTTCCAACAAGGAAAACAAGGGAGTAAAAGGCAGATCTATATGCAGAATTTTCATAATCTCATGATATGTTAAGAAATAGCTATTGAAAAGAACTGGCTCCTGAAAGCCAGTGTTCTGTAATTGAATGTATTGCACTGTTTGTTTTCACTGTATATTAAGCAGCACTGCCACAGCTCCTGTGAATAGTAGTGCAACAATAATAATAATAATAATAAATGCAGAAGCAAGTACTGTATTTTTTAACTGTTTTAAAATTAGCTAGAACAAGAACAAGAACTATTTCTGAACAATAACTATTTCACGACCTAGCTTATACCCAACTAGTGAGTATAAGGGAAAAAAATACAAACAAACAGTCACTTGCTTTGGCTCTCTTATCCACGGTCCCAAGAGGGAAAATAATGCACTGACTCATACACACGTGGAGGAAAACACACACTGTTGGGCTTGATTTTATGATTCTTCCAATCCATCGGTGCCTCTCTTGTAAAAAGCATTGAAAGGCACATATGATATGACTCGAAACTTTCTTGGGTCATCTAAATAATTTAACCTATAAGATTGACTCTGAAATAGCAGGCTAAGTTTATCCACTATTTATACATCACTGCTTATTTGTTTTATGCAGGTGTCCTTATCACAGCCCCAAGAAATGAATCTGAATATCATTCATATGTCTTAGGACACATTTTCTTGTGGTTCCAACAGGATTCAACACTTGCTTTTCTCCCTCCCACCTCTCTTAGGTGTTGTTCAGCAAAAGCATCGAGTGAATTAATTATTAATTTGTGATAATATTGTCTGTTTTATTTAAATCAGAATGGTAATAACACTTCATAACTCAATGCATTCCGACAGACAAAGCATGCAGTACATATTCATGTTAAAATACTGCCTATAATATATTATCATGTTTCCTGCTTCAAGTCACCATTATTTAAAACATATTTAGATATTAGCTTGTGCACATTGTAATGCTCACTGCTGGCCCTAATGGATTCTATCTCTTCTATCCCAGTTTGCTCTCTTGTCCTTGTAAAAGGAACAATTAAACTCCTGCCAAGAGGAGCACAGCCTCCATGCCACGCTTGGGCTACAGCCTGCTTTTAGTGCTGCAGTTTCTCACAGCAAGGGCATTGCTTGTACTATTAACTGATTTATGTGTGTATGTGTGTGTGTGTGTGTGAGAGAGAGAGAGGGATTGTGCATGTGATGTTGTTAGGGAAGAGACAGCATGAAAAAGGACAAAGATAGGACAAACATAAAATATTGTAGACTAAGAGTAGAAAATGTAATATTATTTTGCTGTACATGTATGGTACCTGTATGGCTTTTTCCCTCCTACTGGTTTGGAATCAGTTCATCTTTGCCCATATGGCCACAATACCTCAAGCCACCACTGGAGTCAGAATAGGCAATAGAGATCCATATGCATTTAGTCGAGATGATGCACTCAGTGATGTCTAAAAGCTTCTAGACTTCCCCTCCACAGTCATACAGAGTGTTTTAAAAGGAGACATGGTTTGGGTTACGAGCAGCCAGGAAATGTATTCAGCCCTCAGGAGAATGATCTATTACTGAGTTCTCTCTGCTGGATGTCAGAGTGGATAGAGCAGACCATGCTTTACTCAGCTGTGCATGTTGTAATACGAATGAAAAATAATCTAAAACGGGTTCAAACTAGAGTAAAGGAACCCCCAGGAGAAAGCAATGGGTCTTAGTTTGTCCATGGAAAAAAATGGTAACTGCATTTATAAATGACTGCTATAGTTTTGGAAAGCATTTGTTTATTAAAAAAAAGGGTTGGGGGTAATCAAAAAGTGCAACAATCCTTATCTAAAATGTGTCTGTGTTATTTGTATTATCTGCCAGAATTAATCTGTATATTTCCTTTCTTTCCTTCCCTGTCCCTCTTGCTCCCCCACCAATCATGCTTCCCATTGCTTTCTTTTGGCTCTGTCATCTCTTCATTCCCATTCTGCTCGATGCCCCCCAACTCATCTGCTTTTGAATTTTGCCCCATTCAATTTCCTGTCCATCTGTACAACCCTCTGTCCCCCTTTCTTCCTATATTTCCATTCACATCCGGCCTCCCTATTCCCACCTACAGCAGCGTCCCCTCAAGCAGTCCCTGAGTGGCTCGCTGTGTCGAGAGTCCCACTGGAAGTGCCTGCTGCTCACCTTGCTCATGTATGGCTGCTTTGGCACACTAGGCTGGTGCTCCCTTTACCGCATCACAGTAATGGCTTCTGATGACCAAGGCCCTGCATATTTCTATGGGGACCGAGCCAGGCTCTACCATGACAGCCCGTGTTCCAACGGCTACGTCTATATACCTGTAGCCTTCCTGGCCATGCTGTACATCGTATACTTGGTGGAGTGTTGGCACTGCTACTCTAAAACAGCTAACCTTGCTAAGGTGGAGATCACAGAGGTTTATGACAGGATACAGCGGTTACAACAAGCCACTCCCTGCATCTGGTGGAAAGCCATCAGCTACCATTATGTGCGGCGTACCAGACAGGTCACACGCTACCGAAATGGAGATGCCTATACAACAACACAGGTGTACCATGAAAGGGTCAACACACACGCATCAAGCTCTGAGTTTGATTACTCAAGACTTGGGGTTAAAGATGTTTCAAAGGAGCTGCAGGGCCTGCTGGAGCATCCTGTAACCCGATTGCGCTTCACCAAGTGCTTCAGCTTTGCCAGCGCCCGTGCTGAGACTGCCTACCTCACGCAACGAGCACGCTTCTTTGGAGACAACGAAGGTCTGGATGACTATATGGAAGCACGAGAGGGTATGCACTTAAAAAATGTTGACTTTCGAGAACATATGCTAGCATTCCCTGACCCATTACATCCGCCTTGGTACACTCGACGTTGGGTATACTGGTTGGCCTCAACTTTCCTGCTATCGTGGCCTCTTCGTGTGATTGCAGAGTATCGCACAGCGTATGTCCACTACCATGTTGAGAAACTGTTTGGTGAGAATGAGGACGCAAATGACAATGATAATACTGAGACAGGGAACTACTGTACAGGCTTTGACCATGGCACCGGGGGTCCCACCCTACGCGTCATTTCACGGGTCAACACAGTAGATATGACCGAACTGGAATGGCACATTCGTTGTAACCAGCATATGGTGCCAAGTTACTCAGAGGCCTTGCTCATGGATTTGGACATGAACACAAATACACCGTTAACAGTTGCAATGGCTGCACGAATGCGACGCAATTCTAGCTACCTACTTCAGAGCTGCCCCAGGTGCCGGCGCTCAACAAGCAGCTCCTCTCTCCCTTCCTGGGTTAGAGGGAATGTGGCTGCAGGGACAAACTCATTCCCAATTAGGCCCGGTGGCAGGCTGTCCCTAAGTCGTAGCGGTTTCTCTCTCGGCCGCTTGCATACCACAAGAAGCCGCCACCCTTGCCTGTTTCACTCAAGAAGCCTTGGAGGTGGGATGGGCAGCCGGATGGAAGAAGGGGGTGGGGGTTTCCTGGGTCTTGGGTTTAGAGTGCCAGATGAGGAAAGGAGGGGTGTGTTAGAGAGTGAAGGGCTAGAAGATGATGATGATGTAGAGGAGAGAGGCCAGGAACAAGTGGAGGAGAGAGAAAATGGAGAGACCAGGGAGGACAATAGAGACAGGCCACCCACCTACCAAGATGCTCTGTACCTACCGGTTTTAATCATTCACGGGGAAGAGAGCTGTCATGGGGGGCATGGGATTGACACAGGATAAAAGAACCAGTGTGATGTTAAGAAGAATATTTGAAGTGACTTTTGAAAAGTAGAGGCAGACTGCCATCAGGGTACAGATAATAGACAGGCAGATTGTGAAGTCAAGAAAGAGATGGGAGTTTTGAACTGAATCAAGATTCAAAAGTTGAACCTGAAGTGTCTCTTGTGTAACACACCTCAAAATTTGTTCATGAATGTATGGAACAGGAGCATTCAATCTTGCACCTAGAGGGTCAATATCCTGCTGAGTGTAGCTCCACCAGCTCAAACACACTAGTCTGGAAGTTTCTACAAATCCTGTGAAAGGCAAGCCTGCAACCTTTAGCCAAACAATAACATAAATGATGATTTGCACGAAGGAGACCTGAGACCATTATGTGATTAGCTACAAGGCGCCTCATGTGATCCAATTTAGCCTTTGCTTTTTTCCAATGGTAAGTAATACAGAATAGTAAGATAATCTCTGGTTTCTAGTCAGTCTGTAACCTTTGATTAGCTGGTTCAGGTGTGTTTAATTAGGGTCGGAACTAAACTCTGCAAGACAGTGGCCCTCCAGGATCAGGTTTTGACACAGCTGGTGTAGAATGTAGTAGGGATTGAAATGAAAATATACTTTGGTCAAGTCAAATCCACGTTGATATGGACTGACCCTAAATAAATACATATAGTACATACCTAGTAGAAAATACTGATAGGCATGGAACATCAGTGTCCTATATCGATCCTAACATCCTATTATTGATATCTCTGACATATCATGTCCATGGCAAACTAAAAGATCAGTGTGTCCTCCTTTTGACCATGAGAATAATGTATTTTACATGAAAAGCTGGGTGTCTGCAACCTGCATTTAACATTGCGAAGCAGTTTTTGCAATAACGTGAAAACAAAGCCCATGCTAGTGTAGTATTGTAAATCCATTCGTCAACAACATGCAAGTAGCTTACGGAAAAGGGGACTCGGATGTGAACTGCATTCACAGGAATCAATATTAAGATTGACTATTAAAGGAGATCTGATAGAAACTAATGGTTCTCAGGGGGAAAATTAAAAACTAAATAAAATCAAGTAAAAATAAACCTAATAAAAAAGGGGTGGTAAAAGATCAATGAGTGAATGTAGGCTGGTGAATTGTAATCCCTCACTGTTTGACACTGTGCTTTAATCCACTGTCCTGGCTAATGACTTCTTTTAATCTCTTGTCCTTTTTAATTGCCTGGTAGAAGCACAGTGCTTATGAGTTTACTTATCTCTGCCTTAGAGGTTTCTTATGTCAGCCTCATGTCTACTGCAGCCAACAGAAAGTAGATCTGTTCAGCAGCAACTCAATGTATTCCTTTTAGTTTTTGTGCACACATTTTTTTTCTATCACTTTCCATTGACTTCTATTGTTTTTATACTGAGGTGATGATATTTTATAAGCCCTTCCCTTAAAACTAACTAATCACAGAAATGTTTTTTGCATTTTTTGATTTTCATTAACACGATACTTAGTATATTTGTTTTGATTTCAAGTTTTACTATTCTTCTTGGGATGTCTCTTCATGCATTTGTAGGCCTGCTCATTCATCCCTCCCTAGACTGTTAGAATGTTTAAATAAAATACTGGATTAAGCTTGTTTCAGTTTAATGCAACTGTTGTTAATAGAGGAAATAGACAACACAACATATAAATAGTGAAACATTCCACAGCCTCATGTAGTCACATCGGTGATATGCACATAGAAGAGCGAACAAGCATAAAAATACATGCGTAGGTCAGCACAAGCACAACGCATCACCTACTTTACAAACAGTGCAGGGATTGAGTTAAAATAAGTTGTCCTTGGAATCACTGAAAGAACGAATGTATAAACACAACCTTGCACATGGAGAGGATGTTAATAGGAAAAAAAGGTGAAGTTCAATGCTAAGAGCACACACTAAGAGCATCCCTGTATTGTTTGTAGGATTTCTACTAATTAAATTAATGCTAATATTTCAACAACATGAGCATATCTTTCAGCGATGAGGAAATGACTACAGTGGCCATGACCATGATGCTCTTATTAATAAAGTCAAACCATAAACAATGTGTTTACTGACTGCTTTATTATGAATATTCATGACTTGCAACTACAGATGAACAACACAGAAGCTAATATATCAATTTACATCTTTGTATATGGTGTTTTTTAACTTACTTGGTCTGTAAAGTCACTTACAAATTAAAAACCTATTTTCTTGTGCATGAATGCTTTAAATTCACTTGAAATGCTTACAGTCACATGCCTTAAAAACACATGCAAATTCTAAACTATAATTCTATTATATTTTGCAATGACTTTAATCCTGACTCAGCATTGCAGATGCACACATGGCGCTATCGATGCTGAAACTAGATTTTGTGCCACATACTTAAAATATACTAATTTTATGGACTTTTGCTAAATCTTTAAAGTCACAAATGCTTCAGTTTACTTTGAATGATCCTTCAGTATCAATAATGCTGTTAACTCCTGGATTTAGTCTTGGTAACTCTAGGCTAATGACGGAGTTGTTTTTAGATTTGGATCAATGCAGACTTGGCAAACACCTTCACTTTTGTTGGCAATTAAAAGAAGATACTATATATTTTGATATGATTACATAATTCAGTGCACAATAATTTCGCATTTTTCAAACGACTTTTGCATCTATTTACTGAATGTCATGTTTCACGTTGGCGAGTGCCACGTGCTGTACTGCAGGCTCAAATCACATGTGTTTGGAAAATGGCTCCACCTAGTGGCGCTTTTCCACAGTGAAGCCTACTTTTCAAGTATTGGACACTAAAACACTAAAATTTAAATCCTGTCATAATTTTACCCACTCTCGACCTCCTGCAAACCTGTTTGTGTTTTCTGTTGAACAAAACATAGGATATTTTGAGGAATGTTGGAAACTGGTAGCCATTGACTTCCATAGTATTTTTCGTACTATGTACAGTGCTCAGCATAAATGAGTACACCTACTTTTGAAAATTATTATTTTTATTCATTTCTAATTGAATATAGCAAGGTATTTTGATGCATTTAAACAAAACAGTTTTATTAAACAGTTATATCCATCAGGTTTTGGTCACCCAACATCTTTAATCTTAAATTCAAACAAGTTATTGCAAAAAAAATCAAATAAAAACTACAGAATTTCAACTAAATTTGAGATTTTTTTATGTTTCTCTTTATTTATTTTTTATTACTTAATATTTTCCTCCAACATATTAATTTGAGTGTACAAATTATTGGACAATAAAGGGAGTAAGCCGAAAAGAAAATAATTGAATGAAATTCTTGGACTGTGATGTTGCTTTTTTTTTTTTTGTTAGATTAGTTCCAATTTTGTCTTTGGTACTGACTAATCTAATGTATATGCACAAATAAATTATTTCTAGCATATTATGGATAATATACATTTAAAAGAGAGATCTGTGAGGGGTGTACTCATTTATGCTGAGCACGTACAAAATATTCTTCAAAAAATCTTGCGTTCAACAGAGAATCTTGTAAAGCTTTGGAGCCACTTGAGTAAATAGTAGTATTTTTCTTATTATTAATTCATATAAAAATTTAAATTCAGTATTTTTTTCAACCTATATGTGTTTCATTCTTCTGTTGATCAAGAAAAATGTTTATAAATCATTAACCACTGACATCCATAAAGCACAAACAATAAATAAATAAAAACAATACTAGGATACTGTAAAAAAAAAAAAAGTATTAGAAATGATATATTCCCCCTACTGCTGATGTCAATGACTACCAAGAGTCTTCAAAATATCATCTTTTGTGTTTAACAGAAAAAAGAAATTCATAAAGATTTGAAACCCCTTGAGAATGGGTATTTTAATTTTTGCTATCCCTTAAAAACAAGATGTTTAAAAAAGATTATTTCTCGATTACCTGTAATGTCAGTTGCAGGGAATTATAATGTTAAAGCATTCTGATCGTCCTTCCTCTCCCTCCCTCTGTTCATAATCTGGGTTTGAAGTACAGGATCAGTTCCTTCATTGCTGCTGACAATAATAGAGGAAGAGAAGAGAGTCTGTCTGGTAAGTCAATAATATAAACAATGTATTCAAAATTAATTTAAGAGTATAATGGCATTACTCATTATGACATTATAATTATATATAAAACTGTCAAATATGTATATAACAAGAGGACTCTAATTGTGACTGAATTAGTAAACTGCGAAACACTTAATTCTTAAATGTGATGCATTCATGTCCAATCAGCACTGCATTCCAGTGGCATTTCTAGCTCTTAAAACACAGCGGTCGCTTTGTGTAGTTGATCTGATTGTTGAATGTGCTCTGCTTTTTTATTTAAGTTGTAAGAGAAATGAAGTAACAGTGCAGGCACTGAGATAAGCTCTTCTCTAAGCAGCTTGTTACCTCCCCTGAGCCTGGTGATTCAGACTAGAGTTGCCATCAGAGATTTAGGTCATAGAGACGACACACAGCATGTTGTCTGAGTGACCGCGATGAGAAACACTTTTTTAAATACTTGTATGTGCTTATAAATCAGTTTAATCTTTGCAATTAATTACAATTTTGCCATACTTTCCTTATAAAATTGTATCATTAATAAAACTATACATTTTATATCATATAGTTATGGGTCAATGAGGCATCAAATCAATAAGTGTAATCTTTAAATTTTGTGGGTTTTTAGCCCATATTTATTAGAATGTGTCCCATTTTCTTTTAAAAATTAATCATACATTTGTTTTTACAAAATGTAATTCAGTGTAACAATATTATATACCATATAATCTTTTCAGGCATATTTACATAAATTATTATCACATAGCCTATTGAAAGATTCCATTTAAATATAAATTGCCATTATATTTTGCAACAATACTAACCATAGGTTTTATCTATTTGATGGTAATCTATACTTTACAAATATATGTATTTTACAAAACCTATTTGTTAAACATTGGTTGTATATATGGAGGCACCTTTTTAATTCTAATTAGTTGAAGTTGACCCAAACCATTGTTTTTGATAATATAATAATAGTAAAAATAACATTTAAAATGTAACAGTTGACCCAACCTGCCATTTATCATGAAAACAATTTATCATGAAAACGATTAACTGTCAATTAATCGTTTTTGACCTTTAGCCATAGTATTATCATTATAGTAAAAGTGTAGTAATAGCCTATATGTTTTGGCATGGTTATTACTACAACAGCCATAACAAATTACAAAAATCTATTAATTCACAAAAACATTACTGTGGTTTGAGATTGAAAGTCAACTGAGAAAACATAGTAGGCCTACTGTTTGACCTAGAATAATAGCCAAAACAAATCAATATTTACATATATTTTGCAATTCAGTCTGGCTTTAAAACCTTTTCTTTCCACTTCGCAATCCCAATGGACGCGGCGTGGGTCAGCTGTGAGGTGAGGAGCCGCGGGATGTCGAAGGACCAGCTGGACTCGGCGGTGATCCAGGCGGAGGAGCTGCTCTCACTGGCCGCGGAACTGCACGCGCGGTGTCGGGAGGAGAGCACGCAGATGGCGGCTCAAGTCGAGCGGCTGAGAGAGGAGAGCCAGAGACTCCACAGCCAAAGCGACCTGCTCCAACAGGACATGGCGGAGATCAACAAGACACTGGAGGCTCTTCTGGACACTAAAGCCGCGTATGAAGCCAAAGAGAGACAGGCTCGCAAACTAAGCAAACAGCTCTGAAACAAGGCGGGAAAATATTGTTTGACCATTTAAACGAGAGAAACAAAGAATAAAAGTTGTTCCTGCATTTTCAAATCATTCAACGGAGTGGGCTTTTTTGATAAATTCAGATTACACTTGAAGGGCTTTTGTGCCAAATTAAACATAAACAAGGAATAAATCAAACAGTTTATTCCATAGACTGTATAAAAATGTGTTGTTCACTGATGCCTGAGGTGACAGGCATCTTTTTTAAAAGGGATAGTTCACAAAAAAATAAAATAAATTGCTGTTAATTTAATTATCTCCACCCTACAACCTGGAAACCAATTGAGCACAGCCATCTTCTTCGACAATGGTTCTCAACCATTCCACCAGCACTGCACCTCTTGCATGTCTTCTTTGTCTGCCACACTCTTTTTATATCTTGCCATCTATGCTAATGAGCTGATTATCTGAATCAGATGTGCATGGTTGAGGAGACATGTGCTGTAACCAAAATCCCCCCTCTTTCACTATTCCCTATATTAGTCCATTAGTCCACATAGTGCACTTGGAGGAGCGAATGAAATGAGAGTGAATTTGAGCACTCTGTGCACCAGAAGGGATGATTTTGTTTGTGCTTTGCTAGATGATAAATCCAATTAGCCTAGATTTTCAACTTCTTGGGCAGACCCTGCTAGTTATTTAACACTTGCTGTCTATTAGTAATGAAACAAAGATTTTTGATTTCTGTTATGTAAACAAACATTACTTTGATTGAATATTTTATTTTAGACCACACCGAAAGGATTGTGCTTTAGATGCCATCCTGCGGTCAGACACGTAAACTCTCACAGTGCATTATGGGCAGGGTTCATACGGTCATGGAAAACCTGGAAAAGTCATGGAATTTTGACATGGCATTTTCCAGGCCTGGAAAAGTTTTGGAAAATCAGAAAAACCCACAAAGTTTTGGAAAAATCATGGAAAACAGATATCTGTAAACTTGAGTATAGGTTATTTACTTCTTTTCTTTCCTTGGCCAATTACATACTCTCACATTATTAGTGCGGTGTAAGCATTATCTAAATCAATTTTACATAGATAAATATAAGCTGAAACTAAATAGATTGTTGCGTGTTTTACGATATGCTGTAATAAATTTTAACATGTATTGTTTTTTACCACGCATATGTAAACATTGCATGAAACATAAGGTCATGAAAATTTACTTGAAAGTCTTGGAAAAATCATGGAAAAGTCATGGAATTTTAGTAGTAAAAATGTGTTTTATAGAAAATGTGTTATATAAATTTTATAGCTGTTGAGTGTATTTGTCTATATATGTCTTTGGACTTGTGGGGGAAACCGGAGCACCCGGAGGAAACCCACGCGAACACGGGGAGAACATGCAAACTCCACACAGAAATGCCAACTGACCCAGCCGAGGCTCAAACCAGCGACCTTCTTACTGTGAGGCGATTGTGCTACCCACTGCGCCACCGTGACACCCTTGGTTAGGAATTATACTATTAAATTAAACTGTGAATGTAAACTTAAATGTATATCTTTTTAATCATCTAAACACTCCACAACACATAATTGTAAAGAATCAATATTAATATACTGAGCACAAACTTTCTTTACAATTTTGCAAGGAACAAACATAATGTACAAACACATTTTTATATTTAGCTCTAATGTTAAATGTAACATGCACTATTAATGCTGAAAAGTCAGTAATTTAAGCATGTGTATATGACTTTTCAGCATTATATATATGTCACAGTCACACAAGGAAGTGTAAAACTTCAAGGGTGTTTATTCAAGTGATATGCACAATAGTAGTTAGGTGAAGTAGGTGAATGGTGTTGAAGAAGGTGAGCGATCTGGCACGCACACACAGTTCAGCAGCTCAGTTCAGTTCAATGGCTATTGCCAACATAAGAACAGTCACTTCCCTTATATCGTTGCTTTGGCATTCACAGTAGGAGGACATCCATGGAAGAGCGCAGGAGAAGACGGGAGAGAAGACGAAGGAAACCATACGATTCTGATTCCAGCCGATGACTGAGTGAGTGAGGGGAGTATTTGAAGTGTGTGGTGATTGCAGGTGCAGGTGATGGTGATTAGTATTCAGGTGAGGGTTCACGGGTGTGGCGCGTGGTGGATGGTGAGTGAGAACGAGCAGCAGGTGTGACAGTACCCCCCCCCCTCCACGGGTGACTCCGGGCACCCTGGACCGGCGGCGGGGACGGCCTCGACCTCGGGGAGCTGGGCGATTTGGGTGTCGGTGGTGGAATTCCTCGAGGAGGGTCGGATCTAGAATGTCGTTACGGGGTGTCCATGATCTCTCCTCGGGACCGAATTCGTCCCAGTCTATGAGGTACTGGATTTGGCCGTTCCACCGCCGGGAGTCAAGAACTTCTTGGACTCGGTAGATGTTGTCACCGAGGACTTCGGTTTGTTCTGGAGGGAGAGGCGGTTCCGGTTCTGTGGAAGGAGGGAGAACTGGGTCAGTGTGAGGTTTGAGTAGAGAAACATGGAATGTGGGGGAGATCCGGTAAGAAGGAGGCAGGTTGAGACGATAGGTGACTGGGTTGATTTGGGAGTGGATGGTGAAGGGTCCTATGTATCGGGGACTCAGCTTACGGCAAGGCAGACGGAGGCGGATGTCTCTGGTGGAGAGCCATACCTTGTCCCCTGGGTGGTATACAGGGTTAGGTAGCCTACGGCGCTTGGCGGCATCCGTGTACCTCCGTACTGCCTGCTGAAGGTGGGTATGGGCTGAGTCCCACACCCTCTCACTCTCTCGGAACCAGTGATCTACCGCGGGCACTTCGAAGGTTTCGCCAGTCCACGGGAACAGGGATGGTTGGTAACCTAGGACACATTGAAAGGGGGTTAGACCAGTGGCAGTCTGACGAAGGGAATTTTGAGCATACTCAGCCCACGGTAGATACTGGCTCCAGGTGTCCTGGTGGCGGGTGCAGTACGTTCGGAGATAACAGGATATCTCTTGTATCTTTCATTCGGTCTGTCCATTGGTCTGAGGGTGGTAACCTGAAGACAAACTGATGGTTGTGCCTTATAGTTGGAAGAACGCCTGCCAGACCCTGGAGATAAACTGTGGTCCCCGGTCGGACACGATGTCTTCGGGGAGACCGAAATTGCGGAAGACGTGGTGAAATAGACCTTCTGCGGTTTCTAGAGCCGTGGGAAGCCCTTTCAGAGGGATAGGTTTGCACGCTTTAGAAAAGCGGTCGACGACGACTAATATGGTTGTGTAACCCTGTGATGCAGGTAGGTTCGTGGCAAGGTCTACCCCGATGTGGGTCCAGGGTCGGCGGGGAATAGGCAGTGGTTGTAGTTTCCCTTCAGGCAGACGATGAGGAGTGGTGACAATGGCACAGACCGAGCATCCCCGACACTTACTGGGCGACGTCTTTTGCCATGTTAGGCCACCAGTACTTTTGTTTGAGGAGTGAGAGGGTTCGCTTGCTGCCGGGGTGTCCAGAGCCTAGGGAAGTGTGAGTGCTGTCCAGGAGTGGAAGACGGTATCTGGTGGGTACATAGGTTAGGTCCGGAGGGGGTGCTGGTTCTTCCCGTGTGGCGGAGAGAATATCTTCGTCTACTTGCCACAGGATGGGAGCTAAGAAGACTGATGAGGGTAGGACTGGTTTGGGTAGGTGATCATGAGGGTCTGGAGAGTGCATGCGGGAAAGGGCATCTGCTTTCAGGTTTTTGTGGCCAGGTCGGAAAGTGATTTGGAAGTTGAAACGGGCGAAGAACAGTGACTATCGGGCTTGTCGTGCATTTAGGCGTTTGGCAGTGCGGAGATATTGCAGGTTTTTATGGTCGGTGACTACGGTGAAGGGGAACTGAGCTCCCTCGAGCCAGTGATGCCACTCTTTGAGGGCGAGCTTGATGGTGAGTAGCTCACAATCTCCAATCCCATTGTTCTGCTTGGCCGGGGAAAGTTTCCGGGAAAAATATGCCCATGGATGGAGAGCTCTGGGTTCACCGGACCACTGGGACAAGACGGCACCGACTCCGGTATCGGCAGCATCGACCTCTACGGTAAAAGCCTGTGTGGGGTCAGGATGTTTGAGAATAGGTGCAGTGGTGAATTTGTGCTTGAGTGTGGTGAAGGCTTGACAGGCATAGGTATCACATGATAGGGTTCGCCGTCCGCCTTTCAAGAGGGAAGTTAGGGGAGCTGAGAGGAGACTGTACTGCCGAATGAAGCGTCGATAGAAGTTGGCGAACCCAAGAAACCTCTGCAACTCTTTTATGGTTTTGGGTTCTTCCCACTTGGCGACTGCATCGATTTTACAGGTTTCCATACTGACCCCCTCCGTAGAGATCATGTATCTGAGGAAGGATATGGAGGATTTATGGAATTCACACTTTTCTGCTTTCAAGTAGAGTTGGTGTTGGCGGAGACGTTGGAGGACTTGTTGGACATGGTGTTGATGTTCTATGGGATTACGGGAGTATATGAGAATGTTGTCTATGTAGACAATAGCGAACTGGTGAAGGAAATCTCAGAATATCTCATTCATAAAGTTTTGAAAGATGCAAGGACTGTTAGCTAGGCCATAGGGCATTACGAGATATTCATAATGGCCGGTGGGTGTGATGAAGGCAGTTTTCCATTCGTCCCCCTTTCGGATACGTATGAGGTTGTAGGTGCTCCGGAGGTCCAATTTACTGAATATCTTTGCCTCTCGGAGTTCTTCGAGGGCTGCGGGAACAAGTGGTAATGGGTAGGCGAACTTAACGGTTGCATCGTTGAGCACCCGATCGTCGATACAGGGCCGAAGGCCTCCATCTTTCTTCCCCACGAAGAAGAAGCTGGAGGCAGCTGGTGATGTGGAGGGTTGGATGAACCCCTGATGGAGAGCTTCCTGGATGTAGCTCTCCATAGCAATGTGTTCTGGACCAGAGAGAGGGTAGATTCTTCCGTGGGGCAGTTTAGCGTCTGGCAGTAGGTCAATACTGCAATCCCAGGACCGATGTGGGGGTAACTGGGTTGCTCGTTCCTTACTGAAGACGTCCTGGAAAGGAGTATAGATGATCGGGATATTGCTGGATGTGGAGCTGACAGCGCTTTCTACGGTGGTGGTGTGGACGTGAAGGGAATTCTGGTTCGGATTATGACTAGCAGGGGAAGTAAGATGACCACGGTGTTTGCAGGCAGTGCTCCACTCCAAGATCTCTCCGGTGTTCCATTCGATCTTGGGTTGGTGCTGTGCAAGCCAGGGTCTGCCCAGAATGACATCCACATTAGCACGGGGTAATACCAATAAAATGAGTTTCTCACGGTGATTAGGAGGCGAGAGAATGGTGACTTCCTGGGTCCTGTGGGTGATTTTGCCATCGCCTAATGGTGAGTTCTGTATAGTGGTGATTTTAAAGGAAGTTTCACTACTCACAGAGGGGATGTTATGTTTGATGAGAAAAATGAGACGAAATGAAATTTCCAGCCACTCCAGAATGTACCAGTACATGTATGGGGTAAGTGCAAGTATCAATGATTAGCTGTGCTTTCAGATGAGGAATATGAGAAACGGTAGGGGTGAGAGTGACTTTACTCACCATTAGGCGAGGCAGACAAACTGGACAGGTGGAGATGAGGTGAGACGCTTCCCCAGAATACAGGCAGAGTTTGTTTTTGATCCGGCGTTGTCGTTCGGAAGCTGCAAGGCGATAGGAATCGGTGATCATGGGTGCATCCTCCTCTGGTGGTGGTGAAGGAGCACTGGGAGTAGGATCATAATCTGGACGTAATGGAAAGGTACAGGCTGATAGGTGTTGTGAAACACTAATGGCTTTTTTTTATAAAAGTCTCTAGGTTGGCATTGTCCTCATAAATAACCAAGTGTCTTTGAGTGCTGGGTTTCAAACCTCTGCGATAGGCGGCAAGGAGGGCCACTTGGTTCCAGCCGCTACCGGCGGCGAGGGCTCGGAATTGCAGCGTGTATTCGTGGATGGAGGCGTTACGTTGGCGGAGAGTGAGTAGTTCATCGTGCACGGACAAAGGGGTAAGTGAGACTGCAAATACCTCTTTAAAATGGTCTGTGAAAGATGGATAGGTGACCACCACTGGACTTCAGGCATTCCAGAGGGCGTCCGCCCACTGGGGGGCTCGTCCTGTTAGATGGGAAATTAGGAAGGCAACTTTCGAAAGTTTGTTGGGGAATTGGTGGATGTTAGCTTCAATATAAAACGAACATTGTAGCAGAAAACCAGTACAGGTACTCGGCTCGCCGGAGTAGTTCATCGGTCGAGCGAGGGGTGTGCTGGCATTCGGTGGGGCGGCTGGTAGGGTTTGCCGGAGAGTGTTTACCATGCCGGCGAATGGATCCGTAGCGGCTCCGGTCTGAGCAGCGTTAGCCTCCATTAGCCGTAGTAATTTGATGGGCTGGAATCCTGTCACAGTCACACAAGGAAGACAAGGAAGTGTAAAACTTCAAGGGTGTTTATTCAAGTGATATGCACAATAGTAGTTAGGTGAAGTAGGTGAATGGTGTTGAAGAAGGTGGGCGATCTGACACGCACACACAGTTCAGCAGCTCAGTTCAGTTCAATGGCTATTGCCAACATAAGAACAGTCACTTCCCTTATATCGTTGCTTTGGCATTCACAGTAGAAGGACATCCATGGAAGAGCGCAGGAGAAGACGGGAGAGAAGACGAAG
>CAIGQV010018106.1:10082369-10100137 GCA_903798115.1 Danio jaintianensis | reverse complement strand
GAGTTTGGACACCCCTGGTATAAAGCATCACGTACAAATTTCAGTTACAAAACCTCCCTGTATATAGGCATGTTTGTCAAGCAAGATTAAAACATTTTGCACAAGAAAAAAATCAATGGTTGACAGGTCCTTTGAATGTAGCAAATCGCCATAAACCGTATGAAAAAAAGCAAACCAAAGCACTAACCTCAGTACTGTACAGTCCTGTGTAGAACTGATTTCCAGAGTATGGATGGGCCCATGTCTTATTCTCTGCATCTTCACAACTAGAATAAAACAAAATTTTCAGATTTTTAGAATTTATTAACTATTTAGGAAGCTTTTGTTTTGTTTGTTATTTTGGCCTTACCCTCTCCTGACGATTTTGGCTTTTTTTTTTGTTTACCCTTTCTGGATATGATAAAAAAAAACTTATATCTTTAGTAGAGTGAAAAAATGGAAAAGGAGATTCTCCACGCACATTATTAAACATTGATTTATTATTATTATTATTTATTCGAACAAATTAAACTTGATATTTTTATTTATTTATCTTAATTTGTTTCGTTTTGTTACCTTCTCTCTGAACCCCTAGAAAGGAGCTAAATGTAACACACATTTTTAACTGTAACTTATCATGAGGAATAGTGATCAACTTGTGCACTATTTCATGACGTTTACGGTTTTGCATTCCTCCAAGAAACTTTGTATTATCTTGAAAAACATTTTGCACAAAACTTCATTTCATGACAAAATCAATACAGGCTCATTGGAAAATGCGTATTTTTTTGTAAAATCACAAAATTTAAACGTGTTTGACTGCAGTTTCTAGGTAAAATGGATGCTACAGGGCAGTATGAAGCCAACACATTTCTGTTCCTTTTCAAATGTTCATTCAGTTCTTTGCACAACACCACTTTTGAGACTCCAAAACCTGAAACTATTGGGTCAGAAAAGGGAGACATCCAAAATATGTACTGTTGGTGTGCCTCAAGGAACAGGGTTGGGAAATACTCTGCTAGGTGATCTGTATGACAAGCCCTGCCTTCTCGTGGACATGTACAAGAAGGATGTGTATCTGAAATGTACAGTAAAATGTACACTAAGTAACGTATTTCTGATTCGCAAAAATGTAGACAGCACCCTCTAGTGGATTTGTCACCTGAAACATGCAACAAAACCTACCCAGACCAACATGTTTTACGTTTTGCAAAAATGTAGGCTGATGCACATTTTCCAATTGAGCTTGGGATGGCCAATACGTATGTGTTCCTTTTAAAAAAGTTTGCGTTTCCCCAAGAAACTTTGCATTAAATTTCAAAAAAACTTTCAAAAAATGTTTCCAGTCCCCCAAGACACTTTTCCTTCACTCACGAAACTTTAGTGTTTTCACAAGAAACATAGCCAACACCCCAGGCAAACAGTTTTAGTGCTCTCAAGGAATGTTGCGTTCACTAACAAAACCTTTGCATTTCCTCAAGAAACTTTGTGTTGATGAAGACTTTCACATTCCTCCAAAAAGCCACATTCCTTTAATAATTTGCATAGTGTTAGCTTTCAAAACCTTTTGAAACTTAATGTACACTTGCAAAACTTTTGTGATTTCTAAGATAATATGAGATTGGCGGTAAATATTTCTTAAAATATGTATCAAAAGTCACAAAGAGGAGCTCACCTGTTAAGGGAGGGAACGTTGTGAAGGACCGAAAAACATAGACTGTCCCGGCCGATCTTGAGAATACATCCTGATACCAATAGCAAAAACAGAAGAAGGCCACAGACTCCCAGAGACGTGTTGAGAGACACGGTCCCTCTGTAAACACATGCAAACATTTAACAAAACAAAAGAATTCTGAGCATTTGATCTATAAATAATAGGTAAAATGTGAAGTCTATAAATATCGAAACATTGCAACACATTCACCTTCTCACATCCTCCTCCACACAGCTGGCATAGATCCAGTACAGAATGAGGGAAAAGCAGTAAATAGCCATGCACACAGCGATGGCTGACACAAAATAGCAGACAGAAGGAGAACTAGAGCCTTCCACCGTCAAAGCCTGGCCAGATGTATTGAAATGAACACTTCCATAGAGGATGCAGAGTCCGTCAAAGTGACCCTAAGAGGACAACAAATAAACATAATCTATATTTGCACATAACAAATATAAGGAGACACTTTAGCAGGCGATATTTGACTATGACAAAAAGATGTATAAGGAAAGTGCTTCCATGCCAGTATCATATGACTTTAATAAGCCATAATATGGTACAGCAGGCGACTGATCACATGGCAAAAGCTGTGTCTGACCTGGATCAGCAACAGCACATATTTTGATATTTATTGCACAGATTATTCACATCAAAAATAAAAATGCCAACATTCGTCTATCAAAACGAAATCAGAAAATAATTCACTTCAGCAAACATAACAACACACATTGTTAAATGATAACAGATTTAAGTGTGTAAAAAAGACTGTTTTCTGTTTATTAAATCGTACTGTTAAGCTTCACAAATTAGCATCAATCAGACATTGCGTGGATGTTAGCATTACCTGAGTGAGTGTCATCCAGGCGGCTGCTATCACCCCGCAGATGAAACAACCCGCATAAAGGATGAGCTCCAAAACCAGCAGCCAGGGCAGTCCCATCATGAACACGCTCTGACAGTCACTGTCCCACAGAGTCAAGCAGCCCAATGCCTCATTCATACATTCCTCAAACTGCTGTGGCAACGAGGATCGTCTCTATAAAGCATATCCTGTGCTCAAAACAATGTTGCTTTTCACAATGATTCTTGACAAATGGGCCAGAGAATTTCACCGCATTGCTATTAGGTGTAATACAAGACTGCATTCAAGTCAGTTTGAAGGCAGTGAGGGGTGGACTATCTACCTTATCTAGAAAATGCAGTCCAATACTGATTACAATAACAACATTTATAATGTAATCTGTTGGATTACACATTTTTGGTAATGTAATCTGACACATTTTTGATTACTCAGATAATTGTTGACTTAATATGTATTTGGGATTATTCTGATTCTTTCATAGGATTATTCTGTATTACATACTGATAAAAAAAATGAAACAGATGGAAAATGATTAGCATTTTTGCATCAACATCATGAATGCATTAACTTTTAAATTTAAACACAGCTTTCCTATATTGATTTTTTGTGAAGGAACTTAGTTTGTCAGTTCATGAAAAATCTATTATTTAAGTAAAATAAAAAACAATTATTAAATAAAAATGCTATAGAAACGGATACAATATTTTATTTTTATTTACCTGAATGTCGTGGCCATCATGGTGAACATGAAAATGCATAGTTAAAAAATTTCAATACAATCCTACAATTTTTGAGATATTTGAATATTTTAGGTGTATAGTGTTTGTAAATCTCTGCATTGCATGAACAATCATTAATTAACACACAAACAGCAATGACATTACACAGGTTTGAAATATTTTGCTTTCTGATTTCATTCATCAAGGTAGCTTTGGTCATTGGATATGATGGAGACAGCAGCTATACATAAAATGTGAACATGTAATCAATAAAAAAGGTCACGATTGAGGGTATTTTAAAATGTAATGTAATCTATTTCAAAGTAGCATACTTCATTTTTCAAATTTGATTACATTATTACATTGCCTATATGTTGTGTGGTCATCAAACAAATACTCAGATGTTCAGAATATCAGATATGTCAGCATCTGCTTAAAGCCGAACAGCAATTACCAGTATATTAATTAAGATGACATGCTAGTACCACAAAATAAAAATAAGTGCTTGGACTTAAACTGTCTACAGTTTACAGCTGAAGATAAAAATGATATACATAACATTGTATTATGAAAACAAAGTCTGTGATTTCAAGATGTCAAAAAAGCAAATACAAGTATGAATAATAATATGAAGCTGTGCTGCAAGCTATAATAAGAGTTATAATAAGAATAAAATCAAGCTATTAATACAAAGCATTTCCCAGTGATGGGTTGCGGCTGGAAAGGCATCCGCTGCGTAAAACATATGCTGGATAAGTTGGCGGTTTATTCCGCTGTGGCGACCCCTGATTAATAAAGGGACTAAGCCGAAGAGAAAATGAATAATACAAAGCACTTACAATGATAATGGTGATAACAACAATAATTTGTTGATTAATTGAGAAAATATATAGCTACTTACATAAATAGCAGCAACACAATACATGGACTTTGACTGAATAACTGAGCTGGACATGGACATTCTCTTACACAAAAAATGAGCAAGTATATGAAATATGCTTAATTCGTCTTACTCCAAACCAACAGATGGCGACGAACGCTTCAGATGAGCCTCAGTGACGCGTAGAAGAAACTGAACTGAAGTTTGCTCTGTTCTGTTGACGTTCATACAGACTATTTTGATGTTCAGTTGATCGTTTTCATGTTGTTATGAAACTTCTAATGAGGGTTTTGTGATAAATCAAACCTCGCATCTGTTAACGCTTTATTTTTTTTTATAAAGATGATTATTTGGGAGATGTTTTACCTCATTTTATTGTGCACAGTGTCGTGTGCAGCAGGTGAGAATTCTCTTAAAATCTGTGCTCCGTTATTTTCTGCATAGGAACATAATATTGCTACGTATTATTCAAAGTACCATGGTAAACAATATAGGGAACATGTCACAGGTTGTCACTGAACGAATGTGCGAATATAAAGGCAACTTTACCTCAATCGTAAAAATGGAGTAATGGTTATGGTGGTAAAAAAAATAATGTCCTTTTATGTAACTTATTGTAAATGCACAAGATTACAACTCAAGATATTTACTTTAATTTGTGTTTGATTAATTTCAAACATCAAGTTTTCCACCAATGTGTTGAACAAGTGGGAACTTAAAAGGGGAAATTGTGACGATCTTTTGAAATGGTGGTTAATTTAATGCAGATTATGAAATAAAAAATCATGAGACCAGGATTTGTTTAAAATTCTAACATACCTAGAATACATTTAAATAAAACATAGTGAATAATTGCCTCTTTCTTTACGGCGACCTCTAATTACAAACAAAAAAAGTGTTATAATTTGTTTTATAATAGACGTTTTATTCAGTTCTTGGGGCATAAATGTTCCCAAAAGCTGAGGAAAACTGAATTAAAATCGAGTGGAAATGTTTTTGCAAGTAAATATTTTGTAAATATAAAAAAATTGTTTTGTCAGATGATGAGATGGTGTTTATTCCTGGTGGGAAGATGGTAATGGGAACAAGTGCTACTGATGGGAGAGATGGAGAATCACCAACACAGGCTGTGACTCTCCAGCCATTCAAGATGGACAAATATCCTGTCACCAACTCCAACTTCAGGTAAACTCCAATTTAACTTTCACCTTTACTGTTAGTGTTGCTGGCTTATACAACTGCTTCTGTTTACTCCAGGGAATTTGTCAGACTGCAGAAATATAAAACAGAGGCTGAAAAATTTGGCTGGAGTTTTGTGTTCCAGGATTTTGTATCAGAGGAAGTGAAAAAGAAAGTCACTCAAAAAATTGAGGTATGGATCCAAAGCTGTAATACATAAAACATTATGTATTTTCTATGTATTATGAACACTTCTGTGGTTTTGAAAATTGCTGTTGTCTTATGTCCTAGTCTGCGCCTTGGTGGTTACCAGTCGAGAAAGTATTTTGGAGACAGGTGATGTAGTTTATACTCTATATGTAGATTTTATATACATCAAATATTAATTTTAGTGGGTGACCACTATGTGTTTTATTTTTTAATAGGTATTTATGAATAACAATAAAATAATAAATACAGTTTTATGTAATGCATTCATTTAATTAAAATGTTATTTTCATTATACTTCTTAAAATGTTGTTTGAGTGTGTTTACTCTTGTATAGTACCGTTCTATTTAGTCCTGGTTTCTTAAACGTCTGGTTTTCTTACCTTAACCAAGCAGGGTTCCCAGGGTTTTAATTTTTATTTTTCTGTCGTAGTCATGGAATATCGGGGACTTTGTTTGTTGCTTTAAATTGTAGTTTCATCATAATGTTGATTATGTTAATTATGATAAATTTTTCTATACAGTATCTCTTCATATCATGCTCTATTGTTATGGTTAGGCTACTTTCTGCTCCATTTTATTTACACTCCTCAACGTAAGTCAAATACTGTCCAAAATTGACAAAATCTGAGGTAAATTATCAATTGTTGTTCTCATGGTGGCAATTCAATTAATGCTAAGTCACATTCAAGCTAAAACTATTTTAATATTTTTATTATTCTAACATTATTTTAATCTACAAGGTCATTAAGTACAAGTACAACATCAGCCTGTGTTTCCATTTATTAGATGTTAGCTTTTTAGTTTTTTTTTGTAAAGGTCAGAATTTGGTATTTGGCTGAAAGTGGGAACCCTGTTTCAGATTTAAAATAAAAGTCTTTTAAGGCATATATTTGGCTTATGCATTCTATCCTTTTTATGGTTACAACTTTTGCTATATTGTCCTGTTTTTGGTTTGATTAGATGTCTTTGGTCTATATTGCGTTCATATTAGTCAAGCTTTTCACTTGTTCCACCAATGTGCAAATAAGTCCTCACACATATTTAGTCTCAGTTAGTTTAAGTTAGTTTTAATCAAACCAAATCTGCCAAAAGTACTATTAGATTTAGATTTTGTAAGTGTGCGACTGTCTGTTGTCTCTGGTTTGATGTCCACAGCCAGCAGGTCCAGGCTCTGGTATCAGGGACAGACTGGATTGTCCTGTGGTGCAGGTCAGCTGGAATGATGCCCAAGCTTACTGTCAGTGGAAGAAGAAGAGACTGCCAACCGAGGAAGAGTGGGAAATGGCTGCCCGTGGAGGACTGGAAGGCAAGCCAAAAACGCCTTATGCCCCTCAGCGCCTAAACAACTGTCGTCATGCATCATTTTATGTACTTTAATTTTACATACTATTTCAGGCAGGTCATATCCATGGGGCAACAAGTTCTTGCTGAACCGGACTAACCTGTGGCAGGTCAGTTGAGGTATATTCTTGCACGCGGCATGAAGGACAAGTGTATATTTTTAAGTGTTTTGGTAAATGGTGAGATCTTTGTTCAAAGGGCCCGTTTCCAGATCAGGACTCGGCTGAAGATGGCTATCATGGTGTCGCTCCTGTAACTGCCTATCCTCCACAGAATAACTATGGTATGTGGTAATAACTACACACACTACATACAGCCAAAGACTATAGAATTTACAAGACATGTCACTTGTAATGGGCGACGCGGTGGCGTAGTGGGTAGCACTGTCGCCTCACAGCAAGAAGGTTGCTGGTTCGAGTTTGCATGTTCTCCCCGTGTTCGCGTGGGTTTCCTCCGGGTGCTCCGGTTTCCCCCACAGTCGAAGACATGCACTATGAAGGTGAATTGGGTAAGCTAAATTGTCCGTAGTGTATGTCTGTGAATGAGAGTGTATGGGTTGCCGCTAAAAGGGCATTCGCTGCGTAAAACATGTTGGATAAGTTGGCGGTTCATTCCGCTGTGGGGACCCCTGATTAATAAAGGGACTAAGCCGAAAAGAAAATGAATGAATGTCACTTCTATAGTTTTGAATGGGGAAAAAGTGTAACATCAATATGGCGAATACGAAGCCCCGCCTTCTAGTACAGGAGCCAATCATTGATTGTTATAGACTGATGATTCTCTGGAGGAGGGGGTCGAACCAGATTTTATGACAGTTTCTGCAGATTTTGTGTGATTCGAACCCTCAGAAATGTAACTAAAGAGACAGTTGTTGTTTAATGTTTTTGGTGACTCAGAATATGAAATTTAATTGTACGCTTGGCAAACAGTTTTGGAGAATTTGATGTTTCTCCATTCAAATAGAATGGCCGAGCATACTGCCCAAGAGGTGTTTCAAAGGTGGCCGCAGAGTGTGATGACTTGCCTTAAAGGATTTTGATACAGCTCTGAAAATTAGTTTAGAGTTCACTTCAGAATTATCCATTGTATGGATTTGCCATTCATTTTAAGTTAAATGTTCATTTGTGTGTTTTTTTTTTTTTATAAATTACATTATCACAATAATACAATTAACAAATCACATTATTAGATGATAATGTGTCTTCAAAATGTCATTTTGAAATATGGTATACAAGATGCCTCTATTTTATAAAGGTCTTATATATATATATATATATATATATATATATATATGTGTGTGTATGTGCGTGCGTGCGCGCGTGTATTATAACTCATTGATCTCAATCTAAAAATTAACATCCCATCTTGTTCCAGGTCTGTATGATATGCTGGGTAATGTGTGGGAATGGACCTCCTCAAGTTTTCCTGGAGCTCAGAGCATGTTTGTATTGCGTGGAGCGTCCTGGATCGACACAGCCGACGGATCGGCCAATCACAGAGCTCGTGTCACCACTAGGTCAGTCATACTGTTTTCATGATATTATTCAAAGTCAGATCTTATTAGACTTTCAGTTATTTAATAAAAATAGTTAGTAGTAAAAAATTCTAACAGTTCCAGTCGTAAAGATGTGAGAAATAAAATATGTTTTTGTTTTTTGTTGCAGGATGGGAAACACACCAGATTCAGCCTCTGATAACCTGGGCTTCCGCTGCGCTATGAACATCAGTGCAAAACAGAAAAGAACTGAGCTTTAAGAAGCAGATATTCAAGACTAGAGGATGCCAGTGGTGGCGGTTCATTCTGACCCCTGATAAATCAGGGACTTAGCCGAACGTAAATGAATGAATGATGCCTGTGGTGCATTATGAGATTAATAGAACATTTCTCCTGTGGAGAAACACACTTCTGGAATTTAGTGTTATATCTGTTTTTTTAATGCTGTGAAATTAAAATCATACCAAACTATCTTATAGTTTTCTTTATTAAAATCTTTTTTAGACTTTCTTTATTGCTTCTTTGTTGTAGAATTTCTTTATAATATATAATGCATTTTATATTTTCAAAATAGAATAAAAAATGAATTAATAATACCAAACCATTTATATAAAGTCTAAATTATACTGCTTGTTAAATGTAATTTTCAGCATTTAATTTCATTATTATTTGTATTATTAATTAGTATTTTGCTTCATTACTATTGTTGTTATTTATTTTAATTAATTTCTTAACAGTTCAGTAGTATCATAGCGATATATGCTAATGATTGTTTTTTTTATTATTACTAAATACTAATCAAATAAAAATTATTCCTGTTGTTATCATTATTAATTATCCCTAGTTTGGAAAAATGTTTCCCCATCTATTATCAACAAAAAAGTAGCAATTTCAAAAAACAATCTGAATAATTTATTAAATAAATGTTACTTGAATAAATATTAATAATAATATCACCCCACTGCCATCTTAGCAGTAAATGCATATATTTTTGGACCGTTATCAACATGGTAACTTGTATCCACTAGTAACTGATGATAAACCCTCACCAAGTCCTCAGTGCTGCCTCCATTTCCTCAGCCGCAATGGACAGCAGAATGACTTTTGGAGAGTTTTCGAATAAAGCTGCTCTGTTCTGCGTTTGGCCTTTCTTCACCCAGTGGCCATAGATCTTGAAGGCACAAGCGTCAATCATTTTGCGCAGAGGTTTGATGGCATACGGGTCACTCCGGATCACTTCCTTGGTCACTGGTTTGGCACGATGATAATTACAGTAGATACGCATAGCAGCAAGTACAGTCCTACAAATAACCTGCAGAACAACAATAGTAAATGACTAGAGTCAGACTATGCTTTTAAAGTCATCTGGATAAACTGTTGTGTACCTTGAACTTCCTGTAAGGGCTGAAATGGCGAACTTCCGCAACCACATATTGTTGGAAAAAGGGGTGATTGAGCGCTTCTGTTGCTGTGTATCGACTTTGCGGATCCACAATTAAAAGTCTAGAAATCTGCTTGGAAAAAAAAAGAGATGAGTTTGAAAAGGTGTTTTTTTTCCCTCAATCTGGCATAACTTTGTATTGGATTATTTAAAACGAGCAATACAAACCAAGTCCCCAGATTAATAAAGGGACTAAGCCAAAAAGAAAATAAATGAATACACACCAAGTCTTTGACTGTGTCTGAACGGTCATCCCATTCTGGTGAGCTGAATTGGTATTGCCCTGCAAGAATCAGGCGAAGCATCAGCATTTGTTTTCTGTGCCAGAATGGTGGAGATCCAGCCAGAAGAGTGTACAAGATCACCCCTGTGCTCCAGCTGACGAGAGCAAACCAAACGAGGGTTATTATGTGGATCACAATCATGTACTAAGTATGGGTCCTTATTCAGTTTATTCTGCCTCCTGTCACTATTCATGTAGTTACAATAAAGATCAAAATTGGAGAACAAATTACGAATTTATTTTTTCGAAAAATAATGTCATTTGCAACATGCATAATTTGAAGACATTTTAGTTGTGGTTTTACCATGCTAGTGTATAACAGTGTTTTACAAAATAACCCCAAAATTGTACAAAACCCCTATTTTGTGTGGAAAAGAGAATAGCACTTATTAGCATGAATAAGATTCTGTACAGTTTCACTAGTCTCTCACAGACATTACTAGTCTCTTACCGGATAATACTAGTCTCTCACATACATCACTAGTCTCTCACAGACATTACTAGTCTCTTACCGGATAATACTAGTCTCTCACATACATCACTAGTCTCTCACAGGACATTACTTGTCTTTCACAGATATCGCTAGTCTCTCACAGACATCACTTGAGCATTCCAAATGGGATATATCACCCTCCGAAAGGTACTTCATAGTGAAAAAAATTATGGCCGTCATATTGAAGTGTTGTTCCAAACCGAAGTGCTCAAAACTGGCCACTTCAAAGGGCCCTTTGGAACCAAGGAGTTGCAACCGATAGACACTTCAGGCCATGACTCTTTGAGCAGGGAAGTTGTTTGGTGTCAGAAACTGCACTCAATTTGGAAGGACTCATCCCGATATGCTCTAATCCCTATTGAGGGTCCCTCTGAAGGAATTAGGGCATAGGGATGAGCCCTTCCGAATGAAACCCAGTGCAGTAGTCGCTCACAGACATCACTAATTTCTCATAGCACATCACCAGTCTCTCACAGGACATTACTAAGCTGCATACCAGTCCAATGTTTATGTCTTTCACTCACAAACTTTCCTCCGTATCATTGACTCGGATGCACGTCATTGATTACATTACACAAGTGTCCACTGAATGTGTCCACGGAACATCTGAATGGGTTTAAATGGAATGCCCTAAATAAGTGTTTCTCAACCATGTTCCTGGAAGACCACCACCTCTGCACATTTTCCTTTGTCCTTAACCAAACAAACCTGATTCAGATCATCAGCTCATTAGCAAAGACTGAAAGACCTGTAATGGGTGTGACAGACAAAGGAGACATCCAAAACATGCTGTGTTGGTGGTCCTCCAGGAACATGGTTGAGAAACACTGCCTCCAGGGTAGATCTCCAGGGCTGCCAGTCCTGGAGATCTACCTTCCTGCAGAGTTTAGCTCCAACCCTTATAAAACACAACTAAACCAACTAATGCCATGGTCACACTAAAGTTTATGCTTGCGAAATTCTGTCGTACTGCACTGCGAAAAATTGGACATTAAAAAAAGCGAGCGATTGTTCCATATTTTAAATTTCTGTACAGAGGTCATGTTTTGACGACTGGTCTCACTATTGGTCTACTGGTCTCACGCAATCATGTGATGTGATTTCGCAGGTCAGAGTTCACCAAGCTTGAACTTTACAATGCAGCGAACTGCGAAACTTGTCGCACGAGCTTGCGTTTCCGGTCTGTTGCATTCGTATATGTATGAATGGAAGACTATGGGGCGAAAAGTGCAGTGTGACCGTGGGCTAAGTAGGATCTGAGGGTGCACTTGGTAATTAAAGACAGGTGCCTTTGATCAAGGTTGCAGCTGAACTCTACAGATAGGTAGATCTTCAGGAACAGGATTGGGCACCCCTGCCCTATACCCTTGAGCACTCGGGAACTACGCTGCTGTGATGTCACAATCGCTTGCATTCTGGGACATATAGGCGCTGGAGTGGACAGACAGTATGAAGCAGATTAACTCCCTCGGTCAAAACCGGGGGGTCGAGGGTATGTCCATGTAAACCTCCCTTGTTCACTTGACGAACTCTCTCTCACAGACATCACAAGTTCCTCACAAGACATAACTAGTCTCTCACAGCACATCACTAGTATCTTCTTCTTTCTTTTAGGTGCTTACATGTCAACAGCAGTCCCATAGCCAGAGTGTTTGGGATCCATTGAGCACTCTATGATTTCTGGAGCCAAGTAACCCGGTGTCCCGCAAACCTCTAGGTGAAAAAAGAGAGTTTATTTAAACTTCAGTATCTGCAGTTTTCATTTCCTTCTGAATGCATCTAGTATATTTAAAGGTGTTCATTCAGTCAGTCACCATTCAATTTTTGTCCGTCCTCAATCTGGATGGAGAAACCAAAGTCGGTGAGTTTGATATTCACATCATCATCTAACAGAATGTTCTCTGGTTTCAGGTCACGATGGACTATATTGTGAGCGTGAAGATACTCAACCACCTCCAGAAGAGCTCGAATGATCTTTCTAACAAAAAGTGAGAAGAGAAAACTAAATGCTAATAATCAATCATTAAGTGTATTTTTCACATCACTTTAAATTTCAATTTATTTTGTATATACCCAGACTGATAACAAAACAAACATACTGTTTCTCATAGTTTGTGTTAATTTGCATTTGATAATAAATATGTAACTGTATAAAGAAGTGACTTTTTATTGATGTTTTTAGTAGTTTAAAACAATATGTTACACTGGACAACAAAACTAGGCTTATGTTGCATGGATATATTTGTGGGAAAAGAAACAAATACATTGAATAAATTATTCTAACTCAAAATTATAAATTTTTAATGGCAAAAAAACATTAAAATAGTAAGTAAATCTCCTTGCATAAGTATACAATCCTTAATTTTTGATTAGTAATATGCATTGCTAAGAATTTAATTTCATATTTTCATTTATATTTTCTTCTGGAATAAGTCTTATTTCTTTTAGTTTGGTTGGAATAAAAGAAATATATATATAGCAGTTTTTGAGTTTTTTTATTATATATATATATACTCAAAAACTGCTATGGTCATAGTATCTTCCAAAATAACTAGTAAAATATTATGCAGTGTCATCATGGCAAAGACAAAATATACAATATACAAAAGTGTTGTTTTAAGACAAAACAACACTTGGGAAATATTTGAAAAATAATTAGAATGTTACAGGAGGACTAATAATTTTGTCTTTAGCTGCATATAAAATAAACACATAAATAAAATATGCAGGAAACTTGCATTTATTTGATAAAAAAAAAAGTATGATTTATGATTTAAATATATTTGAGATTCCTATGTCACATTATCAATGTTTAAAACTATTATGCTGCTTAATATTTTGGTGGAACATATGCAACATTTACTAAAACATTTAAAAATCTTTTTTCTTTCTATGAATGCATCCTTGTTGAATGATCTTTTTTTAACTATATAAGGGAATTCATAGTAATATAGAGATATTCATGAGGATGGCAATGTGCCATGACCTAACTTTACATTCATCAACAAACAAGACGCCCTGTTGATGTTCACAACTGCAAAAATCATCTAATTACAATGCCCAGGATTTGTTTTACATTCTTTAAATACAGTAATAAGCATCTACAAGTGCTGAGAGATTTATTTAGGGAAGCTGACCGTGTCTCTTTCTCACTTAGGGTGACTTTTTCAGTGAGGTAGTCGAAGAGCTCTCCTCTCTTCATCCTGTTTAAAAGAGCGTTCATATTAAACAAACAAAAGTGAATGTCAAGGCCTGTAAACAACTGGCACATTTTAGAATTTCTTAGAAACTGTAATTAAATCTGATGTTTCCCAGTGATGGGTTGCGGCTGGAAGGGCATCCGCTGCGTAAAACATATGCTGGATAAGTTGGCGGTTCATTCCGCTGTGGCGACCCCAGATTAATAAAGGGACTAAGCCGAAAAGAAAATGAATGAATGAATGAATGTAATTAAATCTCTTTGATAGCTGGACAAGGAAAGGAATTTGGATGGATTTGTGCTCATGTTTTGAAGGGAGAATCAGGCTTTGAAAGCAACAGTTTAATCTTGGCAATCAGCCTGTTGTGGCTCTTAGAATAGCCAGTCTCTTATCTGTATGCTGCAGAGCGCCAGCTAACAGATAGGCTAATCTCCACAGGGAACACACACGAAATCTGAATAGGAAGCAAACCAGTGAATAACACAAAAGTTAGTATGAGCAGTCGCCTGGACTTGAGCTCTACAAGAAATAATTAAGAGAAAACTTGTTTTTTAGAGGTGTTGTTCCATTAACAATTAAAGGTATAGTTCATGTAAAACTGAACATTTACTCACACAAAGCTTTATGAGATTATTTATTCTGTTGAACACAAAATAAGTTTTTTTGGAATAAAAGGGCAAAAACAGTAACCACTGACATCCATAGTAGAAAAAAAACTACTATAGAATAGGTTTTAGGTTTCCAAATTTCATCAAAATATCTTAATTTGTGTTTAACAGAAGAAAGAAATGAGCGGTGAGCAAATGATGACTGATTTTTCTGTTTTGGGTGAAACTGTCTATAATGTTCTGATTCCTAGTTTGGGTAAAATACTTGGATATTGTATTGTTATTGATTACAAATTACAATATGAAATTCGAACTAATTTTAGATTACATTTTAATAACTTTTTTTAAACTTACCAAGTAATGTAACCTTTTGATATATATAAACCATTCAGAGGCAAGGAGCATATGATAATTTTTTTCAAAATACATTAAACTAGAATGTCTGTGATTTCAACTGTAAAAATGCTACGATAATAATCCATAACTTATTTAGCAGTAAGTTTCCTTAATATAGACTATACGGTGAATAAACGTGAATTCACTTTACCAGAAATCCCTGCATGGCACTTCATTTTTTATGCTTTTTGTTGACATTACTATAGGTCTTTTAGTTTTTTCTCAAGTTATGCACATTATAGTTTTATGTTACATCTAATGTTGTTAAATAATGTTTATTGCATTACTTTAATTTCATGTGTATTACCATGATGGTGTTTAGTAGTGTATGAATGACACTGAGCACCTTCTATATATTAGTATATATATATATATATTTGCTTGTAGGAAAAGTTGTGATGAGCATTGGTTCACCATACAACTTTCTTATCCACACCTGCTTATGGTTGTGTTTTTGTCTATGTAACAAATGTAAGTTATATATATATATATTCATTCATTCATTTTCTTTTCGGCTTAGTCCCTTTATTAATCTGGGGTCGCCACAGCGGAATGAACCGCCAACTTATCCAGCATATGTTTTACGCAGCGGATGCCCTTCCAGCCACAACCCATCTCTGGGAAACATCCATACACACCCATTCACACTCATACACTACTGACAATTTAGCTTACCCAATTTACCTATACCGCATGTCTTTGGACTTGTGGGGGAAACCGGAGCACCCGGAGGAAACCCACGCCAACACGGGGAGAACATGCAAACTCCACACAGAAATGCCAACTGACTCAGCCGAGGCTCGAACCAGCGACCTTCTTGCTGTGAGGCGAACGTGCTACCCACTGCGCCACCGTGAGGCCCATATATATATATATTTACCATAAAAAAATTTATTGCATGTTTTATTTGTATTATTTAAATACTTTAAACTTAAAGAACTTTTGTACTTTGACTTCTTTTTACTCAAGTCCTTGATATGTTTACTTTGTCAACCACTGCCACTAATAATAGTGAGGCACAGACATGAAGGTTGCATGCAATGAAAGGAAGAAAAGGCTTACTTACAGATCAAATACCAAAAAGAAGAAGGCCTTTGATTCAAAGCAATCCTTAAGTTGAACTACGAAGGGGAAACAAAACCTACATTTGTATGATGTTGCAAAATCACATTAGCAGTTTTTACATTTGTAATGAAATAGATTTTTTATATTATAAAGCCATAACCTTCAATTTTGTTGTATGTGTTGTGAAAGTCTTTGAGGGGCAGTAGATAGTCATACTTATGTTCTTTTGTCCAGACACTTTTCGAAGAATGTCGATCTCTTTCACAGTGGCCTGCTGGATTTCTTGTATCTCTTGAGGTGTCATTTTGTCTGATGGTGTGATGTCTATGATCTTTACTGCATATTCCTGACCAGTCCGTTTATCCACACATCTGCGAACTACACTGCTCACACCCCTAGGAGAAAAATTCAAAACAAAACCAGGACTGCAAATCCCATATATCAAATATTTTTGATGTAAGACTTGCATTTATGCTAGTTTGTCATAGATAGATAGAATTTTTATTCACTCTATTTTTACAGACACAAATTCATCAGAGTGACACTAACCTTCCTAAGATCTCCTTTGGATCATATTTGTCATAAAATTCTTGTCCACCAACCCGTTCAGGGTTTTCCTCTTCTTTAGTCATTCTGATGAATCCAGGCTTGTACCTACTTCAAAATGCCTTAAAGTTTAACACACAGACATGTTATGTATTGTGTGCATACCAGTATTTCATGTTTTTGCTCATAATTCACAATGATTTTTAATGATTGTTGTTTTCCTGCAAAATGTAATTGAGTCCCGAACTGAATTCACTCACCTAACGTAAGCCGTTCGTCCTTCAGTAGCCTATTTATGGCTCAGTTGTAGCTCATAACAACAGACGTCGCTCATATACAACACATCGAAAAACAAACCGCTTCAGAAGTTCCAGAAGTAAGTACCTTTAATTGTGCTCCAGTTCTCTGCCCAGAAGACTTGACTTTGGCTGTAAATCAGCAATGTCAGTATCGCGACGCGAATCGTTCTTATGAGTCGGATCATTTCAGTGAATCAGTCAAACTTTTTTCAGTCGAACATTTCGTTTGCCAATCACTCCGTGTGGATTTTGTCTCCAGTAAACGTTTGGTTAACATAGTTCTATGTAAATATCAATCATGTTTATATTTTAATAATTTAATAATAATAATTAATTAATGTTTTAAGTGTTAAATAGAAGTTGTAACCACCGAGTCTAAAATAGGCAAATTTTCACTTCATTTATTAGCCGACTACACAGGCTATTAATAAAATATGAAACAAACCTTAATAATATATTGTGCGTTTGTTGTAGCCTATATATCCTAATGTAAAGAACCTCTGAATCGTTTATACGATTCTTCAAAATAAACTATTCAAAAGAACCGAATCGAGCAAACGAATCGGAGTTCCCATAACTAGGCTACTTTAAATAGCCCAGCTGTTATTTGAGTAAAGCTGAGGGCCATAGCTAAGTGGAACAGCTTGTGCTCATGTGTTTACTTTAGACAGATCAGATAATGTAACAACATTACATCTAGCCTTTATAATATGCAAGCAATTTCTCTCCCTCACTTTCACTTATGCTGTCTCTGAGGGAGGCTTAAAGATTTCTTGAAATCGCTATAGCTATATATTTTTAATACTTGTAACAATTTTTCTGATCTGTTCACAAGCTACACACTTAGAACACAAAACTGCTTATTTCATGGTGTTTTTGGGGAAGGGTAATATATTTTAAGGTGGTGGATAAAATATTACAATTAGGCTACAATAAATAGGTTCATGGGTTCCATCAATGTATCAAGCATTACACTGTATGCATATTAATCTGATTAATATTAATGATATTAAATATATGTGTGTGTGTGTGTGTGTGTGTGTGTGTGTGTGTGTGTG
>CAIGQV010018106.1:10070605-10081969 GCA_903798115.1 Danio jaintianensis | reverse complement strand
TGTGTGTGTGTGTGTGTGTGTGTGTGTGTGTGTGCGCGCGCGTGTATGTGTTTTTGTGACATGTCAGGACACAAATCTGTATAATGACATGGGTATGACACAGGTATTACAAAAAGGAGGTGAAATATGAGGACACAGCTGACGTCCTTATTTCTCAAAAAGCTTATAAATCCCACAGAATGAGTTTAATCAGAGAGTAAAGCTGTCCACTGTTTCCTGTGATGGTTGGCTTTAGGGGTAGGGTGGGGGTAGGCCAATACAAAATACGGTTTGTGCTGTATAAAATCAATGGAAACCTATGTAATGTACCCACTTTTCACAAAAACAAACATGTGTGCGTGTGTGTGTAAATGTTTTGCACACAGAAATAAATATGAGGTAGAATACTAAGTAAAGTGTACTGTATAAACAAAAGTGATTAGTGCAAATAGTGCAAACAGTCACTGGTGTCACTAGGTGTTAGGCTCTCCTATGGTTCTGGGATAAAAACTGTTCCTGAGTCTGTTTTTGATGTAAGCCTAACTGACCTATATTTATAGGCCACAAAAGAAAAGAAAACATGTTTTGTACTCACCAAGGCTGCGTTTATTCAAAGAAAATGCATTAAGATTTATATTGTAAATATGAACTCTTCATATTTTAATAAATTGTAAGATAATTTATCGCTGTTAGCAATTTTACTTTTGAGCATTATTCAATCCAAGAGGGATGTTGCGTGACGAAATACTAATCAATTGAATGCATCCTTGGTTAATAAACAATAATGCTTGTTAAAATACTGATTGGATCAAATGATGCTATTTAATAAAATTAAGGCTTCAAATTGACCCCATGTATGGTGCCTGAATCCTTGCTTTCAGGAATTTGTGATAGGCTAACAGAGAGATAAATAGAGATTAAATTAACCAATTAAAAATGTAATAGATCTAAAAAAACAAAACAATAGACGTTATGTTTTGTTTACAATCCGAACACGCATGTTGACATTTACACGCACAGGTAAAGCCTCAGTCCCGCGCGCAGGTGTGACGGTGTTAAAACTCTTGAGCGCGCTGCTTGACGCACGTCCTCGTGTCACTTCTGAGCGTCAAACTTCAGGAAAAACCGGTTTGTAGACATTCCCTCTCCTCAGTTTCACTCTTCTCTCTCTCCCTGATAAGAACATGCATTTTGCCTTTGTCCTCATTTAGAACAAAATGGAGACCAACAGCAGAGATTCGCCGGTAACGGTACGCACCATCAGGGACCTGCTGGAGTCTCCACTGACCACCGAGGAGATGCACAAACGACTGACCGACGACGAGGATTCCGTTTCAAGTCTTGACACGGACAGGGAGTCGAACAGTTCACCGTTGTGTACACTGGATGAGTTACAAGAGCAGCTGGCAGTGAGTGACAGCAGTGTCCGCTTCACGACTGCGCTTCAGGATAGTGACCCGGACGCGCCGCCGAAGCCCCGCCGCTCTTACATTGAGGAAGCGTTGCCGGATCTGCTGCGGAGCGGGAGCCCACTGCGCAGACGAGTGTCCAGCCCGGTGTCTGTAACGGTGAGTCATTATTATTATTATGAGCAACAGTGATTCAAAATCAGATAACACTGTAGGCTACTGTACAAAGCGAACACTATGTAAACAAAAGGCAAATGGGATGGAGAATGGGAATTCAGTCAGGTGCAGATAGCTTTCATGGTGACATTTTATTAAATCTGTTTAATATGTTTAATAACTAACTTTATATATTTTTAATTTGACAGAATTTTTAAAAATTATTATTTTATTTTCAAATGATTATTAATTAATTACTTTATTTATTTAGCTATTGGTTTGTTGATTGTATCTCTGATTGTAAAAAGTGTTATTTCAACATTATTATTTCAACATTATTTTACTTAATCGCTTTTTTAAAAAGCCTACTTTATTTTCTGTGTCCTATTAATCATTCTTATTATTTTATTTGTAAATGTTTATATGGACATAGCTGGACTATTATTGCATTATTCTTCACCATAACCCAAGAAATGCAAAAGTGTTTACTATTTTTTATTTATTTATTAGTCCCTTTATTATTCTGGGGTCGCCACAGTGGAATGAACCGCCAACTTATCCAGCATATGTTTTACGCAGCGGATGCCCTTCCAGCTGCAACCCATCACTGGGAAAGTTCAAAGATTTGTTTAACCTTAATTGTTTATTAAATGTATTTCTTCCTTATTTTAAGCATTTGTGACAGAATCATAAAATGTTTAGGCCATTCATTTTAAAAGTGTTTATAAATTCTTATTTTCTACTGAATTACTTTCATTTCAATTATTTTTCAACTTTAAAAAATAATATTGTGTACTTTCTTTTTTAAAATGTAAAATTAGACGCATATGTTTTGAATTTTACTATTATGATTTTTATAAATTTGACAGAACTGGACTGTTTTTCACTATCCCTCACCTAGACTATACAAGTAATTAGCTAATTTTAACAATTTTACATTGCATCTGTTTAATAGTTGTAAATGTTGAAATTGAAATTGTAAATCTGAAAGAAACCTTTTTGATTGCCTTCATTCAAACTCTCAAAGAAAATTGTACAGAAGTTTTTCAAATTTCTGAATTCGTTTCTGCTCATTCAGTACACATAGCCTAAATATTATTTTTAATAAAAAACATTCACTGTCACCAATTACTACGTTCGTGCAGAGCACTTAAAATGCATGCTTTTTTTGGTTATAACACAAAGTGACAGAGCAACAAAATAACAATTTAAAGTCAGAAACGTTATTCATTTTGTGATATTGTAAATGTCATCACTAAAAAGAGCAAACAAACAACAAAAGCAGATCAGTACGAGGAGCAGATGGAAAATCATTGTTCAGCAAATGTTAACCTATTCTTTGTTCATTCAACCAAGTTCTTTTTAAAGCAACATGACTCATCCGAGCTAATAATGAACAAGATAGTCTTCATTTATAGTCAAATTTTCAATGAAAAGCTGGTTTCACTGCCTGCATGCATTAATTATTGAAAACATTAAAAGACACACATATCTGACACACCACGCTAAGATATTTGAAATATTCAGTTGACACATTTCTCGGTATAGATTTAAGTCACACTAGGAAGTAAAGAATATTTCACCTGTTCGTTTCCTGTTAATTTGACTGGAATAGCAAGATTCCAAATCTAATTTTGTTTAGTGTAGCAAGGTTATAAAAGACATTAGATGGCCTGTTTAGGTTTGATGTTATTCTGAATGAAACGACAAATGTATCAGATCTCATATTCACAGAATATTTGATCTCAACACTAAGAGTTCTCTTAAAGAGCAGTAAAAGTTTTTAGCTAAGAGTGTTCTTAGAGGGACAGTTCACCTAAAAATGAAAATGTACTCACTATTTACTATTTACCCTCAAGAGGTTAAGCTTTTATGAGTTTCTTTCTTTCGTTGAACACAAAAGAAGGTTTTGAAGAAAGCTGAAAACCTGTAACCATTGAGTTCCATAGGTTTCCAGCTTTCTTCACAATACCTTCTTTTATGTTTAAAAGAAGAAAGAAATTCATGAAGGTTTGAAACAATTAAGGTTGAATAAATGACAACAGAATTACATTTTTTGAGTGAACTATCACTTTAATCTGAGAGTGAGGGCATGTTTGAGCTAGTTGCTATGGATGATGTCTGCATGATTTCTAACCACACACAGTGATTGGCTGATGGGAAGGGGAGGAGTCTCTGTCAGAGATTTATTGATAGAAACTTTGTAGAGCAATATTATGTAGCCATATTCAAATAAAGGTTTCAAAATAAAAATGTCGCCACATTCAAATAAAGATTTTTTTTTAAAGTGAAGAATCGTTTTCAGTCTCAGCTTTCAGTGTTAAAGACTTAAAATGAAAGATTTTATTTCAATTTAAAAAGAAATACATAAAATGCTTTTAAATATTGTTAGATTTTTAGAGAAATATATAAAAACAGCTAAATGTTTATTTATAGAACACTTATTTTCATAAATTTATATTTAAAAATGTATTTTTTTTGCGTGTGTTTTGAAATAAATACATTTGGAAAACATAATTTCTTACTGTATCTATGGGACTACTGCCGTATTAAGGTGATAACTTATTAAAAGCTCATTGTGGAAAATCTAGTCTGTAAGAAATTCAAATGTTTTTAAAATGTTTTCTTTCCATTGGAGATTGCTGAAAACAGTCATTTTAGGATAGTTTGTGGTTTGGCCATAGCAATTAAGGACTCATTTTAAATAAGTAGGTTGAACAAACAGCAAACAACATTTTTTAAGTGTAAAGCAACTGAATTCAATTCAATTTAGGACTGAAACGGCAATCATTTTTAAGATTTTCTCCTAAATCTGCAAGTAAGGAGCTACTTTAAGTCTTAAGATCATTTATTCATTCATTTTCTTTTCGGCGGAATGAACCGCCAACTTATCCAGCATATGTTTTACGCAGCGGATGCCCTTCCAGCTGCAACCCATCACTGGGAAACATCCATACACACTCATTCACACTCATACTGTACGGCCAATGTAGCTTACTCAATTCACCTGTACCGTATGTTTTTGGACTTGTTGGGAAAACCGGAGCACCCAGAGGAAACCCACGCGAACACGGGGAGAAAGTCTTAAGATGTTGTGTGAATACATGATTTTTGCTTCTTCTTCAAACTACTTATTTAAAATGAGCTGAATCAACACAATTCTTGAGTATTTTGGGGGACAACTTACTTGTTTTATGTTCAATCCACTAAAATTTATAAAAACAATTAAGTTACCTTTGTGTTGGGACAACACGAAGGAATTGTGTGGAACCCAGCATTTTTACAGTGTATGGCCCCAGATGTATTTTAAATAAATGCCACATTAAGCTCATATAATAACGCACTGTGTTTGTGTCTGCAGTTGAAGCATGTGAAGAAGGAAGTGGAATTATCTCGACAGCGCAGTCTGAAACTCAAGGCTCAGGTGGACAGACTGCAACAACAACACCAAAGCGGACCCGGCTGGAGCGAAAGCAGATATCGAGTGAGTCTGCGTCCTCAACTTATAAATCTGCACCGTCAGTTTCTTACAGACTAGATTTTCATTTCGATTGTCTTAATCTCCTAATTGTTGTTTTTGTGGCGTGTCTACAGGTGGCAGAGGAGCTTCAGTCTGTTGTGAAGCTGTTACTCCCACTGACAGATCTGGAATCATCAGAAGTGGATCAGCCGTCGCGGGCCAACCCTTTAGACACCGCACTGCTTCAGCTGCAAAAAGTGGCACGCAGACTCGCCCTTAACCACACTTGTCAGGTGAGCTTTAGCCTTGCCCATCGGCTTATATGAGGCACACCTCCTTTATGCACTTTTTTTTTTGTAAGGCCTTATGCAACCATTACATTTACAAGCTCCTATTGTTATAAGAACAATCGAAGAGATCTTTAAAGTGCTTTGAAAAATAGCTTGTACATTTCTCTGAGGTGTCATTGATCTGAAGGTAATGAAAAAGACAGCCTGTACTTACACAAATATGTGCGTGTGGAGAATTATCTGTGAAAGAAAACAAGTTATACCGCATTAACGACAGGGGATTTATTCACAAAACATCTTAAAGCTAAACGTAGCTCCTAAGTCTTTAATATAGTAATTGGCTTGTCAGTATTCAATTTTGGAATTTTTTCACTTATCACTAATTTAGCTGTTCAAGGAAACAATATATGTTCTTTAAGACAAATCCACTACCTTTGACAGGGAAAAGAGAAATCTGGAGAAGACGCTGCCATTTTACAGCAAGCTCTACGGGACAGAGATGACGCCATTGTAAAGTGAGTTTGGTTGATCGCTTTGCTATTTATATAATTGCAAACTTGATGTTGGCACATAAATCACTAAATATATATATATATTTTTTTAATTCAGGAAACAAGCAATGGAGAGTGAGCTGTTGAAAAGCAAGAATGAACTGATGACACTGAATAACCAACTTCTGGAAGCTGTTCAGAGTCGACTGGAGCTGTCCATAGAGCTGGAGGCCTGGAAAGTATGTTAACAATTGCCGATTAAATTATAATAACTAAAAAAAAGTTAGCTAATTTTGCCTTTTAAAGGCTGTCTAAAATATTGGTATTCCTTTAGAAAATAAAGAGTGCAAATTAACTCTTCAAAACACAATAAAACCCATGATTTATGAAAATTAATAATACCTGTTTATTTGTGTTTGCAAACAAATTCTTCATTAATTATATTGTATTCACTTTACATGCAGTATCTGTTATCTGCTTAATTAATATGTAATAAACATATGTTTAGACATACTGAACATTTTGGACAGTGAAACATTTTAATGAACTTAAAATAAGCTCCAAAAATCAATGATGTAATCATAAAAAACACATTTCAATTATAAACTAATTGAAACCTCAAAAGATTGGTATTATTTAAAGTAATATGTGTAATTTGTAGGCGGAAAATCTGCTTGAATCGTGTATTGCCATCTGGATTTAGCAAACCCTTAACATTGAACTCTTAACATTGCAAAGTTGAATTTATAAAAATATTGATGTGAACACTGTCATGTCTCTCACAGGATGACGTACAGACCATCCTTCATCACCAGCTCCTCCGACAGCAGCAGGAAGAACAGGCTCAGAAGAAATCCAGAGGGTTTGGTGTCCTGCGGCGCTCAAATAAACCCCTTCCTCCAAAACCTGATTATTTGCCCCCCCTGAAACAAGCAACCGTGCCGATTCCTGAGTCTCTGTCACCCGCAGGAACACAGAGCTGGAAAGACAAGTTCAGACGCGGACGAATCACTACACAAGAACCAGTGGTCACTCAACCACAGAGGATTATCAAGGAGGACAATTTTCTAAACGTTTCATTGGACTAATGAGGCAGTTTCAGTGATTTTGCCCCACTACACTTGGGATGTTGGTCCTAAGGATGTAAATAATATTTGGAATAATGTTATGAAACATTAAATGGACAGTTCACCCAAAAATGAAAATTATGTCATTCACTCAAGATTTGAAGAAAGCTGGAAACCTGTAACCATTGACTTCCATACTATTAATTTTTTTCTTACTATGGAAGTCAATAGTTACTGGTTTCCAGCCTCCTTCAAAATATCTTCTTTTAGGTTCAGCAGAATAAATAACCCATAAATGTTTGGAACACTTAAGGGTGGGTAAATAGTGAGTAAATATTCATTTTTGCGTGAAATATCCCTTTTAAAAGCATGTTTCACTTTTGTGCTGAGAATCTTAAAAGGTTTGTTGACCTACATGAATGAAGGATGTGATATTTTGTCTGTGCTTCCTAGTAATATATTAAGAAAAGGGAATAAAGCTGACAGAAATGACAACAGATAATTTAAGGCTGATTTATATGGCTCTATTTTCTGAATTATTCAGAGCGGCCTGTCCTGCACCAACAAAATCCTTTCTTTAATCATGCCCAGTTTGAACTTCACAACAGCAGATCGTCTATATGCAAAAATGCATTGAGTTACTTCCATTTGATTGGCCGATTAGATATTAGCAGTTGAACAGGTGTATCTATATATTGGCAACTTAGTGCATACAGTGGAGAACAAAGAATTTATGAACACTTCTGGAGGTTTAGTTCAGGACTGTAGTTGGCCATTTCATTATTTCACTGTTTTCAGCTTTTGCTGTGTGATGGAGCTAATTGTCTAGCATGAAAACTGCTGTCTGATTGAGTGAGGAATGCAGGGAAGAAACCACATGTTGATGAAGGAGTTTCTGATAAACATTTGCATCCACTCTGCCATGTCATGTCTATAAAAGATTACAATCCAAAATAGAATTAATTGAAAAAAAAAAGAAACAAATATCACTACCTGTCATCTGGCATTGCTGTTGCATTTTTGCATTAGCAATGTTATATCTGATTATGTAATATAGCTCTCTCTTACAAGTAAATTTATTTTTGGGAGGAGTAAAATTAACATATGTAATTTTAACAACCTGGGGGATTGAGATCTGTCCAGTCCTAAAGTGGATTGAGGAATCAGATTTATATCCATCTCAAATGTGTTTCGGAGGCCATTTAAACCGCTTTAAAACGATTGGATAGCTATCCAATCAGAAAAAAGGCACGAAGTGGCCAGATGTAAACAGCCCTATAGAAATACTTATAGGTGCAACAGTGCATACTGTTTTGTTGAAAAAAGAAGCATAGTGTTGCTAAGAAATTGTAGTTGCTCTCATGGCTTAAAGAAACTGTAAATCAACCACAAAAGTAGGTTAAAGACGTCCACATTTATTTATTAGTAACAAATCTGCACACAGATACACTCCGGCATGCAATTCACCCATACAAACTGTTCAACATTGACTCTACTATTACTGCCTGCACAACCACGCACACTTCCACGACCTCTCAGAATTGACACATTATATCATTAAAACAAGTGCCTGCATCAATTTGTATCAAATAATAACAATACATTTAGTTACATCCACTTTCACACAAACAAACAATACTGCATGAACTCCCAATAGGTTTGATGCTCTAAGGATACATTACATACACTAAAAATATTAAGTACTCTGAGTACCAAGATAACAGACCAAAAATTTATATATAAATTTCACTGTGAATAAGATAAGCTGACACTATATTATTTTTAAAAAGTCTGTGCATTACGTCCTCAACTGATTCGTCCCATTTAGTATTGCATACATGTACATTCTTCAAAACAGAGGGCTGTTTCATAACAAATAATATATATTTATTTTTTTATTGACGTCAAGCTTTATGAAACAGTCCACTGAATCGCTAAAAAGTTCAGGCAAAAACATCTTCACAAAGACCCAAGTCAATGTTTTTAAGTAGCTAGCAAAAGATATTAGCGCTGCTAAAAAAACTGGCAGTAAACTGTCATTTTTTAAATTATTCTGAAAGATACAATTCCATGTAAACACACATAAACACCACAAACTGTGTCTGAATTGACATAACAAGCAATGGCAGTGCTATGATTTTAGTGTTCCACCATATAGACATTCAATACAATTATTACGTGACATGAGAGAAAACATACACACACACTGACATTTAAGATATGTCATTTTGCAGCATATTTCTTCATGTATCAATCATTAAGATGCTGTAGTCATAAATATAATATTTAATATATTATACATTTATATAACCAGTATATATATATACTGTATGTGGATATACAAAATACTCGACACTTCCACAAGTGAACAAAAATATCCCCTTATAACAGAAGCTGAAGACTTAATCTTAAATGTGTGCCACACACACACACACACAGACTGGTCGAGGAAAATCTTCCCATAAACCTCTGCTTTGGTACTTCAATAACTATCAATTACAGTAATAAACCTACCAAGATTAGATGAAAAGACAGTGTGCAGAGGTAGGCACATTGTTCTCTATATCGTAAATCACACTAACATACCTGTACATGTTACAAAACGTTCAACTATGCAGTCGAACAGGTATTTTATCACATGCTTTTATATTTGATCTGTTTATTGATTATCTGTTGAATATACAGAACTACTTTTAAAACACAAAAAAGGACCCAGGGCCAAGAAATTTGAGTTTGTAACAAAAATGCACTACATGAAAGCACTCCTGATGCTCTGAAAGGTGTCTTGACATTTGCAGCATCATCATTTGTTGTAAATCAATATAAAACACCAACCTTATGACAGGTTCGACAGTTTTCAAACAAAGAAAATGCACTAAATTATGCTGTATAGCATTAAACAATTCAGACTAGCTGTACATCAAAGTGTTGTGGTCTCGCTGAATCTAAAGATGAGATGCTTTCAGCTGGAAAATGGTTAAATGAGTCACACACTGTTGCATAGACATCTTTGTATTTCTTATCAGAGCTCAGAGAAAGGGTGTCCATGTCAACAATATGCTCTTTAATTAAAAAATAAGTTAAAAAGTAAAAGTCAAGTCTAGCGTTATTTAGCTACACTGTTAAAAAAAATATCTGTGAACTCTTGAGGCTGAAAAAAATAACTGCATTTGAAGAAAGTGACTTTTATAGATTTTTTTAGTATTATATATTGTGTAGGAAATAAAGTACAAAGAATTAAATCTGTACAATAAGCAAAAAACTATTGACAGATCAATACCTGGTTTTAGTATCATTATTTACAGACAATATAATGTTTACATCTACTAAAAGTGTCAATAAAAGTCACTTTTCATGCTTCCACAAACATAAATAATAAGAAAAACACATTAATCACTAGCTACGAGTGTTTGTTTTTTGTATGTACAGTGCTATTGTTTTTAAGTAAACTGATATTTAACAAATATCAAATTCTAATTCAACTATCATATTAAATATGGAGGTAAAGTATTTCATTAAAAAGCCACTGGATCCGCTGTTTTGTAACATGTTATACTTGAGAGCTACAAACAAATGTCCTAGACTGAAAGTTTAGGACAGCATCTCTATATCCTCTAGATAAAATGGTATATAATATACAGTGCTAAGCTACAGTGCAAATACCACACTGAAAAAAATGAATACACTAACTATCAGGAATCAAATAACGGCTCAATTGTGCATTATAAGGTTAAAGACTAGATTGAACTCGTCTTGGTCCAAACCCTAAACAATTCAGTCACTGTGCCTTTAGCATTGGGCCCACCTGCATCAATCCTCAATAGAGACGAGGTCTATGGCTGTAAGAAAGTGATTATGGAGCTGATGAAATCCAAAGGCTTGTCAGCGTGAATCCAGTGACTGGCATCTGGGATGTACTGGATATCAGCACAAGGAAAAAGCCGCTGGATTTCGGGGTAATCCTCAGAACTAGAGGAAAACCAAGAGGTCAGTGGCATGAAAAAAACAACAACAGATATAGACTTTAATAAATATGTATTTAAGGGTGTTTGATCTGGGATCTGGAAAAAATGGCAGCATAAAAACAGTAGCATAGTGTAGCGTACTTTGTGATTATGCTTGGTCTTTCTTTGGTGCTGTTAAAACCTGTAGCTCTTTTATGAAATGGAAGTAAATCACATTTTTAAATCGCGAATCGAAATTTTGATCAGATAAATCGCACTTAGATTTTTTCTCCAAATTGTGCAGCCCTAGTTAAAATGGTTGATTTAGGCCCAATCCCAATTCTACCCCTTAGCCCTTCCCCTTACCCTAGGGCAGGGCTAAATAGGCCTTGAAACAGAGATCTTTCAGGACCACACTCGAAACCAAGGGGTACAAAAATTTCCCAGAATACACCAGCTACACAGTAGCATGGCTGCACACGGAAGTCAGGGGATGCACAAATTAGTTTTTGTCATTATTACTGTAACGACGGATCAGGAGACTGAGGATCCATTAGCAGTTTATTCA
>CAIGQV010018106.1:10041323-10059238 GCA_903798115.1 Danio jaintianensis | reverse complement strand
ATATATATATATAATGAATAAATATAAATATATTTATTTATATATATATAAAATTTCCCACATTTTTGGACCCTCATTTGAATATTAAAATAGCACTAGCAATCCAAAATAACAAAACTCACCTGTATTTGATAATAATATATCATTTTAGATAATTTGTGTATTTAGACAACTTCATGGGGAAATGTGGAATAAAATAAATGGACATGGCAACATTTCGACACCTCAGAGTGTCCGTGATGTCATCACGTCGTGCGTATATAAAGCCTGTAAAGCTAAATACATTTCAGTCACCACACTTTTGGAAATAGAATTTACCATGGTATTTACTCTATGAGATATGCTCATGTACGAGATGCAGAGAATTAAAGTGAAAGAAAAAATATGAGAGGAGATCAAAATATGTTATGACAAATCAATCAGCATTGTTTAGCCTATGGACTAATATAACCAGGCAGTGGCGCCATAGACCACGACAACAGACTTCATGGTGTGCGTTTGGGCAACAAAACGGCATTATGCACCACACAGAAAGGACTGATAGTTTATCGATTAATTCATTAATAAAGCTTTAAACCTGCTTTAGTCAAACAGTTTCTTAATATTCCTTGACATACATGTCATTAATGTTATATTTAGATGTAGCCTAATAATTAAACAGTATCAAGCTTTGTCACGTAAACATTTTCACTGAAATACGGCATGCATTTAAGAGTGTTTAAACACCTCCGCCTAAGCAAATGAGAACAGAAGATTGGCACTGGTATTGAATGTGGCATCAATTCTGAAGATAAAAGGCCATATGAAAGGTCAATGGCTTCTTTTCCCCCCAACATTCTTCAAATAACTTTTACTGTGTTCAACCGAAGAACAAAATTCATAAAAGTTTAAAACCACTTAAGTGCCCACAACCAAATAGGACATTTTGCTATGCGGAAAGGCATGTTAAGGGGAAGTCTAGATTACACAATAGGATAATTAACTGGAAACAAGACAAAATCTTCCAAAGCAAACAAATATAGGCAGTAGAAAATAAAAAGGAGGAAGCATAAAGCCATAAATAAGATCCTCAAATGAACAAAATGGGAAGTTAAATTATTTAAATGATTTAATAAAGAACTACACGACTATACTTTGAGTGCCATCTGTTCAATTCAATTTAAACCAATAAAGAAACATGTTTGTCCTCATTCCATAGACATACACCTTAATTAAGTGTAATAAGTGTTTTGTTCTCTTATTTCAGACAACTGAAGGGCTAGTGTTGTCAATGTTTGTTTTTTTTGTCCATCTAAAGAGAAAGTCAGAGCTTCATCCTCCTCCATGTCTGCTGCCATAGGCAACACAGCAGTAAGCAGCCAACAAACACAGTAACCAAGGAGAGGAGGAGACATGGGGCAGGAAAACTCACAATAGAAATAAAAAAAATATTCATAGCATATTCATAGTTAGAGTGTGATCAACTACAGACAAAAGTGCATTGCCTTGAAGTAAAAATGAATGCAATTTACTTTTCAACTAATGTAAATTATGCACTGCTATAAAATTGTTTTGGTTCTAGATTTGACTTATTGTGTATATGTGACCTCATAACTGTATTTTTTTAAATGGAGATTTATATATCACCTGAAAACTGAATGAAAAGCTTTCTGTTGATGTATATACTACTAAAAATATATCTTAATTATCTGTTCATTTTTTTTGTATTTTGTGATTTTTGGTTTCATGTTTATTTATGCTTTTGAATTGCATTATGGGACCTTGATCTTTCCTCCAATGTTGAAAACTTTGGAAAAGTTACTTTCGTTGACATTTTTACTAGTTTGAAGTGATCTATTGTCTGTGTTGGTGTTTTAAAATTACAGTAAAAAGTGTTAATAACTTTCCAGTACTTTTTCATTTTTTACTGACCTATTTCTATATATATTATTTCTTATACACAATTTTGTTTCAAACTACTAAAACATAAATAAAAGTCACTTTGTTAAATTGCAGAGTTGACTTTTCAACATCAAAAGCTGACAGAGGAGATCAAGGTCACATAATGAAACTCGAAGGCGTAACAGTAAATAAACAGAAAACACCTGAATCACAAAATACAGAAACTATTAATTAATGGAAACTTTTTTGTGTGTTTGAAGATAAAACTATTTGAAAAGTTGGAATCTGATGGTTAAATAGAAAATAAAAATCAAAATACTGAGAAAAGCACCATGAAATCTGTCTATATTAAGAGAAATGGAAATGGAAATTGTCAATCAAAAATAGATTTTTAATATATTTCTACAATAGGAAATGTACAAAATATATTTATGGAACATGATCTTAATATTCTAATGATTTTTTGGCATGAAATAAATATTTATAATTTTGACCCAAGGGTGTCACGGTGGCGCAGTGGGTAGCGCCTCACAGCAAGAAGGTCGCAGGTTCGAGCCTCGGCTGGGTCAGTTGGCATTTCTGTGTGGAATTTGCATGTTCTCCCCGTGTTTGCGTGGGTTTCCTTCGGGTGCTCCGGTTTCCCCCACAAGTCCAAAGACATGCGGTACAGGTTAATTGGGTAAGCTAAATTGTTCGTAGTGTATGTGCGTGAATGAGAGTGTATGGGTGTTTCCAGTGATGGGTTGCAGGTGGATAGGGCATCTGCTGCGTAAAACATATGCTGGATAAGTTGGCGGTTCATTCTGCTGTGGCGACCCCAGATTAATAAAGGGACTAAGCCGAAAAGAAAATGAATGAATGAATGAATAATTTTGACCCATTAATGTATTTTTGGCTTTTGCCAACTGTTTATATAGTCACATATAATGACAATAAAGTTATTTTATTTAAATGTAATATTGTTGACAACAATGTTGAATAATGCATGATAATGTATGATAGATGAATGCCTGCAATCATACAAATAAAACTGGTTTTAGGTAATTTATGGTGTTAGTAAAAGGAATCTTGGGAGGTGTTGTGTTGTGATAGAGGTATAAATCCTATCCCAGGCTATAAATTTGTAAGTGAACGCTTTTGAAAACGGAATGTCTGAAACCTGATTAGTTTCTTTCTGGTTTCAAAGAAATAGCAGAAACATAACATTGGAGAAGTAGATGAGTGAGAAGATTGTTACATTGTTAAATTTGTTTGCAAATGAATTTCACACTTGTCTAGAGCAAATTTGGTTTTGTATCAGAGTAACAGTGCATACTGTTTCAATATTTACACTAAAATCTACTGAAAAAGTGAAACAAAATATGTTCTATTTAAAATAATGAAGTTTTTCCAAATAAAGTTATGTAGTGTTTTAAGAATTTAAAACTATAGCTACTACTTTTTAGAGTTTGACAACATTTAAGCAAAGGCCTCATGCTTGTGATGGTCCTGATTGCAAGACACAACTACAGCAGAGTTTAAAACAATGAAACACATTTAGACAATGAGAAAATAAAATATCAGGGCACACTTTAACACAGTGTTACGACGTTTTTCCAATCTGCATAATGGCTCTTCTTCTAGCTAGTGAAGCATCGAAGAACTACTGCTAAATAACAGACTAGACTATTAAAATAATAGCAGATTTCCCATTCCAAATAAGAGTTTACTTTTGCTACTGTTAAATACATGTTCAATGGTATCTTCTGAAGTTTGGCACAAGCTTTTCATAAAAGTGTTGTGTAAATACTGTCGGCTTTGTTATGCTAGCATGTGTGAAAATGTTTATTAAAGGGATAGATCACCAAAAAATGAAAATGCTGTCATCATTTATTACACTCTTTTATGAGTTTCTTTCTTCTGTTGAACACAAAAGAAGATATTTTGAAAAATGTTGGAAGCCTGCAACCACTGACTTACGTAGTTACTTACGACTATGTTTTTTCCACTAAGTCAATGGTTACAGGTTTTCTTCAGAATATCTTCTTTTCTTTTCAACTGAAGAAAGAAATGTAAATTTTAGAACCACGTGTGGGCATATAAATAGTATTTCGTTTTGGGGTGAACTTTACCTTTAAACCATATAGCGATTTTTGATCACGTGGTTTTGGGTAGCTCACACATCCTCACGATAGGTTTTAAAATCTTGGCACTTATACTTTTATAAGTCAAAGAGTAGTCTGCGTGCAGTCTCACAAATTGAAATAAAGCCAAATAGGGGCTACATGAATGCATGCTGACTTTTCAGTATGTCGCTGCTATGCTGCTAGTGTTTATGAGAGAAATGTCATTCATGTTCAGAGTAAAATGATGTTCCTGACCGCACGGAACAAACCGTGTAACATTTAAGCTGATTTCCGCCTGCCGGGCTCGAAGCTCAGTAAACATAAGCAAATAAATCTCCTCACCTGTTGTGGTTTCGGTCACGTGACATTTCACAGGTTTCATTTTCGGCACTGCAGTCACATCACACAATAATGTTCCCTGTAATGTAATCCAATATATTCCCCTGTTAGATTTCTAAAAGACAATACGAGCTGTGCAAGTCAGTAAAGCCGTTCTGACTACTAAATGCTTAAAAAAGACACATCTTTTGTCAAGATTTGACGTCTTTTGTCAATTTATTGTCTTTACAAAGCTGAACGTTATGATAACAATATGGGGAATGTTTTATCCTATATTAAAACATTTATTTATGAGTGGCCAGAAATATTTTCTATTCAAATTATTTATATAAACTGAAGAACAATTTTATGCTGAAATTGTCCCTTTGTTCTTGGAATTATTATGTGTTCTTTTGTTTTTTAAAAGCTTTTGTTTTTCTGAACTGTCAACACACTCGGGTAAATGATTTGTCCCTATACATTTACTTTTAAACTGTAACTAGTTATAAGAGTAATGTTTCTTTTTTTGGTTCTTGACAGAACATGTAAGTTTAATTATCTCTGTTCAGACCTCTCCTCTTCTCCGTAAAGTAAATAGATATGGAATGTATGATTCATATATTCAGATTTTTTAAATTATGAAGTGGTTTTTATAAACCTGTCGGTGCCAATAGCATGGTGGTTAAGTGTGCCGACATATAGCACCGTGGTGCTCGTGGTGACCTGAGTTCGATTCCTGCCTCGAGGTCCATTTGCCGACCCTACCCCTCTGCTCCCATTACTTTCCTGTCTGTAACCTCCACTGTCCTTTTCAGTTATTTCAATTTATATTACATCAAACTGACTTTAACGTCAAATTGAATCTTGTATAGCTAAAAACAAATAAAGTTAAAATTGAAACCTAATACAAACCCTCAGAGAAAATCTTTATGATATCACATTAATAAATGAATGAATTTGTTAGTTAATTAAAATTCATTTAAACATTTAATATGATTAAAATAATTTAATACTAATTTTCATTTATGGATACAGAACAAAAAGGATAACAACCTAGTGGATACCAAGACCACAAACACACTCATTTAGCAGGTTTCAATGTTTGTAGTGTGTGTAAAACTGGGCTAAGCTATTCATCTAGAGTGTTTGCATGAGGTGTTTTCTTGCGGCGCAACATTAAACTGCACCCACCTTACACTAATATTGTGGTCAGAACTCTTTAGAACGGAATGAGTTTTATAGAAACTACGCATGCAGTGTTTGCAGTGTTTATTTTTAAAATATTCATGGAAACATACATCATAAAAGAATTATACAGTGCTATCTGACTTTGACCTTTGATCCTTTGTCATGTAGTTTACACTAAGTAAGTTAATAATGGCTCTAATCAAATGTAATACTGCATTTATTAGGGAAGGGAAAGTGAATGCCAGACCTGAAATTTGCCCTCTGATTATCAATTTTATGGTTAGATTTTTATTTGGCAGTAGGAATTCTGTTGCGCCAGGTATTGCATATCATTCTCTTTGAGAAAGGCAGTCTGCTGACTGACAAGAATGAAAAATATTGCTACACATTCGTTTCTCTTTGACCTTCTCCCAAAATGGGAGGAAACGTTTTGTTCACATTCCTTAGATAATAATGCCTGCAGGTTGAATTATGCTTCTGTTAGTATTCAGCCACTATAATAATGATATTACTTACATACATTTTTGTTCATACATTTTAAAATGATTTAATGCATGATATAAAGTGTAAATGAAGTTGAAATAATTTATGGTGATTCCTTAAATACAGTGACTAATTTATTATAGATTAGCAAAATTTTTGAATATAATATATCTGTTAGTTAAACTATCTTACAGAATTATTATTTCAAAGGTAACAATTAAAACAAGTGGCGACGCGGTGGCGCAGTGGGTAGCACGTTCGCCTCACAGCAAGAAGGTCGCTGGTTCGAGCCTCGGCTGGGTCAGTTGGCATTTCTGTGTGGAGTTTGCATGTTCTCCCTGTGTTCGCGTGGGTTTCCTCTGGGTGCTCTGGTTTCCCCCACAAGTCCAAAGACATGCGGTATAGGTGAATTGGGTAAGCTAAAATTGTCCGTAGTGTATGTGTGTGAATGAGTGTGTATGAATGTTTCCCAGTGATGGGTTGCAGCAGGAAGGGCATCTGCTGCGTAGAACATATGCTGGATAAGTTGGCGGTTCATCCTGCTGTGGCGACCCCAGAATAATAAAGGGACTAAGCCGAAAAGAAAATGAATGAATGAATTAAAACAAGTACTTGTAGATAAACAGAATCGTCATTTTAATGTAAACACCATGACACAGCAATGAAACGATTGCAGACTGTGTATCAGGGAAATTCATGGCTTTGGTCAAAATGGTAAGTTTGTTTCTCTGAAAATTAAATACTGGTGACGTCTTTAAGGTGGAGTTGTTGGAAAATTGATCTCTTGATTAAATCTTAGTTGCGGTTAATATTTTTGTTTGTCATTCATGTCCTGAAATTGATCTAAATGAAACTTCTACATCAAATATGACAAGTCATTTAATCGCATGTAACTGTTTAACCATGATTTAGTACACTCCTTTTCCACTAGGCCTATGTAGAGTTCCCTTGCTCCTCTGACAGGTGGAGATAAAGTGTCAGCCTGACTCTATCAGTGTGTGTTTTGTTTCTGCCCTGCCTTTGCAGGAGGCAGTGGTTCCAACAAATATGATACAACTCCATCTGTAAAATGTTCGTTTTCGTTCTCATTATCATTGGGAATCGGGGATCATCAGCAAATGCTGAATGTTGCTATTACTCATGAAAAAACAACATTTAGAAGTTTTAAAGATGTCGCATGGCAATTTGTGTCTGGTGTGATGGGCAGATTTCAGTCTAGTCACAATGCAAAATGCAGAATATATGAGTTATATATCTCCCTCTATATACACTCACCGGCCACTTTATTAGGTCCAACTGCTCGTTAATGCAAATTTCTAATCAGCCAATCACATGGCAGCAACTCAATGCATTTAGGCAGGTAGACATGGTCAAGATGATCTGCTGCAGTTTAAACCGAGCATCATAATGGGGAAGAAAGGTGATTTAAGTGACTTTGAACGTGGCATGGTTGTTGGTATCAGACGGGCTGGTCTGAGTATTTTAGAAAGATCTACTGGGATTTTCACACACAACTATCTCTAGGGTTTACAGAGAATGGTCCGAAAAAGAGAAAATAGCCAGTGAGTGGCAGTTCTGTGGGTGAAAATGCTTTGTTGATGCCAGAGGTCAGAGGAGAATGCCCAGACTGGTTCGAGCTGATAGAAAGACAACAGTAACTCAAATAACCACTTGTTAAAATCGAGGTCTGCAGAAGAGCATCTCTGAACGCACAACACGTCCAACCTTGAGGTGGACGGGCTACAGCAGCAGAAGACCACACCAGGTGCCACTCCTGTCAGCTAAGAACAGGAAACTGAGGCTACAATTTGCACATGCTTGTCAAAATTGGACAATAGAAGATTGGGAAAACGTTGCCTGGTCTGATGAGTCTTGATTTCTGCTGCGACATTTGGATGGTAGGGTCAGAATTTGGCATCAACACCAGGAAAGCATGGCTCCATCCTACCTTGTATCAATGGTTCAGGCTGGTGGTGGTGGTGTAATAGTGTGGGGGATATTTTCTTGGCACACTTTGGGCCCATTAGTACATATTGAGCATCGTGTCAATGCCACAACCTGAGTATTGTTGCTGACCATGTCCATCCCTTTATGACCACAGTGTACCCATCTTCAGACGGCTACTTCCAGCAGGATAATACGCCATGTCATAATGCGCGAATCATCTCAGACTGGTTTCTTGAACATGACAATGAGGTCACTGTACTCAAATGGCCTCCACAGTCCCCAGATCTCAATCCAATAGAGCACCTTTGGGATGTGGTGGAACAGGAGATTCACATCATGGATGAGCATCCGACAAATCTCCAGCAACTGCGTGATGCTAACATGTCAATATTGACCAAAATCTCTGAGGAATATTTCCAGTAAGTTGTTGAATCTCTGCAATGAAGTATTAAGGCAGTTCTGAAGGCAAAAGGGGGTCCAACCCGGTACTAGTAAGGTGTACCTAATAAAGTGGCCGGTGAGTGTATATCTATAATATGTGTGTATGAGAGAGAGCAGGTACTGACAAACTGCAGAGAATCAAAGCAGAGCTCATTCATATTTCCAATCCCATATATGGTCAAACCTGAGCATCTGATTCAAAAGGAAATTCCTCTGTTTAGAGAGCATATAAAAACTTTTCTGTACATTTTTGTAACTTACCTAAGCCACCTCCTATGTAGATATCAGAGAACAATATAACATATTAAATCAGTGCACAATATGACACCTTTAAGTGTCCAGTGTTTATCAGTTACGAATCAGCAATGCAGATGGCTGGCAAAGTGTTGGCATATTCAGTGTTAAGCGTTTCTAGTAGCTCAATAAGTGCAACCTTCTGACTTTCTGATGAATGTGGATCCTTCATGGGATTTCTCCTACATATTTCAATTTGAGACAAAATTTATGTTAAGAGTTCCTTTTAACTCTTAATGTTTTAACATTTTACTTACAGTTGTTGTTAGCAAATAATTTGTTCAAAGTACAGATAACAATAACAGCAGATTCACACTAGACGATAATTACATTCAGCACTGAAATGCTTAGTATTACTGAACCTGAAATAGGCATTACAGCTCTAGTAGGTGAGTAATTTTCCTACGTGGAGTTTCCCTTCCCCCTCTGACAGGTGGAGATAAGAGTATCAGCCTGGCTCTATGGCAACTGCATTACAGAGAGCTGACTCCAGCTAATATCCCTTAGGGTTACGTGTTTGCAGCTCACCATGGTTTCATTACCTGTTGACTGTGTAATATAAATCAGAAACCACGAGTCTCTATTTCAGGGGACAGGGAAATGTTTTGCCTTAAAAATCCCACTTTTAAAAAGAATAATGTAATTTAATAATGCTTAATACAGTATGTAGCTTCTTTCATATTTCATGCATAATTCCTATTTTGTTTGCTGCTTAATCACACATCAGCTGGAAGGATCGAATCAACACACAGAGCATAAATTAAGTTTTTATTGACATTAGATTTGAAATTATAATGGAATTAAATACAGATATACATAGTAAAGTAAACATTTTATGCCTTAAGTTTACTTTCAATCACCATCCCTCCTCCTCTCAGCAGTTTGTCCAGACCGGTTTTGGTTGGATTTGTCTGCACCACCTATAGCAAACAGTACAGCTTGTCTAAGGTTTGTCTGTTGAGTGGTCTCTCTCATAAACCGTGTTCATATTACTGCCCCAGTTCAAGAACAAAGGGCCAAAACAGGTAAAACCACTCCAGCAGTCTATTGTTTACTGTAACTGACCATTTGTTTCATATATCAACCACTGAACCGTTTTACTTTACCATATGCACTTGATAATATAAAGGACACACAACGGACAAATATTAGTCACAGTACTTAAAATGTTGTGAAAATACACCCAAAAGCATTATTAAACTTTGTAAAAAATAATATATGAGTAATAAAGGAAGTGTATAAAATGTTTTAAGGGAACTATACACAGTGATGTTGGTTGTGTGCAACATCAAGATAAGGCAAAAACTGAAACTTAAATCATACACAAATGTTCAGTTTCGGTGTCCCATAAAAATTTTCATAACCAAATACATGTAAAGAGTTTTTCCTTTTCCTGTTATCCATCATATGGAAACAGTGAGCACTTTCACTGCGAAAATGATCTTCTTTCTTAGTAGCTATACCATGTTTTACAGTACAAAAATCTAATGTAAAACATTTTGATATTTGTTTCTTGTTTAGAGCATCATGTTACTTAATTTTGATCAGTACGTCAGAAGGCAAGAAGAAATATCTGAAGTCCTCTGAATTTTGCTTCTCAAGTAAATAGAGTGAAATGACTGAAGAATGCGTAGATATTCTTCTAGTGAGCCTGGTTTCTCTCGAGGTTTTTTTTTCCTTCACTTTCGCAAATTGGTGAAGTTCGTTCCTCGCCGCTGTCGCCACTGGCTTGCATGGTTCGGGACTTGTAGAGCTGCGCATCGATGGATTTGCTCTTCAGTGTTTGGACTCTCAGCAGTGAAAATTAAACCACACTGAACTGAACTGAACTTAAACTCTAAAAACTGAACTGACACCATTTCAATTCACTATAATCTTCTATGTGATCTTGAAAGACATCATTAGCTTAGTCTATTGTGGTTCACAACGCTGCAGGACAATAGCCCTTCAGGACTGAAATTACCCATCCCTGATCTAAATTCTGCTTTGACACAATCTACATTGTAAAAGCGCTATAGAAATAAAGATGAATTGAATTGAATTGAATATTCATACTGAAATACACAAATCATTTATGATACATTTTGACACCATGTACCCAAAAAAAGACAAACAGCTGAACAAAAATAAGCAAATTAAAAATTATGTCAAAGAGGAAATACAAACAAAAAAAGTCCCTGATAGACATCATCCCTTAACACCCACACCCACACAGTCTTAAACCAACAAAAAGCAAATATTAACAGCATCACAACCCTTCATTATGGAGTCCTTTCATATGCATGTTCACCTTTTTCATCCATCTTTGTTTTGTTTTTTTTCTAGAAATTTAAACATAGTCCTTCTTGTCATAACCAGCGCTGACAGTGCGTGGAGCAGAATAGCCCATTCTTGCTGGCTTGTACTTCTTCTCCCGTGGAGGACAAGTGCAGCACAGCATTGCTCCTCCAATGATTAAGAGAGCGGCAGCAGCAAAGCCTATGTAAATGGATGCCCCGATCTCTCTTTGCTGAGCGGCGGTCAGTAGCGGGTTGTAAAAATCCCGAATGATCTGGTTTGCCACCCAGGCCGAAGGAATGAGATCCAGGATGCCAGCAATAATGAACATGATGCCAGAGACGATCATAACTTTAGCCTTAGCACCTTCATCCTCAATACAATTGGTGCATTTGGCACCCATGACGGAGATCATCACACCCAGAACAGCCAAGATGATGGCGATGACCGTCATGGCTCTGGAAGCCTGCAGGTCTTGTCCTAAAGCCAGCATTGAGTCGTAGACCTTGCACTGCATCTGTCCAGTGCTTTGAACGACACAATTCATCCATAAACCTTCCCAGATTACTTGTGCCGTGACAATGTTGGCGCCAACGAAGGCCGAGACGCGCCACATGGGAAGAGCACAAGCCACAATGCTAATTATCCAACCAATGATGCCCAGGGCAATGCCCCCAATTTCCAATCCCATCGACATTTTCGGTGTACTTTTGTATCTATGACATGGAGAACTTGATTAGTTGTAATCTCATACACAAAACAAATCAGTAATATCACATAAAAGAATCCAAAATGAAGCAATGAATGTCATTTACCAAGTGCTGAGATGTCTTTGTTGAAGCTGTCTCAATCTTTCCTTTCTTTGTGTAGCCTGTGAAGGTGTTGTGAAGGTGACCTGCCTTTATATTCCCAGAGAGACATGTGCAAGTGGAGGAGGACCTAAATGCGATGACATAGGGGAAAAGGTTCAGATTTGTGCACTGCACCTGCCCGCTATGGTCGCTGTGGGGAGAAGAACAATATGTTGGTGTTGCTTTTCCCTTGTAATCCAATTCCTACTAAAGTGGACAAACAGGCTGAGCCAGGAAAAGCACCAGGAAGCACAGACCAATAAGCAAAGAGGTGGAGAAGTCGGCTAATATTTCTTTGCTTAGTATTGCTTTTAATATTTTACACAACAGTTAGTGACGTTACATATTGTCGTGTTTTTTAGTTAAAATAAAACTTTCATATGTTTTCCATATATAAGAAGGCTATGATAATCAACTTATGAAGTGGTAATTACTGTAAAACTGTTTGAAGGGTTCACTGTTATGCTGTGCACAGAATAGAGAAGTGCTGCGGACTGCTGAGAGCACCACATCCTGTTATCTGGTATGGGTTCATGAAAAGTGCAGAGAATTTTGCAATTACAGGATGCATGAACTGTGTGTACGTGCTATGAAGCATCTGCCTTAAAAAGTTGCGGAAGTCAAGAAAGAGGAAGGAGTCAGATAGAACTTGCAATCTGCCCAGCAACAGTGATGTAAGATGGAGTCAGATAGGAAGTACCCGCTGGAACATATAAAAATGGTGTTAAAAAGCAAATAGAGAGAGTTGACTCTCTCCAGCGCTGCGTATGTTATTCTTGGTTTCTCTTTATGCCTGTTTGAATAAAACTTTGATACTTTTTGGGACCATCTCCTGACTGATTTTTGAACATGCAGAGGACCAGTTTTTGAGTCCGACAATATGAAGGATCTCAGTCTTTCACATAAAATTGTGCTTATTTTATTGACTTATTTATACAGGAGATATTATGGTGAGGGCTACACGGTGGCTCAGTGGTTAGCACTGTCGCCTCACAGCAAGAAGGTCGCTGATTTGAGTCCCAGCTGGGCCAGTTGGCATTTCTCTGTGGAGTTTGCATGTTCTCCCCATGTTTGTGTGGGTTTCCTCTGGGTGCTCCATTGTCCCCCACAGTCCAAAGACATGCGGTATAGGTGAATTGAATAAACTAAATTGGGTGTACAGTGTATGTGTGTGAATGAATATTATGGTGACTGGGATTGTATAGAAGTACAGAAAAATGTAACGCTCTTGAATGTTCTTGAAGTCTTCAACATAATTAAACATGGGAAAACCTACATTACCCATCAAGCAGTTTTGTGTGTAATAGATGTCTAACAGATGTCTAAACATAGACGTCCTGGCTAAAACAAGGCTAATTTTGGGCTGTCAGTGAAAATCTAATAGACATCTAAGACTAGCTCAAAACTAGACAAGTGATCAAATACACAGATAAGACAGATTTCACATTACTAGTCTAGTTTTAGTTTAGTCTAATTTTAACCCACAGCCCAAATTTAGCCTTGTTTTAGCCAAGACATCTATGCTGATATTTGCTTTTTGTAAGTTGTTATATGTTTAGATGTCTATTTGACTTCTTTTAAACAGAAAAAAATGCTGGATTGGTGGGTTAATATCTGAATAATAAAATTTCTTAAAAAAATAAAAATGAATAGTTCCAGAGCTTGAACTACATCTATTAATATGCAGACACTGATATTAAGACATGATTTCTTATTATTGTTATTTTTTAAATAATCAATAAATTAATTATAATTGAATTACACTTAATAAATACATTCATAGGGGTGTCACAGTGGCCACATGGTCGCCTCACAGCAAGAAGGTCGCTGGTTTGAGCCTCGGCTGGGTCAGTTGGCATTTCTGTGTGGAGTTTGCATGTTCTCCTCGTGTTTGCGTGGGTTTCCTCTGGGTGCTCCGGTTTCCCCCACCAGTCCAAAGACGTGGTATAGGTGAATTGGGAAAGCTAAAATTGTCCGTAGTGTATGAGTGTGTATGGATGTTTCCCAGTGATGGGTTGCAGCTGGAAAGGCATGTGCTGGATAAGTTGGCAGTTCATTCTGCTGTGGCGACCCCAGATTAATAAAGGGACTAAGTCGAAAAGAAAATGAATGAATAAATGAATGAAATACATTCGTATGATTCATTAGAACAAACAGCAGCGATAAAAATGAAACTGTGCACAGTATATGTGAAATGTGAATAAACTTTGGAAGGTGCCTGTACAGAGCCTCTTTTCTTCCTCTGTTGTTTTGATCAGAGGAAGTTGAACTTATTGATTGAATTCAGTCTGTGTTTCTGTCACGTCATATGTATATTCCCTTTTCTATAGATTTACAGAAGTACACTTGTATTATGCTTTGTTAGATATAGACAGACTGTAGGAAAAAATATGATTTGACCCTTTTTTGCCTGTTTTTTTATAGATCTGATTTATTTTTCTGTGCTAAAGACCAAAGCTTTTTTTCCCCCCTTTATTGTAGAGTTTTTCCATGAAGAAAACAATAAAAATAGCACTGAAATAAACACAACTAAACATTTACTGACTTTATTGAAATTCAAGCAAATCATTAGTGAAAGAAACAATAGAAGAAAAATGAAATAAATGAAAGCACACAAGACAACAAAAATTAAAACAATAAAATTTTTTCACTATAAATCATCTTTGATTTGACAAATTAGACAGCCGTAATTAAACAAAAATTTAGACAGAGTATTACCAAAATCGGGGCGACGCGGTGGCGCAGTGGGTAGCACGTTCGCCTCACAGCAAGAAGGTCACTGGTTCGAGCCTCGGCTGGGTCAGTTGGCATTTCTGTGTGGAGTTTGCATGTTCTCCCCGTGTTCGCGTGGGTTTCCTCCGGGTGCTCCGGTTTCCCCCACAAGTCCAAAGACATGCGGTATAGGTGAATTGGATAAGCTAAAACATTGTCCGTAGTGTATGTGTGTGAATGAGTGTGTATGAATGTTTCCCAGTGATGGGTTGCAGCTGGAAGGGCATCCGCTGCGTAAAACATATGCTGGATAAGTTGGCGGTTCATCCCGCTGTGGCGACCCCAGATTAATAAAGGGACTAAGCCGAAAAGAAAATGAATGAATGAATATTACCAAAATCATTCTGTGCTGAAACATATCAATAAATGTGACAGTGACAGTGATTGATCAAAACAATATAAACAAGATCTTAAACAAGTTTTTGGGGCTGTTTTGCATGACATTTTTGTTTAAATATTAAGATTTTAATATATTACCCAACACTGCCTGCGGATACCCACAATAGCCAATGAAAGTGACCAATTGTCACCAATGAGTTGTTGCATGTTTTTATAGCTGAAACCAATGCTATCTCATGACAATTCCTAACTTTTTGATTTAGTGGCTAATTTGTATGAATTTGTACGATCTCATTTGTACAATTTAGTACAATTTACTCATCCCTCAATGACAGTTGGGTTTAGGGGTGTGGTTTGGTGCCACGCCTTCTTTGAAAACTCATACATTTTCATACGACTTCAATGCATATTGTTTTGCTTCTTCTTTAAATAACGCACACGCTTGCAATGTCAGTCGACCTCCATTTGTTTTTTATCCAAAGTCATGCTTGATCACACATATTTCTGTGAGATTTGTGTTTGGCACTGTGAAATCTTTATTACATTCCTTGTATATGTGCATTTATTTGCACTTTGAACATTATTAAACATTTTATGATTGATTAAACCTGATTTTATGTCTGTAGTCTGCCACAGTTTTAGAATTGGTTAAAATCTGAATATCATCCTGAGTATCACAGGCATACCTTGACTGAGTTCCTCAGACTTTAGTGATCTCTGAATAGTTTCTGTTGTAGATGCTTGAAGCTAAAGATTTGGGGCTGAATACACTAAATGACTTTGTGGCAGGTAACTTGTCTAATCTTTAACTGGGCAACTGCAGCACAGGATGGAGCTGTGGCAGCCAAGCTGAGGAACAGAAATGCCAAATTTCTGACAGGCAAACCTACAAATCCAGCCCTTAACACACAGACACACACAGATGAAAAGCAAATAGAGACAACATTGCTAAAGCCTATATTGTGGAGTCCTTTCAGAAGTGTCTACAAAATATTTGTGTGAGATCTTCAGATTTTCATTCTACTTTTTTCTTCTTCAAGAAAACTTTTTAAGCATCTTCCTGTCATTCATCACTGACTGAGCGTGTAGCTAACTCTTGTAGTAGTTAATTCAGAGTTGTTAACTCTTGCCGATTTCACTCTTGGAGGACAAGCTGCAGCAGCGAACCCTATGCAAATGGATGCCCCAAGCTCTCTTCTTTGAGGGTCAGTCAGTAGCGGGTTGTAAAAGTCCCGAATGATCTGGTTTGCCACCCAGGATGACACAATGAGGTTTAGAATGCCAACAATAATGAACATGATGCCAGAGACGACCATCATTTTAGCCTTAGCACCTTCATCCTCAAAACAATTGGTGCATTTGGCGCCCATGATGGAGATCATCACACCCAGAACAGCCAAGATGATGGCGGTGACCGACATGGCTCTGGAAGCCTGCAGTTCTTGTGGTAAAGCCAGCATTGAGTCATAGACCTTGCACTGCATCTGTCCAGTGCTCATAAGAACACAGTTCATCCATAAACCCTCCCAAAATAGTTGTCTTGTGACAATGTTGGTGCCAATGAAGGCTGTGATGCGCCACATGGGAGAAGCACAAGCCAAAATACTAATTATACAACCAATGATGCCCAGGGCAATGCTCACAATTTCTAATCCCATTGACATATTTGGTGTACCTTTGTATCTAAGACATGGAGAACTTGATTAGTTGTAATCTCATGCACAAAACAAAGCAGTAATATCACATAAAAGAATCCAAAATGAAGCAACGAATGTCATGTACCAAGTGCTCAGATATAGCTGAAATATGCATGCAGATACTTACTTTTGTGTAGCTTGCCAAGATGTGGAGATGACCAGTATTTATATTCTGGAGACACGTCTGAATGGAGAATGACCTTGATGCGATGACACTAGGGATGAGATACTGCCGCTGTATGAATAATAATAATATGTTGGTATTGACTTTCCATTATACTTCAATTGCACAAACATTGAGTGAAATCCCTTCTAGATGTTAAAGCTAAGGGTACGTACAATGCTTATTTTAAGTAGTCTCTTTATCATTTATGATCCTTTGTGTTCAATTAAATGTGGTAGAAGAGTGTTTTATGTCTACGTCTGCTAGCTAAGGTGTGCAGACGTGCCATTTTAATGAAGTTAATAATAGGATCACAAAATTATTTTTGCTTCATTTTTGCTGCAGCATTCGTAATTTTCTGTTGCCACATTAGTGTACAAGCATCATCATCAATGTTTGCTGCTTATCCATGTCTGGATTGTGAGGGCAGCAATCTCAGAAGAAAACTCCAAACTTTAATGTGCTCATACACTTCCTCCGGCTCCTACGAGGTGTTCCCAGGCAAGACGAGAGACATGGCCTCTCCACCATGTCCTTGGTTGTCCTTTGGGTCTCTACCTGGAGGTACAAGCTTGGAACACCTTGTCCAAGAGGCATCCGAAACAGATGCATGATCCACCTCAACTGGCTTCTCTATGTGAAGGAGCAGCGGCTCTACTCTGAGTTCCTCCCGGGTGACTCCTCATCCTATCTATAAGGCTGTGCCCTGCCATCCTGCCACCCTGCAAAGGAAACTCATTTCAGCCACTTGTCTCCGAGATCAAATAGTCAAATCAAATAATAGCTTTCTCGAGGTCAGTGTTGGATAAAAATGGCTTAGGCTTACCTAGCAGATGTAAATTAAAAAACAAGAGCTCAACACAACATTTAGTTGCTTGTCCAACTTTAAGTTGCTCTCAATGACAAAACCCATGTTTTTCACACTATGTTTAACAAAACCAGAACAAAATCTTGAATTTAAAAGCTGAATAATCTCCTGCTTTTTTGGGCCAAACACAATTACTTTCATTTCGTTTTCATTAAGTTTAAAACAATTGGAGCCATCTATTCTTTAACTTCATGAAAGCATGCCAATAGAGTGCTGAGTGGCTTCAACTCTTTTACAGGGATATACATTTGAGTGTAATCAGCATATGTGTTTGTGTGTAATAATATATAT
>CAIGQV010018106.1:9965916-10040923 GCA_903798115.1 Danio jaintianensis | reverse complement strand
TTACACTGCATCTGTCCAGTGCTTTGAACCACGCAGCTCATCCAGATTCCCTCCCAGTACACCTGTGCTGTGACAATATTGGTGCCGATGAACGCCGTGACCCTCCACATGGGCAAAGCACAGCAAACAATGCTGAGAATCCAGCCAAGGACAGAGAGCGTGACTCCTACTAACTCCAAACCAAAAGTCGCCATGTCTCCAGTCTCTTTCTCCTGTTGAATGTCTAGTTTGCTCTCTCTTATGCTCACTGAGGCTCTCACAAAGTCTGTTCAAGTCCTTGAGACAATTACATCAGGAATCTCCAAAATCACCAAAGGACCATTCAGGCATGGAGGTGGGTGCTGACACACTGAATCTCCTCTACAAGGACAGCTGGAATGTTCTGTCCTGGTAGAAACTTCCCCTTTTCTGAGAAAAGGGCTGAGTTACCTGGCTTCTGACATCAGATGATAAGGTGCGATCCTAGTATTGGTTGGCGTCCTAATAAAAAAGGGGAGCTGCTTTCTGTTGAGCTTCAGTAGCTTCTTACTCAAACCAAAGGTTGGAACTGTTTGGTGGCGTTAATAGATAACCTTAGGTAGATGTGTAAAAATGCTCCTAATGAACAATCATTGACAACGCCAATGTAAACAGCTACCTGTAAGTGTAGGCTGGAATGCATGCACAGTGAAGTCTAAAGGAGTAGTGTTCACCCAGATATTTCAAACAAACTATTTACTGATGGTTATACATTTATCTATCAAAATAGAAATAGACAGACGAGCCACTCCAAAAAAGATTGGACATTAGATGACTCAGGTGATACACTACTTTTGTAGTCTCTATTAATATAAGTAAATGAAATTCTGAAACTTAAATTAAAATCAAATACTATATATATAATAATAAAGATTTACACTTTTTCACAAAGTCTGCCTTCCTAGAAGTATGCTTAAACACACTAACTACTGAATTCAAAGTCCTGGAAAAACTCTAAGGCATCTTCAATTGCTGGCCATAAAATCCAGCCATAAAACATGCCTGTATTCAGAATATTTCAAATGGCCATTTCCTGGTTGTCCAAGTAAAGGATTAAATTTAGTGATGCAACCCCAAAACAATACATATAGAAGTGAAACTAAGTTAATGATAGGCTGATATCCAAACAGCGTAAAAGAGTAGCTTAGACAATCAGAAATTAGAATTTCAGTATAAAAAAATTCAAGAGTGAGCAGGTGGAATGATACTGTGGTAACTCATTATATTATGTCAATATGTGTTTTGCAAGTCAAGCTTAGTTCACTTTAGAGAAAAAAGACAATTCTTCAGGTGTGTACACAAGTATGAAAACAGGAGTATGTGGCAATGTTGGAAATGGGAATGTTATACTACTTAAAAAGCTGAATAGAATTGAAACCAAGACATCAGATAGAAAATATGTATTCATATCATGACCACAGCTCCAGAAAAATAAACAAATGTTGATGGTATTGAAGGGATAGCTTACCCAAAAAGCCTACAGTATTATAATTTCAGTATCTGTGGCCATTGACTTTCATGTTATTTCCCACTGTGGAGGTAAATGGCCATTGTTTTATAGCATTCTTCTAAATATCTTTATATCTTTTATATCTAAATATCAGCAAAAAAGAGAGAAAGTATTAAAGGTCTGCACCCACTTGAGATAAAATGTTACATAGTAAAATGTTTATTCTTAGTAGAGTTATACTTTAAACAAATTATCTTCGGTGTGGAAATAAATATAAATACATTCATTCATTTTCCTTCGGTTTAGTCCATGATTTTATAAAAAAAATTGTTATCACAATAATAGTATAAGCAATATCTATTCATATCGCACAGAGGTGCAATTAATTAAATGTACTTTTTGTGCCAAGCACTTGTGTGTTAAATAGGTTGTTTGTTCAAACTGCCCAGATGGGCCTTACTAACTTTAGACCCACCTCCCCAGTAGGTGCTATTTTGCTATTGGCTAGACTGGCCCAAAATGAAGAAAGTTCCTCAGAGAGTGTCTCTAAGTGCAGATCTGAAAATAAAATACTACACAGTAAAAAGTGATTAATTAATTTACTTAAAAAAGTGAGTAAACGTGTTGCCTTAAAAGCAACAAGTTCGTTAATTTTCCTTCAGGTTTATCAGGGGTCGCCACAGCGGAATGAACTACCAACTACTCTGGAATATGTTTTACACAGCGGCTGCCCAGCTGCAACCCCAGTAGTGAGAAACACCCATACACTCTCACATTCACACACACACACTCATACACTATGGCCAATTTTTGTTTCCCAAATGCACTTATTCAATTCACTATGTGGGAAACCAGAGCACTTTAAATGAATAATAGAACATGCAAACTCCACACAGAAATACCAACTGGCTTAGCCGGGACTCAAACTCAAACCTTCTTGCTGTAAGGCGACCCATTTTTCCCCAATATCTCACAGCCCTAGCTTGTATATCTTTTGGGTTTTAATGCAGGATTTGTGTATTTGCTAAATAACATTAACCAATTATGCATCCCTGATAAGACCTAAAGGGCTCCTATTTTACGCCTTTTACAAGATGTAAGATAAGTCTTTGGTGTCTCCAGAATTGTGTCTGTAAAATTTTAGCCCAAATGCCCATTTTAGTCTCAGAGGAATCTGTAGCTGTTTTTGTGGCCTGTGACTTTAAATGCAAATGAGCTGGTTCCCCCCCACCCACCGTTCAGCCATACTTGTCTGTTTCTCCTGCATTTTGTCAGATGAACAGCAGAAGACAGTGACAAAGACAGAGACGAATGAAGCAGAGATTCATTTTATGAGTCAAATATACCAAGTAAGTTTATTTGATGTATTTGTGGTGAAGTTTATTCAAGCCTTTCTGCAACGATGAGTCACACACTTATGCCATAACAAAGTTCGCAGTACAAACACACACACGTTATGAATTACAGCCATTTTACTGTCTTTTCTTTATTACAAACATGCACTGTTTTAAAAACATTTTAAAACACATTCTTGTTAACACGCTCCTGTCAATCAATTCGGTGTACATGGAAAACCGCACTCCTACGTGACGTTGCTGTGGACTTCAAAATAACTGGGATTTGTACCCTATTTTAATGTCAGGAAATTTGAAAAAAGAGACTTGTGCTTATACCACTCCAATATGACTGTGCACACATTGTACCTACACACAGTGCTGTCCAAGCATCTTCCAAAAGTAGCCCTTTAAGACAAAAATAAAGCAGTGGATGCCTGTTTAACAATATGAAAGTAAAGCAGTTACAATGTTTGTTTACAGAGCAGTGGATTCACATGGGAGAGTTGCAGTGAAAATATGTACAATTTATAATGTCATACAATTTAAACCAGACAGTCAACATTTGATTGATCAATTGATAAATAATTTGACATGAGGAACTCGCTAAACACTTTACTGAACATTCAATAAAAAGTACAGCTCTTTAAAAAGGATACACCCAGAGAGCCTGGAGCTGGAAATATCGATAGCTTTGTAGAAGAAATATACTACCACACCCATATAAACACTTTTAACCTTTTATGTGAAGTAAAAAAAAAACGTTATTGCTAAGTGTTTTTGAGACTGCCTGAAACTGGTTTGTGTTTGATAGGTGAGCATGACATCATCAGCATGTGTTGGCCTACTTCCCTTTCAGAAAGAGGCTGATTATATTTAAATGAGTTTCTGTGGAGCAGTAGACATGACTAATGAGTTTCAGTGGGAAGATGTTGTTCTCCGAAAGGGGCGGAGTTGAGGGAGAGCAGCTGATGCCTGTGACACTCCATTGGCTGATGGCTCCATGTTTACTTTTTAACCCTTGTTAACCCACATTAATAAAAAAAGTTATAGGTTCATAGGGGACAAGAAAATTATAAAAGTATCATATTTGAATACTTTTCTGCAGTTTCACTGACAGAGATTTCTTTACAAGCATTAGCCTTGGTGAAGTCTACCAAAAAATGTTAAAGACATAAACCCTTTAAATTATAGTTTGTTTACATAATGCCACTGCTGTTGCTTTTAAATTAAAACCAATAATAGGAAAAATAATTAAGGCTAACCAATTTATTCAGATTAGTACAGTCTGTTATAAGTCAATGATTAGAAACATTAGTTAAGATGCAAAAACCTTCCATTGACAAACAAACAAACAAACAATCTTCAAATCATATCAACACACCCACATAATTATATCATTTGGAGTTATTTGGCCCACAGTGCTGAAAAGATGTGCCAAAATAAAAGTCTTGAGAAAATATGACAAAATATGACAAATTTAGCATTTTAGCACACTAAATGTTTAAATATTTTAAATACTTCTAAACACAATGCAAGACTGTTAACAAAAAATGTGTGACTTATTATTTAAATGACACTGGGATGAAATAGTTTCATGAAATCAAATGGATGTGAAGTATTAAAAGTTCAATAAAATATATGTTTTTTAAAATGATGTTTGCATTAAAACAGCCAAATGTAGATTTTAACTAATGTAGGTTAACTACACTCGGTAGTTTTTGTTTAGTTTAGTTTACACTCAATCCTTTTGGTTTTGTTTTAATTTCTTTTATTGATTTGTTAAATAAAAATGTAAATCACAAATCAAATAAACTACTTTTAAAACTCTATATTAATTTGTCAATTTAAAAGGTGATTTATTTATATACTTATTTTATGTCTGAGTTATTACATTTTTATTTATTCTGGTTGCACTCTTCATCCTCTGTGGTACAACAACATCCTAGCAAACACAAATTTTATTTGAAACATTTCACAGCGTTGAATGATTATTCAGTGTTAAAGTAACTTTCTAAATAGCCTACATTCTACATGCAAAAAAAAATTGTTAAAAAGTAACAGTTTTGCTACACTAAACATAGCTTTTCCATGGTAGGCTATTTGTAATAAGTAATTATATAAAATATTTCCAACACTTACTTCAAACAATGGTTCATATGGACACAGATAATAATATATACTATAATAAAACGTTTCAGAGACAAATGAAGCAATTTGAACATTTAGTTTATTTATATTATTTCATATTTAGTCCCATGTTTAAACCTGCGCACCTATTTCGCTCTTCATAAAAACTCGTGCGCAAAGGGCGTCTGAAAGCTACGCCAACTTGTCTCCAGTTTTTACGACAAGCAATGTCAATAATTTTTGTCAAAAAGTATTGACTGCTTTCCCATTTCCTTTTTCTCCACCGTTTGAACAAGTAGGCTAGGTACAAAAACGACTCTCGCTGTGATTGTTGTGGCGTATTATGACTTAATAAATAAATAATTTACGGAGCACGTGCCAATGAATAACTCGCTCTTTTCAATGCAATTACATCCGTAGCCACTAGCGGGTATACATTAGTCATACAAAACATTCTGTAGTAATGCTACATAACACATTAGGCTATATTAATCGTGAAAATTAATATTCATTTAAACATGCTAATAACAAGCGATAGGCCCATTAAGTCATATTTTTTTGTATTTGTATTACTAAGATGTAGCTTAACTAAATCGCATGTTTACCTTTTTGTAAAAGCATGTAATTGTATGTTTCTCATAATGTATGTTGCTCCTATAGGCTGAATAACAGTTTAGCGTTCGTTGCTTAGTCTGAAAGGGTTAGCTATCTATTTAGTTCAAGGCTTGCAGTCTTCTCATGTGAAACAGCTCCTTATCAGTGAGGGAGGGTGACTTTGTTTAACATGGAGATCATGTTTATTTTTCTGAATGTGATATTTGGAACGGCTTAAATTGTATATACTCAAGGTATGCACACACCTTATAGCTGGGTGTGTGTTGGTGTTACTACACCTTATATAACCACTAACCTTACTATTAATTTTGTTTTAAATAATTACAATCTGAGTATTATAAACATATTAATGGGCTATTGTGAACATTTATTATTTATTTCTGTTTCAATTCTGAGGACATCTGCACAACAAAATAACAAACTATAGCTAGAAGTATCTAAATTCTGAGTATAATGAGAAAATGTTAGTTTCTCTGTATTTACAATTTAGAGTTATTGTCATGTTCACACCCTGTGTTTATTTCTGTTTAGTTCTATATCTTTTGATATACACTCTGTTTCTTTAGTTTTCCTGTTAGTGACTGTTATTTATTGTCTCCAGCCCTCGTCTACTACTATTTTACTGCTATGGTGTCCATGTGTTCCCTGTCTGTTTTGCTTTTGCTTTAGTTTTGTTAAAAATTGTTTATACTGCATTTGGGTCCTCACCTTATTTTTTGTTCTGGCACAACATGCTGGACCGTAACAGTTATACGCTAAATGTTCCATTCTGTAAACTAATGATGACATTTCTTTCTAATGTAAATTAAAAAGGCTTTTTAATGTCTTTAAAAGTTAAGGAATCAATATCTGGCGGAATTTTCAATCACAACAAATTAAAACATTTGTTTTTTAGACCAATTGTCATTTCTGTTACAAAATTCTCAAAATGACGATCTATTTACATTTAGTCATTTAGAGGAGGCTTTTGTCCAAAGCGACATACAATTGAGGAGGCATTCAGTGATTCAACAAGAAGAGGCAATACAGAAGAAGTGCTAAATGTACAAATTAACTGTTTGTGCTCAGATAATTAAGTGCTAGAGTAAAGCTGCGTTCACACTGCACTTTTCGCCCCATAGACTTCCATTCATACGCAAATGCAACAGACCGAAAACGCAAGCTAGTGCGACAACCCAGGTAGCAAAGAATTCTGCAGATTTGGCATAAAGTTGGCACAGCAGGCATTCATCCGGCACTAGCATACAGCATGTGGGCCAAACATGGCCTGGGTTTGGCAGAGGTGGCACCGTCTTTAAGGTGGCACACAAGATTTGGGCCAGATGTAAAATGTAGTATCTGGCCCAGCTGTTAAAAATTGATATATGGGCCATGTAAGTTTGGCCCAACCTATCTGGCCCAGTTATGAGTTATTAACTTGGCTGTGACTTGACCCAGATATGGTTCATGTTTGGCCCTTGTCTGAAAGCAAGAATTGGTCCAGTCATGTACCGTAATTCACTGCGGCATGTGGGCCAAGCAAAACCTGATTGTGTGGGCCAGAGCTGGGCCAGAGAAATTTTGCTATGTGGGAAGTATCGCAGTTTGTGCATTGGAAAGTTCAAGCTTCAAGTTTCAAAACTCTGACCTGCGAAATTGCATCACGTGACTGTGTGAGACCAAACGAAGTTCAAAACATGACCTCTCTGTACAGAAATTTAAAATATGGGGCAATCGCTTGCTTTTTTTAAAATGTCTAATCATCTTGTGTATTCCTGCCCCATTTCGGAGTGCCGTACGACAGAATTTCGCATGCTCAAACTCTAGTGTGACCACGGCATTTGGAGGGGGAGGAGTGTGTTTTTTTAGAGAGAGAGAGAGAGAGAAAGAGAAGAGTGTTTCAACAGTTGGTTTGTCAACACACACACACACACACACACACACACACACACACACACACACACACGTTTCTGTTGTTTTTTCAAGTTTCCATTGATTTTTACAAACAGTATTTCCTATTGCCCTACCCCAAGCCTACACCTAACCCTACCCCTTAAAGGAAACTGTACAGTTTTACGTTCTGAAAAAAATCATTCTGTGTGACTCGTATTCCTTTTTGAAAAATGGGGACATCAGCAATGCCCTCATAATTTACCTTTCCTAATTTACAATCTCCTTGTAATACCTGTGTCAAACCCATGTCATATACACAAGCTCTTTCTGATTCTGATTCATTTATGTCACAAACACACACACGCACACCCACACAACATATACATATATTTCCACAAAATGTGCCCTATTGTTGTTGTGTTTTTGTCAGTTGAACAGACATGTCTGAGCAATGGCTTGTGATAAGTCTTCCCCTGGCTCAGAATCAATTCACCTGTTCTCCAGCAGGAACTGGTTTGACCAGGTGGCTACAGGTGCACAGGCTGCTCCTCCCCCACACTGAGACACAGCAACACAGGACTCTTGAGAAATACTGATAATGTGCGACACTACGTACATAAAGCATGTTTGGTACAAATGCGTCATGTCCAGGAGCCATAAAGTTTCACTTCAGATTCAGAAAGCTGAATAAAGTGTGATGATGAGGTAATGGTCAGTGCTATGGCAAACAGAAAACATTCCAGGAATCTCCAAGTCTGCTCTCTGTTGTGTCACATGAAACCAGCAGACACTTGATACTTTGTAGACCACAATGGAGCACAAAGTTAAATGTAGAAATATAGACTAAATTTACTCTACGCTATAAATATTTTTTTTGAAATTGTAAATAAAACAAAGAATATTTAATAATACGATAATAAAGTTTCAGCATTTTTCATTTATATGAGTATCAAAATATATAATACTTATGAGAATTAAGTAAAATCATTCAAATTGTTTATAAATTTAGTGGTAACACTTTTACAATGTTTCCATTAAGTATGTTAGCTAATGTATTTACTAACTCGAACAAACAATTAATTGTATATTACAGATATTATTATTCTTTATTCATTCATTCATTTTCTTTTCGGCTTAGTCCCTTTATTAATCTGGGGTCGCCACAGCGGAATGAACCGCCAACTTATCCAGCATATGTTTTACGCAGCGGATGCCCTTCCCGCTGCAACCCATCACTGGGAAACATTCATACACACACATACACTACGGACAATTTTAGCTTACCCAATTCACCTATACTGCATGTCTTTGGACTTGTGGGGGAAACCGGAGCACCCGGAGGAAACCCACGCGAACACGGGGAGAACATGCAAACTCCACACAGAAATGCCAACTGACCCAGCCGAGGCTCGAACCAGCGACCTTCTTGCTGTGAGGCGATTGTGCTACCCACTACGCCACCGCGTCGCCTTATTCTTTATTAACATTAGTTAATCAAAAAATTGTATTCATTGTTAATTTTTGTTATCAAATGTATTTTAATAATGCATTAATACATATTTAAATAAACGTTAACTATGATTAATATATGCTGTACAAGTATTGGTTATTCTTAATTCATGTTATAAATACTTATGTTAGTTATTATAGTTACTTATAATAACTAACATGAACTAATGGAACCGTTTTGTAAAGTTTGAGTGTTTTATTATATTTTATTATGTCATCTTTATTTAGTTATTTAACTAGTATGTTACAATATATAGTAGTCAACAGTTGAAGTGGTTAAAAAAGTTTTTTCAAAATTGTCCTAGGAATGGGTGTTTTTTTTCAATAGTTTTGGGACAACATTGATGTAAGGTTTTGATCCACTTCTAATGTGTATATATATATATATATATATATATATATATATATATATATAATCTTAATTTAATAAAACCTTTTTAATATTAGTTCATATTATTTTCATTATTTATATCAATTAATTTAGTGATGAGTTTCTATTGACAGGACTTTTGTTTACATACATGTTTTTGTAGTTTCAATGTTGTTTTTTCCTTTAAAAACATTGTGATCACTTCCTGTCAATGACTTGTCCTGTGTTACATTCTGTTTCTTTATTCTATAAAAAACTGTTTATTTTACCAGACGAACAAACTTATTCTTGGTCCATTTTCTTGACCCCTCCATAAATTTCTCCACACACATAGTTTAACCCTGAACAGTAAATAATTGTTTAAGGAAACCCATATAAGGCCCTTTTTTCCACAACGGAAAATCTCTTAGCAGTGACTCATTCAAAGTGAGGTCCGTTCGCACATCATGAAGTTACAACAAAACCAGCAGAGCAGGTCCTTCTCTAAAAGTCCCTCCCCCAAACCTCCACAAGCTGTTTTAAAGCATCAGCGCACACCCTTTCACACACACGCTTGATAAGACTGCGAAGAGAACCACCAACCAACCAACAAAGACAAAGAAAAAGCATGGCATCAACCGGCCTACAGATGCTGGGCATCGCCCTGGCCATCTTCGGGTGGATCGGGGTCATTGTGCTCTGCGCGCTCCCCATGTGGAAAGTCACAGCCTTCATCGGCAGCAACATCGTCACCGCACAGATATCCTGGGAAGGAATTTGGATGAGCTGCGTGGTTCAAAGCACCGGACAGATGCAGTGTAAGGTCTACGACTCCATGCTGGCTCTTTCCTCAGATCTTCAAGCCGCTCGAGCTCTCACCATCATCTCCATCGTGATCGGTGTCATGGGCATCATGCTGTCGATGGCTGGTGGAAAATGCACCAACTGCATCGATGACGAAAACTCCAAAGCCAAGGTTGGGATCACAGCAGGTGTGATTTTCATCATCTCCGGGGTGCTGTGTCTGATCCCAGTGTGCTGGACGGCTAACGTCATCATCCAGGACTTCTACAACCCGCTATTGGTCCAGGCGCAGAAGAGGGAGATTGGAGCGTCACTCTACATCGGCTGGGGCGCCGCAGCTCTGTTGATCATTGGTGGAAGTCTGCTCTGCTGCCACTGCCCAGAAAAATCAGACACCGGAAAATACATGGCTAAATACAATGCAACCCCTCGCTCTGAAGCCTCTGCACCCTCCGGAAAGAACTTTGTGTAAATGATCGGCTCAGGAAAATGGACTCTACAATGTTTATGGTCTTAGTTTTTCCAGGACATTGAGGCTCAAAATGAGTTCGCAGGACTTGAAAAGCAGATGCTGAATGTTATTATTTTTTAACAATATATATGCGAAACAAACAAGGAAAATGGGGAACCACGTTTGAAAAGGCCTCTGCAGTAAAAGGAGGTTAATCTGGAAATTGCTTTTGCTTAAGTTTGGTCAAATGTTCTTTTGTACTGTGGTCATTATAAAAGTGTTCACTTTTGTATGTTTTCAAGTATGATTTTGTAAATATTCACATTTTTGTACAGCCTACAGGTTTTTATTTCTTGATATAAGCTTATGTTTAAAGGAATGAATAAATAAATACATTTTGTTAATATCACACCTGTCTTGTGGATTGTCTTTTGAATTTGCATGGGCGTTGACATGGGTGTTGCGTTGCAGGCCTCCATTATGTGTCACTAACCCTGTGGCACTTTAGATATTTCAAAAGAGTTTCTGTGTACAAAACATTCTCAAAGGGAGTTGGCAAACAGCAGAATAGATGTGGTTTTTCAGGTTTTCTTATAGAGACAATGAATCCAAGACAAGGCTAAACTTGATCTGAGGTTTGGCTTGTTTACTCAAAACTGCTGATAATTAGACAAATTACGAACTTATGAAATTACAGTTCTTTGTTAGTCAACAAAAGGAATTTAATTCAGGAGGCAAACAGATGCACTGCACCTTTTGTAAAGCTGCTTTGGAACAATAATTGTTCTGAAAGCAGAATTAGCAGTTGTTTTATACACCAATGATTCATATGAAAATGTAAAAAAATAATATGATTAGCAGATTATATAAAATTACTTAAGTTCATATAAACTTGTTTGTTTTTCATTCAGAAGAAAAATGCAAGCATGAAGGTTCACACCCAAACCCAACCATGAGTAGAAAAGTGGATAAAAGAAATGTATAAAAAAATGATACAAAATTCATATGAATTTGCCACCAGTATTTGATGCTATGACAATTTGTACAAAAAAGTTCAAGCATTGAGGTCCACAACGAAGCTTAAACATCACTGCAAGCAGGCCAAGATTCTATGAAAACATATGAACGAAAGGTCTAAATTCATATAAATTAGCAACCAATACATGATTTCATGTGAATTTTAACAATGTTTTTGAATAGAAATGCAAGGATGAAGGTGCTCACCTAAACCTAACTGTGACAGGGGTGTGTCTTTAAGCAGACTGTATGCAAACATACAATTGAGAAGATAATAAATAATGAATGCCACCAACATACAATGAACTTTTCCTATAGAGATATTCAGTGTGATTAGCCAAATAACCATGAAAATGTATTGGTAATTTTTAGCCAAAAGGGACTATGCCGAAAAGAAAATGAATGAATGAATTTTTAGCCAGAAAAACAAACTTTATCAACACATGCAGTCTTTGACTTTGAAAAAATGTGGGGTGGATTCAGCCAGAATTTGGCTATAGACTAAACCAACCACTGGGTTCAATTTTAAATTAAAAACTCAACTGTAACCATGTGCTTGGGTTTGTCCAACTGTTTCTCCAAATTTGGGGTAAAAAACTGAATTTTTTCAATGTTGTATTCAACATATCCAAAACACATCCACACGTTTCTTATTTTATCAAATTTCTCCAATTCTTCTTCTACCCAAGTCAGCATTAAACTGTTTCATCAATACATCAATTAGCTGTTTCATCTTTTTTGAGCTGGCATAGGGTGTCTCGTGTTGTCTACATACAGTATCTCTTTAAACATTGCACACAATAGCCAAAGAATATCAAATATCCGTTATTCTTTCAGCTTCTTTTTATTCTGTCTTGAACTCCGCCCAAGGTTTGCGTGCTATAAAAACCCCTCAGACATTTTTGTTCATTCACGCATAAAGTCATTTGTGTCCGGCAGCAATGGCATCTCAAGGCATCCAGATCCTAGGCATCATGCTCTCCATGATAGGCTGGTTGGGCACCATCATCGCCTGTGGGATGCCCATGTGGAAAGTCACGGCCTTCGTTGGCGCCAACATTGTCACGGCCCAGATCATCTGGGAGGGTTTGTGGATGAGCTGCGTGGTCCAAAGCACCGGACAGATGCAGTGTAAGGTCTACGACTCCATGCTGGCTCTATCACAAGACATGCAAGCCTCCAGAGCCATGGTCATCATCTCCATCATGGTGGGCGTCTTTGGGTTCCTCATGGCTGTGGTTGGTGGAAAGTGTACTAACTGTTTGGAAGATGAAGCAGCGAAAGCAAGAGCGTGTATATTCTCCGGGGTGGTTTTAATCATCGCTGGTTTGCTCATCTTGATACCTGTTTGCTGGTCAGCGCACACACTTATCAGGGACTTTTACAACCCTTTTATAACAGCAGCCCAGCGGCGGGAACTTGGAGCCTGTCTTTATATAGGCTGTGGGTCTGGAGGCCTCTTGTTGTTGGGCGGTGGGCTGCTTTGTTGGAACTGCCCGTCCAATGATAATAGGCCCTACATTGCAGCCAAGTACGCCGCTGGCAGATCTATAACCCCAACAATGAACTATGTGTGAGAAAACGAGCGTAAGCTAATGCAAATAGATGTACTGTATGCCTGCAATTGGTTACCATGCAAATTAATGCAAGCATTGGTTAAATGCTTGAAAACGACTGAATTGATGCTTATGAAAGTGAATTCACAATTGTTTGTTTGCAATAAAAATGGCAGAAATCTTGCTAGTGTTTGATTGATTATGAATGTCTCAAAATACAGATGTCTTCACACACAGTGAGCAAATGCTCCTCTGTTGACCGTTCCACGGCTGCTGTTTTGTGCTGCTGTTTTTTTCTTACACTTGCACACAATGGATAAGTTATTACCGTTGTCAAGGAGAAACTCTTTGCACTCCAACTTCTTTGCAAAGTAAACAGGCAGAAGCATTAATTATACAGTTGAGTATAACAGCACTCTGTTTAGGACAAGCAAAACTAGAGATGTAAGCAAATAGAGTTTTTTAGGTCAGTGCAAGAAAGAATGCCAGAGAATATTAAAAATATTCAAATTCTTCTATGTTAAATTGCATGCATTGTTTTAAAAAATGCAATATTAATATTTATGTTGGTTGAGAAATGCTGATTTAATGTTTGATTTATTGATAAAAATATTAAGTGATATATCCATAAAAACTCTTAAATACTTTCCTTGCATGTTAAAATACATAAGTAAATAAGCAAACTTTTTTAAATGAGAAGTTTACATTTGATAAAATAATAAATAAAATATAACATTAATATGCCAATATACAGTATAAGTATATAAAATAAAATAAAAACCTGACCTTAAAGGGGTTGTTTTTATTTTATTTTAAATCCATCTAATTTATTAAAAGCATTCTTGCATGCCATCTACCTGATAAATTATATTAATGACCAAATAACAAAAAAGAAACCAAAAAGAGGTGATAATGTAATGTTTGTATGGACTGAATTTAATGTATTTTTTACCAACTAAAAACAAAAATGATTGTCACTTGACTGTTATTTGAACAGAGGTTTATTTTTGCTTTGTGCAATTAATTTACATTTAAAAAAAAAGAATGGTATGACAGACAATAAGATTTGTATTAACATTAGTTAATGCATTATCTACAAATGAGAAATACATTTTTAGATGAACTTCAAGCACATTTACTAAAGATTGCTGGCCTTAAAACACGATTTTAGCAATAGTTGGTGATAACTGTGGTAGTTCACTAATGTTAAAAAAATTACAAATTAAACCTTATAAAGTGTATATAAAAAACGACATGCAGTCAAAACATTGCATGCTCGTTACAAAACAACACAGCTCGTTATAAAAGGCACATTTCGACCAAAGTTCTGATCGTCTCAATGTCCCTCATACAAATTCTTTGTCCGAGCCGTTTGATTTCGGTGTCGGGTATTTGGCCACGAACGCTCGCTGGTCTTTGGGCGGACATTGGCAGCACAGTATCGCTCCGCCGATGAGCATCAGCCCCGCGGAGCCCCAGCCGGTGTACAGCGCTGCCCCGAGCTCGCGCCTCTGCGCGTCCTGCAGCAGCGGGTTGTAGAAATCCCGGATGGTGTTGTGCGCCGTCCAGCAGACAGGAGTGAGGCACAGCAGTCCGGAGAGGAGGAAAATCACCCCCGCAGATACGACAACTCTTGCCTTGGCGGATTTGTTTTCGATACATGTGGTGCATTTGCCTCCGACGACCGCCAGGAGAACAGCCAGGACGGAGAGAAGGATGGAGAGCACGAGCAGTGCGCGCGCGGCTTGCAGGTCCGGGTCCAGCGCGAGCATCGACTCGTGGAGTTTACACTGCATCTGACCAGTGCTCTGCACCACACAGACCATCCACAAACCCTCCCAGATCATCTGCGCCGTCACGATGTTGTTGCCGATGAAGGCTGTGACCCTCCACATAGGGAGGACGCAGGTTATGATCGACCCAAGCGTCCCAACAAATGACAGGGTAACTCCTAAAATCTGCATCCCCAAAGATGCCATTTTGTCCCGTTACTCCTTTCATTTAACTGTATTTTGCATGAGTGGGGGGTTATATAAGGCAAGTCAGCTCGGGGTGGGATTTGAACAACCGAACTATGAAAAGAGAGACTTGTTTTGGTCACATAAACTCTCTTTCAGACTTTTTAAATTAATTTATTTATTTTTTGTTATTGCCATAAATGCATACAAATAACCTGTAAAAAATGTGAGCAAAGTTCCAAAACAATTTGGTGATATGAATTCAGTGAGTGCAGCTGGAAGGGCATACAAATGAGTAAAACATGCTGGATAAGTTGGCAGTTCATTCCGCTGTGGCGACCCCAGATTAATAAAGGGACTATGTCGAAAAGAAAATGAATGAATGAATGAATTCAATGAGTGACAATAATTGTGGCATGCATATATTTCACAAAGATACATAAAAATGGGTCTGTTTATTTGTTCTCAATCAGAGCAAATATTTAAAATAATATTTGGAGCAAAAGATCAAAAGGGTAAACAATGAAGTCATTTTATCACAGCCTTCTTATTTCTGCTCATATTTATCACACACGCACAAGCACACACACTTTATATATTACAGCGGTAATAGGCTTGGTTGTTGCAGTTTTTATTATGTATATTCACTGACTGCGTTTAAGTATTTAATACAAACTTGATAACATGCTGAAAAATGTGACCCTGGACCACAAACATATCATGTAAATATCATGTAAATTTATCCAAACTTATTTTTTGATTAGTAATATCCATAGCTAAAAGCTAAATGGACACTTTTAAGGTGATTTTCTCAATATTTAGATTTTTTACACCCTCAGATTCCAGATTAGTTGCATATCTCAGCCAAATATTGTCATATCCTAACAAACCACACATAAATGGAAAGCTTATTCATTCAGCTTTTATGTAAAGTATAAATATCAGTTTCTAAAAATTGACTTGTATGAGTTATTGACTCTTTTGTAGTTCAGGGTCAAATATGAATGTGAAAAAGATTAGTAAATAAATATTCTTGAATTTGATTTACTGTAATTTATTGTATATGGGTTACTGTAAATCTACACAGCTGTAGGAAGACTATTTTTCATCATGAAAAAATTGCAGCAATAAATTATTTTAAATAAAAAGCAACAAAATATTATGACAATTACCTTTTTTTGTGTTGTCTTCACAAACCAAATGTCTTACATTTGCTCTTCACTGACACGGATGGCTTTGGTAAATAAGAAATACCCTTTGAAAGAAAAAAAGCAAGATTCAAAATCAGAATGTGTTCAGAATCAGATCAGGGCAAAATCACCAGACTTTAAGTGGGAAAAATGACAAAAATGAGGAGAAACAAACTGTCATTTGTGATGCCAGAAAATAAAAAATTTTGTTCCCTAAAGAACATTTTATTCAAAAGTTATTCAAAAGATATTTTAGATTTAAAAAGCAAAACATTTTTTCCACTAAAAACACTTTTGTATTATGAAAGGATATTAAAGGTTCATCATGGAACCATCATTGACAATAAAGAACCTTTAAGGGTATACATTTGCTTTTGATTCATAAAACTCAAATCACTATGTAAAAATTGTGACAAATGTGTTTTAGGTTGGCGTCATGGTGGCGCAGTGGGTAGCACAATCACCTCACTGCAGGAAGGTCGCTGGTTCAAGCCTCAGCTGGGTCAGTTGGCATTTCTGTGTGATTTCTGGGTTTCCTCCTGGTGCTCCCCACACAGTCCAAAGACATGTGCTATTGGTGAATTGGGTAAGCTAAAATTGGCCGTAGTGTATGTGTGTGAATGAGTGTGTATGGATGTTTCCCAGTGATGGGTTGCAGCTGGAAGGGCATCCGCTGCGTCAAACATATGCTGGATAAGTTGGCGGTTCATTCCGCTGTGGCGACCCCAGATTAATAAAGGGACTAAGCTGAAAAGAAAATGAATGTTTTAGGTTTTGGTTTATTAAAATGAAAATTTATTTAAATAAACAATACAATCAGTTCTAATCCACACCAATGAATCCCACTCTTTTATTTTTAATGGTTTTCCTCATTCCCTTATGGGGAAATAATGTCCAATTATAACAACGTTAAACAAATCTTTCATCTTCATTGATTTGAAAAAATCCTCCTACTTCAGTTGCAATAACGAGCTTGTTAGGATTCAAAACGAGCTTGTATGTGAAATCAATTAGGCAACAAGCGTGTAAATCATCACCAGCTGCATCCAATCCCATTAATTACAATCCCAACCTCCAAAGGCCACTATAAATAATCGCACCGGCCACTTGTATGATAGAGTCGGGTTCTTTGCACTCACATAAACTACAATGGTATCTGTTGGGCTTCAGCTTTTGGCCACTGTCCTGGCGATCATCGGCTGGTTGGGTGAAATCGTCATTTGCGCGCTGCCCATGTGGAAGGTGACGGCTTTCATTGGCAACAACATCGTGACCGCGCAGATCTTCTGGGAAGGCCTCTGGATGAACTGCGTGCAGCAAAGCACAGGTCAGATGCAGTGCAAGGTCTACGACTCCATGCTGGCTCTACCTCAAGACCTCCAGGCCGCCCGAGCTCTCGTGGTCATCTCCATAATCGTCACTTTTATGGGCGTCTTCCTGACCATCGCTGGAGGGAAGTGCACCAACTGCATTGAGGACCGGGACGCGAAGGCCAAAGTCGTGGTCGCTGCTGGAGTGTTCTTCCTGGTCGGTGGAGTTCTTTGCTTGATCCCGGTGTGCTGGTCCGCGAACTCCGTCATCAAGGACTTCTACAACCCCACCCTGGCCGATGCTCAGAAACGGGAGCTGGGAGCATCGCTCTTCATCGGTTGGTGCGCGTCCGGATTGCTGTTGCTCGGCGGCGCGTTGCTCTGCTGCCAGTGCCCGAAGAACGAAGGTCGCGCTTATTCTGTCAAGTACTCCGCTCCCAGATCTGCTCCAGGAGCTTATGTGTGACGCATAGACTTTTTGGACTGATGTTGACGTCTCCTGTTTGTTTAGGAAGAGATTTGATGTTTTACTTGCTGGTCTTGCATGACCATTTTTAATTTAATAAACGTCTTAATGATTTTTATATTTTGTCTCCTGGGGTTTATTTTTAACTGAAGCTGCCCTTTTGTTTCCGAAGGTCCGAACAATAGGCTAGTGACTTATTTAATTTGAGCAGTGGTAACAAACGTTTCTTAAAGCACATGCTTCACAGTTTAAACTTGTTGATTACACCGCCATGCAGGTAAATGCACATTTCTTTTAAACGAATATTCCAAATAGTTTAGTCCATCGCATATGCTTTTGTTCAACTTTTCCCACAAAGGATTTAAAGTTAATTTAGCCTATACAGGACACTTTATACACCATGGTAATTAAAGGTGCTTTAGAGAAAGATGAACACTAAGGGGGGGTGCTTAAAGAAGCCTATTAAACTGATTTGAGAAGGCTTTATTGTGTTTTTTTTTTTTTTTTTTTTTTGGTCTTAGTTTGAATGTGCCTACGGTTGGAGCACCTCTCACCACTTGAAGCTTATTTTAGACTAATTCCTGTACAGCATTTTTTTTGAGATGTGCTAATTTTAATTACTGCTTTGGCATGACTAGTGGAACTAAGATCTGACTAGAGAATCTTGGTGTGATTCTTGACTTTTTTTTTTTTTTTTTTTTTCGCTAAAATATTTTAAATCTTCCCATTCCTGGAATGGCTCAGACATTCAATACACATACACAAACAAACTGATTCTAACACTAATACCAGAGGAGGGGATTGTAAATCCATCCCTTCAGTATAAAATGTGGTCTGCTCATGAAAATGACTTTAATAGTGTTTTATTAAATTACTTTTTGATCCTTTTATGGAAACTATTACATATGACAACATACACCCTTACAAAAAGGAATGATTGCATGTCTTAAGGTTTTTTCTGTAATTGCTGGATTGGAATGACAGTCTTATTAAATAAAGATCTTTAACTTTCGGCATTTGTAATGTTTTGAATCGTGGCCAGCTATACAGTAGGTCGAAGTCTTTTGTCATTGAATCCTCCTTGTGGACATACAGCGCTGAAAAATCAAGTTGAGCTGGAAACTCAGCACAGGTCTCCTCCCCTCCCTTTGCTTTCAAATACCAATACCTGAGGCACAACAAGGAAGAGAATTCACATTGTAAATAGTCTTTGACTCACACAGCTACGATATTTTCCTCTCTTTCATTGCAGATGGTTTGTCTTTGCTATTTGAAACATGAGGACACGACAGTTCGTGGCTGCATTTCTGGCTTTGGTGGGCCTGTGCGGGACCATCCTGATTTGTGCCTTGCCTATGTGGAAAGTGTCGGCTTTCGTAGGAGCGAACATTGTGACGGCACAGGTCTACTGGCAAGGCTTGTGGATGAACTGCGTCTTGCAAAGCACCGGCCACATGCAGTGCATAGCGTATTACTCTGTTCTGGCTTTGACTCAAGATCTCCAGGCCGCTCGAGGTTTGATTTGTGCTTCTATCGGTGTCAGTGTGATTGCCTTTGGAATGATGGTTGTTGGGGCCAATTGTACGCACTTTTACAGAGAAGATCAGCTTAAAAAGACCAACATTGGAATAGCAGCTGGTGCACTGTATATAGTTGCAGGTGTAATGTGCCTTGTTGCTGTCTGCTGGCAGACGTCTATTATTGTCATGAACTTTTATAATCCTCAAGCAATAGCAGGGACACAAGGAGAGTTGGGAGCCTCCATCTATATAGGATGGGTCGCTGGTTTTTTGCTAATTGTTGGCGGTGGACTGCTTCTAAGCACATACTCCAACCGATGTTGTTGACCAGATTTGTGGTTAATAATACTCAGGTGACTCAAATTGACGCTGGATTGTTCCTCTTTTTTCCTGGAAGATAAAATGTTTTTTCTGGCTCTTTCCCAATTCTTCAGAGCTAACAAGTTTTAAAGACTGTCAAATGTTTGTAATATATGTGTATCAATACTTATGCCAGCTGTATTGGCATATAGAACGGCTAGTTGCACAGTGAAGAGCATCAGATGTAGCACAGTAATATAAGTAAATAAATAAATAAATAAATATATTGAGCATTACATGAAATAATGTATAACTGTTTCAATGAAAGCTGGATTTTCTCTACTGTTCTCTACTGTAAAAAGCGAAGCTGACTTTACTTTAAAAATCGAGTAAACTTATTGTAACTTGCAAGTCTTAAGCTGACAATTTAATTGTATAATCCTGCACATAGTTCAATTACTTTAATAAGTTTAAGGCAACAAGTTTACTCACTTTAAAAAGTTTAAAAAGTTATCTAATAGCTTGTACAACTGCATCATTTATATGGTCATAAATCAGCTGATTTGATTGGTGATAACATAATACAATATATTTTCTTTGTACAATTCTGATTACATTTCTTTAGCAAAAAAAAAAAAGAAGATATTTTTGCATCAAATAGAAAAATCCCAACATCTTGTGTGCGTCCAAATGGCCCCACAAGTATAGCAATGCAAGTACATTTTGACCTTGTGGGGACATATTTTTGATGCCCGTGAGGAAAACAGCTCTTGCAACTTCAGTATAACGTTGAAATGATAAGACAAACTGGTACATTTTGGCTTGTAGTGCTGCAGAAGTGGTTGTAAGATCATGTTCGTTTTCATTTCTGGGGTAAGTACCTCAACATAACATGCATTGGTGTTTCATCTAAGTCACGTTAAAGTATGCCAAAACAAATACACATTATACAATATTTAATTAAATGGCTTTGAACTTATGAGAATATTTTCAAATTAAAGAAGTGAAGTACAGTGTTTTGGCCTATCAAACTTGCATAATCTCATAAACAAATGAACAATGCAAAAGGTTTGGAACACACAACTTGCTTATTCCAGAGTCCTATGTAATTGGAAATTGTAATATGAAATTGGTTCAAAACAGCAAACACTATAGGATGTCTATAATTGTTAACTTTGAGAACAGCTATAGAGAAAAAACTGTGATTAAAAAAATCATGTGATGAACCACTGAGAACTGCAGGTGCATGACATATAAAATGTGTTCTAAAATCGGCTCAAAATATCAATCAATCGTTTAATATCCTCAGGACTGTATTAAATTACATTCTATGCCCATCATGTAATTTATTTTCTGTGAAATTAGTCAAATCCAACAGCACAAAATCAGCAGTCTCTGAGACATTTGACAGCTTTTGTTGACTTGTCCAGACTACAAACTAGAGCTAAAAACACTGTACAAAAGTGGTGTATTCTAGACTTTCGGGTTGTTCAATTGTTTGTAACATTTAAAAGTTTTTAATGGCACAAATGCACTCAATTCAAAAATGTTCTGATAAGTACAAAACCATTTGTGTTAATTTATAGCAAAAAAGTTGTTTACAAAATTATTAGTATATTAGAAGTACATGCAGAGCATACACACTCATAAAGTAACAGTTGTGACAGAAAAGATGTTCTAGATACTAAACCACTGAGATGTGGTTTAGAAGATGTTCCAAACACAAAAAACCCACATGAACCAAGTTCGAAGATGCATGTCATATTAAAGAATAAAATGTGTTCCTAATTTGACTCAAAATATGAAATGCAAATACGTTAAATGAAAAGGACAGCTGAAATAATTGTGTTTGTGAAGTTAATTATGATGGTTGTTTGAAAATCCTTGTTTGATTGGTGAATGGTTGTAAATGAACTGGTTCTAATATGTACACGTCTATTTGTGTGTATTATTTTACTAAATTTTTACTTATCTTTTTGACTTTTAATTAATGTGTGTGTTTTTTTTAATTGTTGTAAATAAAGATCCAAATTCATCCAAATTTAAACAATTCAAGGTGCGGTATTCAAGAAATCACAGATTTGCAATGACCAATTTCTCTTGCTATAGCTGACAGGGTCATCACATTGACCTTCCTCTGGACAACCTGCTGTCTGAAGGTTTCCCTCACTTTAGAGCGGCTCATCATATTGCAAAAGCTGAGCTAAAAGTCATGCAACAAGACAATGGTCCCAAGCACACCAGCAAATCTACAACAGAACAACTGAAAAGAAAAAAAATCAAGGTGTTGCAATAGTTCAGTCAATGTCCAGACCTAATCCTGACTGAAATGCTGTGGCAAAAGATGTGCAAAAAAACTCCAAAACTCCTCCAGAATGATCTGAAAAAATTATAAGGTCATACAGAAAATAAATAGTTACTGCTAAAGTGATTCATAGTGTTTCCTAAGTTTGTCACACATGGCTTGACATTATTTTTGTTAAATAAATAATGACACTGTATGAGCTGGTGTGGAGGTTTTATTTTCCAAATTTTCAAGACCATTTACTTTTTCATAACAGACTTAACTAATCTTAAAAAAATGCTCCCTTCCCTCCTCTCCTGCAGCTATACATAAGCATGATGCATATATATATATATAAAACAATGCACTATTCATTGCATGTTTTGTGACTATGTTAAAAGGCTTTGTAAATGTGACCATTTTATAATGTGTTCTCAAAAAAATAAATAAAACATGTATTTCACTCATAAAACTAAAAAAATAAATGACTGACTTGGTAAAAAAAACAAAAAGAAAAACTTTTCAAATATGCTTACGTTTCTTGTGTCTTTGTGTTTTTTTTTTTTTTTTAGAGTATTTTCCACACTATGTCTGACTCAAAACCAGTGTTTCAATCCTTAGGTATCAAACTTAAATGCATTGAGTGGCTTCACTGTCATTTTTATAACTGCAAGAAGATTGTTTAAATAAACAATCATTGACTCATGTAAAGTCATTCAAAGCAAACAAGCGAGTAATTTTTTTCAAAGATGAACACGATCACAATAATGCTGTTTGCCATTAAATTAACTAATTTAGAACTTTAAACTTAACTACTTGTTAGATCTCTAAGTGTATATATTCTTTGTACATCAACATCACCCACGAGGGAAAATATGAAGGCACAATTTTAATTTTAGTATTATCTTTTTAAAGGGACAGCAGAAAATCTTGTCATCATTTACCCTTCACTTGTTCACTTGCACTTGAACACAAAGGAAGATATTTCAAAGAAAGATGGAAACCTGTAACCACTGACTTCTATAGTATTTGTTTTTTCTACTATGGAAGTTAGTGGTTGCAGGTTTCCAGTTTTCTTCAAAATGTCTTCTTCAGTCTTCAACAGAAGAAAGAAACTCATAAAAGTTGAGAACCACTTTAGGGAGAGCAAATAATGATTACATTTTCATTTTTTGAGTGAATTATCCATTTAAAATATAAGAAGATTGAAATATAAAGATAAAGATATATAAAGATTTAAAATATGAAAAGATTTTTGAGATATAGAGGCTGTCTTGGTGCTCATATCTAAAGGTCTTCAAAATCTCAAATATGACAAAAGAAAAAAAAGTGATATCAAAACTTCATCTGGTATCGCACAAACATCCAAAGCATCTAATGCAAATTTCCAGCAGCCCATCTACCTGCTTTTTCATGACCCGCCCATATTGTCCGGAGCTAGAAGGAGGAATCTTGTCAGTCTGGTAGTGTGTGGATTACTGGAGGCAGGGTCTGTTTAACTGCACACACCTCCTCTCTCCTTCTCTCTTTTTTTTTTAGCACATAAACACCTCACCACCGTCCTGAGAGTGAAAGCTGAGCTGCAGACAGCAATGAGTAAGGAAGCAAACATCAAAAGGCCTTCAGAAAGGCTTTGAGAAGAACAAAAGAGGCCTCAGTAAACTGTGGACGTTTAACCCTGGCACAATGGCGTCCCTCGGCATGCACATGCTGGCGAGCGCTTTGGCTCTACTGGGATGGACCGCAGCCCTCCTGTGCTGCATCCTGCCAATGTGGCGAGTGACAGCCTTCATCGGAACCACCATCGTCACCTCAGAGATCATGTGGGAGGGCATCTGGATGAGCTGCGTGGTCCAAAGCACAGGCCAAATCCAGTGCAAACCGTACGAATCCATGCTTGCGCTGGATGTGAATCTGCAAGCTTCTCGGGCCCTCATGGTGACGTCCGTCCTTGTGGGAGCAGTGGGCCTCGTTTTGACCTTCATTGGAGGAAAGTGCACCATTTTTCTGATCCGATCCGAAAGATCCAAATTGAAGATTGTCACAGCGGCTGGTGCCATTTTAATCGTTGCAGGAATTCTCTGCTTGATCCCACCCTCATGGTCGGCTGGCATGGTGGTGAAGTCATTTTACAATCCACAGTTAGCAGATCCACAGCGCAGAGAGCTTGGAGGGGCCATTTATCTTGGTTGGGGGGGATCCATCGTCCTCATATTGAGTGGAGGAATCCTTTGCACCTCCAACTGTAAAGACAAACCAGAGGATGACCGAGGACCTTCGGTAAAGTATCTGGTTGTGCGCTCTTCGCAAGCAGGATCCAGCAGGCCAGGCTCTCAGAGAATGCATCCTGTCTCTGTGAGGTCACTCCAGAGTGGTGCCCCATCTGTGAGATCCCAGTGGAGTCAGAAAACCCCTTTTATTCAGGGAAGACCTCAGTCTGTAGGCTCCAACCAGAGCAGGCCGACACCAACAAAGTCGCAGCTTGCCAGTTTTGAATCAATGTCAGTGTCTGAGCGGGATGAGGGGGTGTCAACAAAGTCCCAGGTGATTCATGATGGTTTCATACACTGACCAACTCTGAACCCAGAGAGATGCTCCACAGACATATATTTGATTGGGGAGATGCAAAAAGGGACTTGCACTTGGACAGCCATATATCTGCCATTGCACTATTAATTATGTCTATTATTGATCATATGAAGGATTGTAATGAAGGCTGAAATTGTTGCTTGTTGATTATTAAGCAATTTATAAAGACATGCACTTTAGGAGGTGCTTAAGTGAAAGGAAACTGACTGAGGTGATTTGCACTGAAATACACTCAAACCTCAGCAGTCAAGATTATCGTTGTTGTTTTTATAGTTCATTTTAATAGCTTATAGTATGTGTGTGTGTGTGGTGTACACTTACTCAAAATAATTTATATTCTTCATTGTGTGTCATAAAAAATGTCTTATCCAACCCTCATGCTGCCTACATACACAATTTAATGGATATTTTGGCCATCAGTACATAAAAAACTGATGCCTCTTCAACAAACTTACGGAAATTTGTTAGTTTCATTCAAATCACTTGTTTTATTTCCTGCTAGGAAACTAGAATGAACACATTTCTGTTGTATGAAGCACTGCTATGACCTTGTCGACACAGGTGGTCTTTCGCAGACGGACAATGGTTCGGTTCAGATTTTACAAGGGAGGGAAAAGTACACTCTCTTCTTTGTTAGCCTTTCTTCTACGTCAATTCGAGCCCTCAGTGAAACGGCAGATCCAGGCCAAACCGGTTCAACAGAGAGTATCGCCTCGTGAAAGCGCTTTGCATTTTGTCAGCACAGAGCATTTTAAAAGAGTTCAATGAGTGTGCTGTACTTGTGTAGACAAAAAAAAAACCCCAACAACAACTAGAAAACTTTATCAATATTAAACAGTGTTGTTTAAAATAAACGTATTCAGCTACAAAAGTTTATGAAGTATAAATAGCCTACAACACTTCCTGAATTCCCTCATGTATGCCCTTATAATGTCTGTTTAGTCAAAGCACTGATGCAGCATGTTTCAAAGTTTCCTGAAAATAAATGCTTTTCAAACTGTAAACTTTTGGAGTGTGTTTATTTGCTTACATCTTCTTTAGCATCATGACATTTAATAAAAATCTTCAAATTGGATATTGAAATCGCAGACACAAAGTTGAAACAGATACTATTTAAATTTATTTACGTCACTTGACAGATGGAAATGGCAGCTCCAAAAAACAAAACAACAACAACAAAAAAAGCTGCGGTCGGAGTATCGAGGAGTGGCAAACTGAAAGGTTAGATGTAACTGGGGAAATGTAGCTTTGTAATGATACACCTCAGACATTTTCTCACAAAATCCATTAGGTTCATAGACTTCAGCTGAACAAAAATGCCCTTTTAAATGACTCCATGGTGTGTGCTAGTGGGTGCGAAGTAGAAATAGTCGTGTGTCAAATTAAATGGATCATGTTTTGACATTTCAGGCGCTTCTCTGGGGAGCGTAAGAACTTTCAAAAACAAACAAGTGATCGTACAGTTTCTGATAAAGTACCGCCACCTGCTGGCGGAATATGTATTCCGTTTAAAAAAAAAAACTGGTTTAGTATTTGGTTGCAATCATGTGCTCCTAAAATTATAAAAACTTTTCTGATACAGATAAACGGCTCCTGGAATGTACCCGGTGTCCTGCTCTGATACACCTCTCTCCCATTCCTCCACCTCAACAACAGTCACACTCCTCCATTTCTGCTCTTCCTCCAATGCTTTGATCATTTGCTCCAACTCAGCCTTGTACTTTTGGTTATCAGTGTTGCCTCTTGTAGTCATGCACACATAACCGCCTGTTACAGAGAGTAATGGGTTTAGAGAAGATAAATGACATGCACTTACCTTAATTAAACTCTTTCAATAATACAAACTGGAAAGCACTTTAAGGGATAGTTAACCCCAAAAATTTAAATTACATCATCATTTACACTCCCTCATGTGATTTTAAACCGTTACGAATTTCTTTCTTCTGTTGAACACAAAAAAGAGAGATATTGAAATTTTTTTTGTGTTCAACAGAAGAAAAAGTGAAAGGTGAGTAAATGATAACAGAATTGTCATTATTGGGTGAACTATGCCTTTAATTAAAATTCCTTAATAATAATACTAAAGATGCATTACTACAGTAGTGGCCAAAAGTGGTGTTTATTTAAACCATCAAAAGTTGAGGTAATGTTCGGAAAACACTGGAATATTTAAGGTATTTAGCTGATAATTATTTGGTATATTGATGTCTGCATTAAATTAAAAACACTGAATAAAATGATTCATTGGATTTATTAATTTTGTTAAGGTAAGTAGTTGCAAAAAGGTTGAACAACTTAATTTGCTTGTTTAAATTTAGCACATATAAATTGTTTGCAACCATTTACCTTAAAAAATTTTTATAAATCCAATGAATCATTTTTTTAGTGACTACAGTGGTTTTATCTACAGGGAAACATAAAAAATCAAGTATGTACTTTTAATGATTCAAATGATTTTTGTGTAAAAAAAAATGATGGGTGAAATAATGCTCCTCTGCACTCCACTGCATAACTGATTTATTTCTAGAAAATTCTCACATGCACTTTTTTTCCTCAAAATCTAAATAACATTATATTATTTGAAACAATTATATATAATGACAAAAGCGATCATCCTAAATTATATTTTAAATGATTTAAAAACTAATGAATGCGTATAACATAGTGGGTTGAATAATAGTGGCAAAGTATAAAGATTTAAAACAACAACAATTCATTAGTATTTTTTAGGGCTGGGGTCTGATCATTAAATAGAGTGTATTAATATGTAATTTACTAAATTTGTGAAATATCTCTGACGAGATTTGTTGATATATAAATTACCAATGGTTAAACTGAATGACATTTTAGTGGATGTCTTCTGTAAATCATGGTAAAATCTATGATAGTCTTCAAAAAAAACCTACAACAACTTTGCATTGAAATGTTACAGTTATAATGCTTGAAAACGCTTTCAGTCCTTAACACAAATGCATGTAACATTGATTATTCATGTGGAATTTACACGCTACCTGGTTTTGTAGCATCCCAGAGCTCTCTGATGACTTTCAAAGGCACCTGTCCAACACTTAGAGCTCCAACAATTATAACAACATCATACGTTTCTGAGACAAAAGAAAAAATCAAATCAAACAGATCTAATCAACATAAAGATCCTCAGCAGAAAGTGCTGGTTTATTATTAGGATTATTTGTTTAAAACTACTTAAAATGTGCATTTTTTTTGTTCAGAATATCCTAATCACTGAACCAGCAGTTTTAGTAACAACTCTTTAACTGGTTATCATTATTACAACAGTCATAAACTGAAAAAATGGCATCCAAACAGACAATTCTGATAAGCAAACCCTGATTACTCAGTTAAACTTTGACAGTAAACGTCAAAAACATTCCAGCATGGTATGGTTCATTACCGGCTTTAACAGGAATTTCGTCTTGACCCAGCAGGCATTGCATAAGCTGCTGATAAAGTCCTGTTTTCTTTGCCCCCTCCAGCATCCTCAGACTTCCATCTACTCCATCGAAGTGATGAAACCCCATTCTCTTCAACTTTTCTCAAAGAATTATCAATTGAGAAAATAAAATCACACCATTCTTCGATATTGGAGGCTCATTGCAAGTTCCGAATCCAAATAAAGCAATGCTTACGTGTTTGGAGACCAGTCCTGTTCCACAGGCCACGTCCAGGACAGTGGCCTTCTCTCTGTCACCACTGAAAAATGAGCTCACACACTCGGCCGCCAGCAACGGTGCTCGGTAATCCAGCACAGCTACGTCCTGAGAAAACAACAATTAAACTTGAAATAGCTTTTCTGAAAAAAGGAAGAAAGGAAAAAAAATCCTGCTGCCTAAAGTTTACCTGCTCATAGTTGTCAGCCCAGGTGTCATAGAAGCCCACCTTATCCTGGGCCTCTGTGTTTTTATGAGCCGACAGAATCACATTCCTCACATCAGAAAAGGTCCGGCTGGTGTTTGCCATCCTTCTGGGGAAATTACACATTATAGTGTTTTTAAGGACAATTTCTTACAAATCATTTTACAAGCATTTTACAGACATTTTTATTATTATGTGCAGTTATGTGCAGATACTATAGTATGTGACATTTCATCAAATGAAAAACTTTGGTACTGCACCCAAACAATTTTTTTTGTATTATAGTAAATCATGATTTCAAAAATACATATTTCATATAACAATAGAAAGTTAAAATATCTATATTTTTGATTGAACTTTTTATAATTAAGCAATAATTTGCCGAAGTGTCTTATCAGACAAATAAATAAATAAATAAATATTTTGGAAGTTACTGTTTAGAAGTTGGAAATTTCCTTTACAGGTCCATGCTCAAAAAGTGTTCAAGAGGGTCATTAATTGATTATAAGTAGTGCATAAATAAATATAACAAAGCATTATTGATGCAAAATATAAAATAAAACATTATTGAACTAAAATATAGTACATTCATTTCATTAATATAAAAATTGATCATTTTTAACCCCCACATTAATAACACCAGTGGGCTAAATTCATAGTAAATTTGTTGTGTTTTAAATTTATTGTGTGCCAGTTATTATTATTATTATTATTATTATTATTATTAATTTCCCAGTGATGGGTTGCAGCTGGAAGGGTACCCGCTGCGTAAAACATATGCTGGATAAGTCGGCGGTTCATTCCGCTGTGGCGACCCCAGATTAATAAAGGGACTAGGCCAAAAAGAAAATGAATGAATGAATATTATTATTAAATATATCTAGTTAACTGTTATACATATAATACCTCCAAAAGAATATTACATAATAAACCAATATAATAAATTAAACAAAATATAAGATAACAATTAACCCTTACATAATAAATGGCGTTGAGTTATTTTACTTAGAGAGAGTGACATAAATCTCTGTATACATCATCATAAATAACATTCCTCAACTGCTATTCTCCGTCCAGCAGGAAGAGGGCGGCAAAAAGAACCAACAACAAAGTGCTGCTAACTCCCTATCCAACATTATCTACTCAAGATAACATCATATTTATATTCCACAATCGTCCAGTTTATAGTTTAATAGCAAAATGGACACTCTTTAAACGATTTCTACACTTTCGGACAAGCTTACAACCATTTCCATGTAGGGGACGGAAGAAATCCGGTTTGCATTGTTGTGGTTTAGCGGAGAGCCTGGAAACTCCTCGCCGTGGATCGGGCCTGGTTTAACACATAACCTAATCAAGGTAACTGACTGATATTTGGCTGGTTTCATTCACATATCTTTAATAATGTTCAGAATGGGTTATATTTATCGTTTAAACGTATACCGTGTCGCTGCAAAGGGAGAAAATTTGCCAGCTTACTTTCTGTCACGTTTAAAGCCAGAATGTAACGTAACATTAAGCTTTGTGAAGTCGTATTCTTCATGCTCGCTCGATATAACATGGCAGATTGTGTTATATCTTTCTTATAAAGGCTGAAAACTAATAACGAGTTTATTTTAAGGAGAGTGGTGATTGTTAAGCTACAGCATTGTACATAAAGTACTCATGTATGCGACTTACCTGTGGCTGTCTGACTCCATTCATCTGCCTTGTGAAAGCAGCACTAGTATAGAGATAAATGATGATAATAATGATTATGCATAATAAGGGAAGGAATAAGTTTAAGCAATTCACTAATTAAAGCTTTTAAAATGTCTAAATGATCATTTTATGTATATCGATGTATTTCGTTATAGTATATATATAATACGTAAATGAATGTTAACTTAAAACATTGTTGAATGCTAAATATGCTTGACTATATTAGAGTATTAAGGTAATTATTTGTGTTTTCAGGTGTATATAAAGTCACAATGTCAATTTTGGGTCTGAAAAAGAAGCAACCAAAGACTTTTAAAGTCAAAGTCAGCACTATGGATGCTGAAATGGAGTTCAGTTGTGAGGTAAACATTATGAAATTACACATATTTGTATTTCTGATTCTGTGTCCTAAAAACTTTAATGTTTGTCCATAACTTCTAGGTCAAATGGAAAGGGAAAGATTTGTTTGACCTGGTATGCCGGACCATCGGCCTGAGGGAAACATGGTTCTTTGGTCTTCGATACACAGTGAAAGACACGTATGCCTGGCTGAAGCCTGATAAACGGGTGAGATGTAATTGTAGTTTAGTGTGAACCAGTGGTCTTCTCAGGTCCTAAAATCTGTTTCCAATCCAAATCACTACTTACCAAACCCAATCTACAGAAATTTATACATTTTTTTAAAGGAAAACTTGACCCAAGACAAACCCAATAAAATTAGACCCAAGTCTGACCCAATGGCATTTATTTTTTAACCCAAAAATAAACTGCATTGAAGTGTGCACAGCTTGAAGATTTGCTGTCAGTAAGTTAAAATCCTGCTGACAGATATGGCCTCTGCTCCATTACTTCCATTTATGTATTTGCTTATTATTACTTTACATTATTGCCTGCCTTATTCAAGTTATTTTTAAGGTAATCACACACACAAAATCAGAATCAGAAAGAGCTTTATTGCCAGGTATGTTCACACATATGAGGAATTTGTTTTCGTGACAGAGCTTCTACAGTGCAACAAAATTACAGAGACAGGACAAAAAACAGATAATAAATATATTTAAAAAATAAAAGTTGTAGTGAATGCAAATATACAAATTGACAAGTGTATGTACAGGAATATTACTATATACAATAGCAGCTGTTATGTGCAAATTAGCATGTAAAATATGTTGTTAAATAAGTGTTTATGTGTATAAAAAGTGTATAGTAAGTAGTGATGTTGTTCCATAATTACTCTCATCAAGTGTTCATGAGATGCATTGCCTGAGGGATGAAACTGTTTCTGTGTCTGGACTGCATCAACACACAGCATAATGAGGCAAATGGCATTTCCTGGTTTATCTCTTATCAATAGAGATATATTTCTTTGTTTGAGATTACAAATGCTTTTTCTATTTTTGTTTGTGATTTTTCTTAAAAATTGAACACAAATAGTACTAATTGCTCAAGTAATTGCTGAAGTGCTGAAAGGTTATACACTTATCACTTACTTATGATGAGTTTTCATGTCTTATTGGGTCCATTTTCAAAAAGCATAACAAATTTTCAATTACCTGAGAGCTGAGGCCAATAATAACTAAACTGACCTGTGCACAAAACCCACTCGGGTCTTCAGTCAGACCTTGGGTTTTTAGATTTACGTGATCTATGAAGACCTTGAGCATGAACAAGTACCCAAAATGAAAATGTGTTGTTAAGTCACTTACCCTTTTAGGCCATCCAGAATGTAGGTGACTTTTTAAGTGCAGTATAACATAAAATATAATTCCTGCTTAAACTGTGGTCCTTGGTGATTCAAATAACACAAATAAACAGCTCCTGGCACATTTAGAGTAAAAACAACAACAACAACAACATATAGACAAGACAAAATTAATAACTGTGACATTGAAATGTTGTGAAGCAAATTGTTGGTCTGCATAGAAAAACTGAACGTTAGTTACTAAATTATTACCTTTTAATCCATAGTCTCAGAAAAACAGTGCTTAGCAAGTTCATGGCAGTCAAGCTTCGTGTTGTTACTGTTTCTTTCACAAAAGGACCGTTGCTTTTCGTAAGACCTCGGTGTAACTTCAGGAGCCATTTGTTTTGATGTTGCTTTGTGTCCATATGCTTTTTTGACTCACAAAGTAGCCAGTGACTTTAATTTTTTTGGATCACCTACATCGTGAATGGCCTAAGGATGAGCAAATTAACAGCAAATCTTTGTTGTTTAGCTGAACTATCCCTATAAAATAGCAAACCCCTAACAAATTTGTTGACTTTTTAAATTCATCTAGGTTCTGGATCAAGAGGTTCCAAAGGATTCTCCGATAACATTTCATTTTCTTGCCAAATTCTTCCCTGAAAAAGTTGAGGACGAGCTCGTTCAGGAAATTACTCAGCACCTCTTCTTTTTACAAGTATGTGGGAGTTGTTCTTGTGAATTTGGCATGATTGCTCTCTATGATGGTCTTTTTCGCTGTACAGAAACCTCATTTGGGGCAATGATTAATCTTGTTTTCTTCAGGCAAAATCCTTGAAATTAAAACTCCTTCTGTGTTTTACAAAGGTCAAAAAGCAGATACTAGATGAGGAGATATTTTGTTCTCCAGAAGCCTCCGTTCTTTTAGCTTCATATGCTGTTCAAGCCAAGGTAGGTTTCCGTATCAGTGTTTAATGAAAGGACACACATAATTTATATCGTTTTTTAAAATTAAATATTACTTTCTTTCTGTAGTACGGGGACTACGATCCAAACTTTCACAAGCCAGGTTTCTTAGCTCAAGATGAACTCTTGCCCAAAAGAGTGAGTAATGGCTGTACTTGACTACTTGAAAATCAGCCAACATTTGCATTCATTAAGATGGTTTATGTGATTTGTGTGCTTTATTGTGCAGGTGTTGATGCAGTATCAGATGACACCAGACATGTGGGAGGAGAAGATAACAGCTTGGTATGCTGAACACAGAAACATCACAAGGTAAAACTGTGCACGTTCCTGCTGCTGTGTGTGTGTGTGTCTAAACCATCTTCCACATGAAAGATGAACTACAATTGAGCTTTGTTTGTAGGGACGAGGCTGAGATGGAATATCTTAAAATAGCCCAGGATCTAGACATGTATGGAGTTAGCTACTTTTCCATTACAGTAAGTCTCTTTTTAAATTTTTTTAAAAGTTGGCATGAAATGGACCTCGCAGTAGTCCATTATTCTATATTTTGATGAATACAGCTACTTTATTCAGAAAACAATGTATGCCAGGGATTACAACCATCCAATCACATTTACATTTTCATTTAGTCTGCTAAGTGATTAAATGTAAATACAATCGGATGGTAGTGCATTGTTATTGGTGGAATTCATGTAAGTGACAGATTGATCCCGCCCTCGTGTCAGTGAACGCATCATCAGAAAAGAGAAGAAATTATGTTGCAAGAAGCATGGGAAGTTATTTTGATGAAAGATTTTTAGGGTGCTTATATTAAAACAAATTGAAGAACAAGGATGAGTCGAGTCTTTTATAATAAATAATACAATACAAATTAGTTGGCAATTTTGATTCCATATTGACTGTAAAAGCTTTTTCCATTTGAACACTAACCTCAGATGAAATGGAAGTACAGTGCAGTCCATAAAACATATTTTTATTAATGATTATAATTATTTTATTAATTTTTTAAATTATTGTTGTCTAATATTTTCTTTCATTTTCATAAGACATATCTTTAATTGCCCTTTGCCTGACTTTGTGGGGCATTTTTATAAATGTAAAAATAATTAATGTTTTCTTAATTAATTAATGTAAGTTTTCCACAACATGGTTAATTTTTGACCCCAATGTATAGTTAAATTTGTCCCACTATGATGTTTTGCAGCAAAATAAGAGGGACACAGAGCTTCTTCTTGGAGTTGACGCTCAGGGTCTTCACATCTACAGCCCCAACAACAAGCTCAGCCCCAACAAATCCTTTCCCTGGAGTGGAATCCGAAACATCTCCTACAGCGAGAAAGAGGTTGAAAGATAACCTCTTTTTTAAGCCAAAAATATGCAAATAATTATACAGAACTGTCACAAATATATTTAAACATTCCGTATATGTCTATTCTCAGTTTACTATCAAACCACTGGACAAGAAAAAGGAAGTTTTTAAATTCTACTCCTCCCAGCTCAGAGTTAACAAACTGGTGAGCTACTTCTATGAGTATTTGTGTAATATAGTGTATCCAAATAGTTGCTCACGTCAGATTTTTACTGTATATTTTAGATCTTACAGCTGTGTATTGGGAACCATGACCTGTTCATGAGGAGGAGAAAGGTGGATTCAATAGAGGTGCAGCAGATGAAGGCTCAGGCCAAAGAGGAGAAAGCAAGGAAAAAGGTAATTTTGCTTTCATTTTTTATTTGTTAACCATAGAAATGAGTGGTGTTACACTTCTTATGAATTGTTCTCTTTGTGAATTTAATGTTTATGCTGATATATATATTGAAATATAGTAAACATTTGTGCATTTAAACATTAAAATATGACAGCGCTTTAATGACTTATGCAAAACATATTTAATTTGTTAAAGATGTTAAATTTAGCCAGTATATATATATTTTAATTAATACTTGTATTAAAGAGCCCTAAAAAATGTTTTTATCTCAACGGTATCAAGATGCTGATGCTGAAAATTCAGCTTTGAATAGCAGGAATAAATTACATTTTAAAATGCATTTAAAAAATTGATTGTATTTATGACAACATACATTGAGCCTAAATAAACATTACAGATTTCTTTAACAATTAGTGTAATTAGAAAATGTCTGCCTTTTTAAGATTTACATTATAATGTTTGTATCATCTAGCATTTTCTTTTGTCTGATGTCTGCCTTTGATTTTTGGTTTGTGTGTGTGTGTCTAGGTTGAACGTCAGATTCTTGCACGGGAGAAGCAGATGAGAGAGGAAGCGGAGCGAGCGAAAGAAGAAATGGAGCGGCGTATGTTTCAGCTGCAGGACGAGGCTCGAATGGCCAATGAGGCTCTAGTGAGGGTTTTGCCAAGCTTGAAATTGAGCGATGCCAAATAGTTTGCTTTCTTTCCCCCACCAGCTTGTGTTTTATGTCCTCAGAGGCCCTGAAGTATAAAAGTATGTGGTCCAGACGTAAATTTGAGATGAACTGCAGACGTATTAAGGTCTAAACCATTGTCCTGGGCTCCCATTAGAATTCCAGTCAGGCTGTGAAACTCCCTAGGCTTGAGCCTGTAAGTCTTTCTTATCACTTTTCCTTTCTGCAGCTGCGCTCTGAGGAAACGGCCGACCTTCTGGCGGAGAAAGCCCAGATCGCAGAGGAGGAGGCCAAGCTGCTGGCCCACAAAGCGGCCGAGGCTGAACAGGACAGGCAGAGGCTGGAGGTCACGGCTCTCAAAACCAAAGAGGAGAAGAGACTGATGGAGCAGAAGATGAGAGAAGCAGAACAACTGGCTGTTAAGCTTGTTGAGCAGTCAGAGAGGAGGTGGGCCATTGATATCAATACTAGAGAAAAATTTGTATCAATAATGATCTCATTAAAGAGTGTTAGATCAGCAAAAATTGACAGTTATGTCAGCATTTACTCAGCCTAATTTCATCACAAACCCATATGAATTTTGTTCATCTTTGAAACACAGATATCTGAGAAAACAGAAAACTGTTTCATTGAAAACCTGTTTACCCAAACCTCTGATGTGTCAAAACATTCATAAAATGTGTCCATATGATTATTCAAAAATATAAATCAAGCAGTTTATTCCAAGTCTTTTGAAGAGACACATTGTTTTATAAGCTTTAATTTAGGCTTTTATTTACATTTAACAGGGTTTCCGCAGGGTCTTTAAAAGTCTTGAATTCACTGGAATATTATCTTGTAGGTCTTAAAGCATTTTTAACAGGTCTTAATGTTCCTATGTCCATGTAAAGCTACCCAGTCAGGCAGACAGACAACCATCCAATCACCAGAAATCCATCTCAATAAAACTTTGAACTTCTCAATCGAAACTCTGTTTATAACTCTATTTACAAATATGGTTTAATTATCATCCTTACAATAGCATTAATTTAAAAGTTCTCCATGTATTTATAAACCATATGTGGTGACGACACTGAGCTGGACAGACTGTGGTGCATACATTTAGATTATTATAGTTGTCAAAGAGGTTTTTTATGTTTATGTTTTTGATAAAAGTTATGTTATACATTTTTTTAATGTATACAACTAGGGTTTGCTTGTTCTGACACATTATTTAAAATATGTGTCAAAGAAATAACTCCTTAAAATGTTTTGGATGGGGCAAGTAAACCTCTTTTCCGCAAGTAAACATTTTAAATTATTAGTGTTTAGCCCTGTTTAAGTCTGAAATTTTATTTATAATGGTCATAAAAAGGATTTAAAATGTCTTAAATTCGACTTTGTGAAACCTGCAGAAACCCTGTTTAATCCTTGATCAATGTTCATAAAATGTCTTCAAAGACTTGGATTAAACCACTTTCAATTTTTATCCTATTATGAACATTTTGACGTGTCATAGTATTGGGTGAATTGACTTGAAATTGAGGTATAGATATCTTTTAGAATTGATATTTTCATTTGTGTTCGAAGATAAACAAATGTGTAATTTGATTTTAACAAGAGGAATCTTTCATCTTAAGGTGATCTCCCCCTTTAAATTAATGATCACACCTTTTAATTGTAAAGTTTTAAATTAAAGAGATAGTGAACCTATAAGTGACAATTCTTAATAAACCGTGAAACAAATTCATATGAATGCACATTTAGGCTTTAGTCACGTAATTATGTGTACACATGCATAGTTGTTTACCTGGGGCCCATACCATGAAGCCAGATTAGCTGTTTAGCCAGTTAAGTTTAAATTTAGTTTGCGTCAGTCCTTGGGTTTAGATACCACAAAGGTAGCTAGGTTTTATTCACTCTTTGTCGCTATGATATCTTACGCTGCATGGATAACCTGTTCAGGATTAGAGATCATTAACTTTGAGCAAAGTGACATAATTCTCGACTCGATAAAAACAGTTTCACCTGTTCCAAATTATTGGTCACTATATAGCAAAACATTTTTATAAATAAAATTGATTTTAGCAAATATTATTTATTATAATTATTTTAGATCATTTACATAATTATTATATCGTTAGTTTAATAAATATAAATATTTGCAACATGACTAAGTCTTGTTTTTTAATCATTAGATAAAGCTTTAAAAATGATTACACGTGAGCTTCGGTTTTTGAGTCTCTGCATTACGCCTATCAGCTATATAAGCTTACTGAAACTAATCGACTTCATTTGCAGTAATAAAGCAAGCTGTTTATTTTAGCTGTCTTCTTTCATGGATGGCTCTTTCCATCTTTTTGTACAAAAGCTTTTAAATGATTTGTATTTTAAACCATTTAATCTTCGCCTCTCTTAAGAGAAATCAATTACAGCATCTTTATATTTCAAGGCATGTCATAAAGCCTTCATGTGCACATGCTCATGACCTCAGGATCAAAGCAAAGTCAAAGTTGATGGTCAGTGTCATGGTACAGACAAAGCCTCATTGCACTGGTTTAGCTTTGTCAAACTCAAAACTGATGCTATAATCCTGAATTTGTTCTGCCACCATCATGGTACAGGCTACTGGACTTTCAGATTCTGGTGATGGCTTTGGAACGAAATGATAATCATTAAATTACAAATTTACTCATTAATTGAAATATTAATAAAATGAATGAAAACAATAGCTTACAGAATTCAGTTTTTCATTCTTAATTAGACATTGCTTCAAACATTTCAATGAATTATTCAAGTAAACAGAAATATGTATATAGTTGTTGAATAGTAAAGCCGCCCTAGGGTTATCTTCATTAAAAAGGTTTAAACACACACACAAAATTGAATGTCGTTTTAAAAAATGTTTCTTCACACTGTGCCAGGATTCACCACTGATTTGCAAAGAGCTTTTTAATGAAAGAAGTTACATTTTTGTCTTGTTTTTGTGGCCTTCAGGCTAAAAGAGGCAGACCACCTGAAACAAGATCTGAATGAAGCTAAAGATGCAGAACGGAGGGCAAAGCAGAAACTTCTAGAAATCACTAAAACGACATATCCTGTAATAATTTGTAATCAACACATTGTAACATATGTACTCTGTTTATTGCCTTCATTGTTCTTTTAAAACATGTCATCTGTGCTCAGTTAATAGCAGCGTACTCCAACCCTCCTCCAACCGCTGGACCAGAGAGTCCAGAAATGGCTATAGAGATGGGCAACCCCATCCAAATGGACTTTAAAGACTCGGACATGAAGAGACTTTCGATGGAGATTGAGAGAGAACGGTATGAACTTGAACAGGTTTTGTCTGAAGAGAAGATTGTCTGAATTAAAGCTGAACATACTGTATGTCGTCTTGTGTGTGTTTATGTCAGGCTCGAGTATATGGAGAAGAGCAAACATCTTCAAGACCAGCTAAAGGAGCTCAAGTCAGAGATTGAATCCCTGAAGCTGGAAGAACAGCAGCAGGCTGGCATTTACAATCTCAGGAGTTATGCAGAACCACCTTATATCCCACACAGCAATGTAAGAACATTTATCCTGCTTATTGCATGTCTACTTTTCTGCATTAGTAAATAAATGGGCACCAACTATTGATTTGCCTTGAAATATTTTATTAGCGCACTAAAAGCAAAACTTCTGTGATGAGAGAAAGCAGCTTTTAAACTATGAACGCTCAAACTAGATAAACATTGAGAGATACGGGATACTGTACAGTCATACTGCTTATCATTAATAATTAAAAGTTCTAATACATCAATAATAAATCTTAAAATCTGTCATGGTCCCTCAAGCTCTAAATATTTCGTTTTTGAGTACATTTTGAGACCGATTTGTGAATCATTAACTGGAGACTCACTTTGACTGAATCTTTTGAATCAGTGAGTTGTTGACTCGAGAACAGAGTTGGATCAGTCCAGTTCTTGAATTAATTGAGTATAATTTGTACATAAATGAAACAATGCTACCAATTTGTTCAAGTAAATATAAGGAATTACTTGTTTTTATGACATTTTAGTTTATTTTAGTGCAAAATGTGCCTTATTATGCTTCAGAATGTATAAAGTTAACTGTTCCAAAGCAATCTGCTGAATACAGTAATGAATAAAATACATTTTTTTGTTTTTTTTAAGCAGTGTGTTATTCATTGTTACTATTGACAACAGTTGTTATCATGAAATAACACTTCTAAATGTTGCGTCTAAACAACCAGTCAGAAAAAAACATTCCAGAGAGCTATGTGTGAATAGCAGTATAAAACATTGTTTTGATTTCCAGCAATAACTGTGTGAAAATAACTAATTTATCTAAAACAACCAATCAATCAGACATTTAAGAAGATATTTTAAATTGATCAAAAGTGGCGGCTTACCACACCAGGATTTTGTTTGTAGTGGAAAGACCTCTATTATGCTCACTAAATATGCATTTTGTTCAGTACAATACAACCTATTTCTTTGATTGATTTACTTATTCACAATACATTTGTTAATAATAAATATGTAATAAATATATTAGTAGTTCAAATAATTAATGGATTTAGAAATTGGGCTACTTGGTAAAAGTGTGCTTTTCTTTTTCTTTTCTTTCAGATACTTTTCATGAAATAGTTCACATTCCTCAAAAGACTATACAACAATGTACTTATTCTGCCGTTTCTGTCTCTTGCAGAGAAACTCAGCCTACATGGCTCAGATGGCCTTCTATGAAGAAGTGTGAAAGAACAATCACACAAGAAAAAACAGTTTGCAGCTATCACTGAAGCATGCATGTACACCAAAAAATGCAGCAACCTCATATACTGTGCTTTTTTAAAAATTTAATATATTTCTCTACCAGCCAGTTTTTGGTCCTCAAACGTCATGTATTACTAATATCACAAACTGTTTGGCACTTTCAAGCACATGAAACTGTGTTTGTTTGATCACATGCCAAAAACGGTTGTCAGAAATGCAAGGCATTAAGGGATATTTCTGTGCCTTCAGATTTTAACAGGTTTTAACATCACCAGAAAAAACACTATGGTTTAGAATGTATTTTTATTGCATTTTCTTTCTATTCTTTTCCTATGGGATGCTTGATCATTTTAACACTAGGTGCCTTTAACACATGACACAGGTTTTAAGAGGATAGTTCACCCAAAAATTTGGGTTAATTTACTCACACTTTGGTCATACAAGATGTAGCTAACTTGACTTTTTTTATTTCTTCAGTAGAACGTTAATCCTTGGGGAATCATAAAATGCAAACATACAGCTACCAGCAATTTGAGAGTTAAAAAAACATTCAGACTAAACAAAATTAACACATGGCGTGTGATGATAAATTGAGTTCTTATGATTTGGTTTTGTGCAAGAAACTAGACATTTTTACAACTTTATTATCTTTAATCCATGGCCTATACGTTCAATTTACTTTGTTTTGCGTTTATATTTTGTTTTGACTCTTAAAGTGCCAGTACTCATTTTTTTTAAATCAAGGATTCAGCTAAAAATGTCTTTAATGTTCTACTGGAAAAATCTAATCTGGGCTGAGATTAACAACATACAGTCGTGGGCAAAAGTTTTGAGAATGACACAAATATTAGTTTTCACAAAGTTTGCTGCTAAACTGCTTTTAGATCTTTGTTTCAGTTGTTTTTGTGATGTACTGAAATATAATTGCAAGCACTTCATACGTTTCAAAGGCTTTTATCGACAATTACATGACATTTATGCAAAGAGTCAGTATTTGCAGTGTTGGCTCTTCTTTTTCAGGACCTCTGCAATTCGACTGGGCATGCTCTCAATCAACTTCTGGGCCAAATCCTGACTGATAGCAACACATTCTTTCATAATCACTTCTTGGGAGTTTGTCAGAATTAGTGGGTTTTTGTTTGTCCACCCGCCTCTTGAGGATTGACCACAAGTTCTCAATGGGATTAAGATCTGGGGAGTTTCCAGGCCATAGACCCAAAATTTCAACTTTTGGTCCACAAGCCTCTTAGATATCACTTTTGCCTTATGGCACGGCGCTCCATCGTGCTGGAAAATGCATTGTTCTTCACCAAACTGTTGTTGAATTTTGTTGGAAGAAGTTGCTGTTGGAGGGTGTTTTGGTACCATTCTTTATTCATGGCTGTGTTTTCGGGCAAAATTGTGAGTGAGCCCACTCCCTTGGATGAGAAGCAACCCCACACATGAATGGTCTCAGAATGCTTTACTGTTGGCATGACACAGGACTGATAGTAGCGCTCACCTTTTCTTCTCCAGATAAGCCTTTTTCCAGATGCCCCAAACAATCGGAAAGGGGCTTCATCAGAGAATATGACGTTGCCCCAGTCCTCAGCAGTCCATTCGCCATAATTTTTGCAGAAGATCAACCTGTACCTGATGTTTTTTTTTGGAGAGAAGTGGCTTCTTTGCTGCCCTTCTTGACACCAGGCCATCTTCCAAAAGTCTTCGCCTCACTGTGCTGGACTTTCTTGGACGCCCTGAAGCCTTCTTAACAAGAATTGAACCTCTTTCCTTGAAGTTCTTGATGATCCTATAAATTCTTGATTTAGGTGCAATCTTAGTAGCCACAATATCCTTGCCTGTGAAGCCATTTTTATGCAACGCAATGATGGCTGCACGCGTTTCTTTGCAGGTCACCATGGTTAACAATGGAAAAACAATGATTTCAAGCATCACCCTCCTTTTAACATGTCAAGTCTGCCATTGTAACTCAATCAGCCTGACATAATGATCTCCAGTCTTGTGCTCATCAACATTCTCACCTGAGTTAACAAGACGATTACTGAAATGATCTCAGCAGGTCCTTTAATGACAGGAATGAAATGCAGTGGAAAGTTTTTTTCAGGATTAAGTTAATTTTCATGGGAAAGATGGATTATGCAATTCATCTGATCACTCTTCATAACATTCTGAAGTATATGCAAATTGCTATTATAAAAACTTAAGCAGCAACTTTTCCAATTTCCAATATTTATGTAATTATCAAAACTTTTGGCCATGACTGTACTTTATTTTAGTTTTTTGGATGAACTATCCTTTTAACTGCAATATCTGTGAATGTCAACTGATTTGAAGTATTTGCATGTCTTGAACGGTGGACTGTGTTCTTTATTGATTTAGTTTTTTCTTTGAGCTTTTTGAATATATAGATGATTGATATTTTCTAGTCCACTCCAGTGACTTTTGGAAAAAGCTTGCACTACTCATTGAGCTGAGTGATTCTCTGCCGATGCTCTCTTTTTCCACGGTATGACTGGTCATATAACCGGCTTGTTGAGTGCGTCAGCTAAAACTGCTCTATCAACTTCAGGAACAGAGGTAGATTGATGGCCTCTCTGTTTATAAATGTGCTGTACTCATCCATTTAGGCTGGAGACTGTTTGTTTTTTTAAAATCCGTGACAGTTTTTGATATAGTGATCCACAGGCAGATTTATTGGTTTATCTGCCATTTTCTGTGCCTGAATCAACTGATGCTTGGGCTTAGTGTTATGGTTATGAGCCATGTTAACATTTTATCACATTTCCATCTGAGTAGCATTTCAGATCTTTTAAAATAGTAGTTTTTTTTGTCCTTTGTTTCAAAACACAATGTATGCAACTACACAGGATACATTTTGCACAATTTTTTTTTTTTTTTGGATTGCTCTTGGATTTAAAGACTGTTGTAGAAATGTTGATGTGAGAAATGCGCTCGTATATAAAGGGATGTGTTATGATGTTGGTTGTTTTAGATTGTTATGTCTCATTACGTTACAGCTGATTGTGCATTTTGCAGCATGCTATATTTTCAGCTAAATATATGCATTAATGTATTTTGGAGCAGTATCTTTTGTAAATACACTACATGCATTGCTAAGTCTTAGTTTATGTAGTATAAGACATTCCTGTTATCGCACAATAGCTTGAGATGTCTTAAAACAGAATGACTTCACAAGGCAATTGTTCATGTTTTAATGAATGCCACAAACACCTGCCAGTTTGTCCGTTTTGATTTGGTATTTGTGTTTGTTTTCATCCAGTTGCACCACATAACCTTGTTTTTTTTTTTTTTAAATGAATTTCATGACATCACAATCTACAAGGATGACTTTCTTTCCATGTTTGATGGAAATAACTATCAGAGCACAAACTGCCTATGTTTAATGTGCCATGGATTCAGACACCTTGTCATATGACTGGTCATACATCAGTCTCATGTGCAGTGAATTGTAAAGTGATATACAAATAAACTGCATTAAAGATTTTTTGTGTGCTGTGTGCTTGACTTCTGCTGAAAAACAAAACACGAAAATCCAATTTGTGTGTCAGAGCATTTACCTCACACTTGCTGTGTTTATCCGTAGAACAGCCAGTGCTTCCGTGGTTTTTATCTCTTGAGGTTAAAGTACAAAGAGAAAATAGTTTGTGAAAGTGTAAAAACGTTACAGTTACTGCCAAAAGAGGGCGTAATAAACCACCTTTTCGGCTGAAATTGCCCACAGGTAATTTCGCTCTTTATAGACACTGCTTATTAAATTGAACGCAATTGAATACAAGCCTGCAAGTCTTTACAATGGCTCACACTGTGATTAAACTCATAACTTTAGAATTAATGGAGGGTTTTGTTTACAAAATGTAAACTCAAAGAAAATTAGCATTAAATAGCTTAATTTTTACTACAAATACCATGGTCAGTGTAGCAAAACCATGGTGAACTTTGTGAGGCTACGTGTATCTGTCAAAATATGGCAGTCTAGCTTTGTAAAAAGAAACCATGAACTGTGAAATACACTTTTATTTATCATATAACATTGCAAAGGAAAAGTTATTAGTATTTTGTTTTAAATCTAGGCTACCTATAGGTCTATGTGCTTCATCGTGGTCTTTTCAAAACCAAGTTGAGGACGCTATAGTATGCAGCTCACGATGAATAACAGGTAGGCAAAATATCTCAAACGATTAAAGAATGTTTTTCAGTTTAATTACAGATTAAATAGATTTTCCCTCGCTCTCTGGCTACGTTTTAGGTTGTGTCAATGTTACCGTTTGTGTAAATTCTTCCCTTACAAAAATTAGTAACCTTTTTATTAATTACCACTTGTTTGACCAGTTTTACTATGCCTAGAAACCATGGTGAATTTTTGAGTATCATATCAACTACATCCCTCGTGGTTTTGGTTTATTTTGTATTAAAATCTTTGTAAGTGAAAAAACAGCACAGACCAGCCTAAGCTGGTTAGCTGGTCGACAAACCTGGTTTTAGAATGATTATGGCCATTTCCACGCTGGTCTTTGCCATTTCCAGCCTGGTCTTAGCTGGGTTAGGCTGGGAGATGACCAGCTAAAATCAGCTTGACCAGGCTTGAAATGGTCATAAAGCTTAAGCTAGTTTTAGCTGTTTTTGTTGTTGTTGTTGTTGTTGTTTTTTTTAGCATGGAAATCATTTAATTAAATCATAAGTCATTTATAATAAACACTATAGTGTTTTGAACCATACCATATGAAAGTTTAATTAATATGTTGTGGTAATTCTTTGTTGTTGATATACAGCTTTAGAAATATAAAGAACCATATACTACTCAGTTGCGCTGCTAGCAATTTGAAAAATATGAATCAATATGAAAAAAATGGGGGCGTCACGGTGGCGCAGTGGGTAGCACGTTCGCCTCACAGCAAGAAGGTCGCTGGTTCGAGCCTCGGCTGGGTCAGTTGGCGTTTCTGTGTGGAGTTTGCATGTTCTCCCCGTGTTCGCGTGGGTTTCCTCCGGGTGCTCCGGTTTCCCCCACAAGTCCAAAAACATGTGGTATAGGTGAATTGGGTAGGATAAATTGTCCGTAGTGTATGTGTGTGAATGAGTGTGTGTATGGATGTTTCCCAGTGATGGGTTGCAGCTGGAAGGGCATCCGCTGCATAAAACATATGCTGGATAAGTTGGCGGTTCATTCCGCTGTGGCGACCCCAGATTAATAGAGGGACTAGGCCGAAAAGAGAATGAATGAATGAATGAAAAAAATTTGTGCAGGCCCCTACCACAAACATGATGAGCTGGTAGTATCTGTCTGGACCCCAAAAATGCGTGAGCCCTTAGAATCATCCTAATTTACCCAGCAATTGAGCCCGCAAACCAAAATTGCACCGATATGTCCCAGTATTATGAAATGAGTGATTTATTAATACCTTCATTCAAGCGATTTGCTCAAAACAACTAATATATTCAGGAATAAAGCAAAGTGGCTGTTATGAAGTTATCCTGTAACCAAACTGTCTTGTTGTAGATGCAGTGGTTTTTCTTTGATGTTGACTCTTGGCAGAGTATATATATATTAAGATAAAAAAGCATCTTATCATTTTTACATAATTACAAAAGACCAAGCAACACCCAAATAGTTTATTCATTCATTCATTTTCTTTTTGGCTTAGTCCCTTTATTATTCTGGGGTCGCCACAGCGGAATGAACCCCCAACTTATCCAGCATATGTTTTACGCAGCGGATACCCTTCACTACCCATCACTAGGAAACGCCCATACACTCATTCACTACGGACAATTTAGCTTACCTAATTCACCTATACCGCATGTCTTTGGACTGTGGGGGAAACCGGAGCACCCGGAAGAAACCCACGCGAACATGGGGAGAACATGCAAACTCCACACAAAAATGCTAACTGACCCAGCCGGGGCTCGAACCAGCGACCTTCTTGCTGTGAGGCGATCATGCTACACACTGCGCCACCGTGACGTCCCTACCCAAATAGTTGTTACCTGAAAATAATTTATAACCTGTCAAAGCTGCAGTTAGGTCAAAATGAAATGTTTTGTCATTTCATCAATATCTTGCTACTTTCAAAACCTAAACATTGCAGAAAGCATAACCAAACATTTTATTGTTTAGCATATTTTTGTGTCCTCTGGCACCCCAGTGAGATGAAGGAAATATATACACATATATATCTTCTCAGATATCAAAGTTATGGGTAGTTATAAGATATTTTCAATGGTGCATCTGAGGCCTGAAACATTTCTTTTTTCTGGTGGCTACAACAACAATCAGATCCACCCACAAATATTGAATGTACAGTGAAATATGGATGTGTCCAAGGCTGTATATTTTATCATCTATTATCATACATTACGCATTCAAGGCCATCTGGCAAGTAGTTGGAAGAAGGTGGAAATCTTGTGGAAAATCTAACTTGAGGATTAGAGCTAATTATATTACTTCCTGAAATTCCATTAGACATGAGTTATATATGCAAATTGCTTTGAAGGACAGTTTTTAAATAGAATTGCAGAATAGCATGGAGTAGACCTACCATGAAGTGTGATATTGCTTTTATTATGATACACACCAAAGTCAGTCAATTAAAGATGATGTAGTGAAGTATCCAGACATTCTAAACATGCCAGTTTTGTTTTAATTAGATTTTCCAAGGTTACATAGGTATTATTTATGAAATTAATTGAATGAAATACAGAAATAATAATAATAATTATTATTATTAATATTATTATTATATATCGAATGAATTCTTTTTGTACATAGATTATTAGTAAATATAGATTATAATATTGCATGTTATATTTCATAATGCATTATATCTATATAATATATGGAAATAGGGTGTCACGGTGGCACAGTGGGTAGCGTGATCGCCTCACAGCAAGAAGGTCGCTGGTTCGAGCCCCGGCTGGGTCAGTTGGCATTTCTGTGTGAAGTTTGCATGTTCTCCCCGTGTTGCGTGGTGCTCCGGTTTCCCCCACAATCCAAAGACATGCGCTATAGGTGAATTGGGTAAGCTAAATTGTCCGTAGTGTGTGAATGAGTGTGTATGGATGTTTCTCAGTGAAGGGCATCCGCTACGTAAAGCATATGCTGGAAAAGTTGGCGGTTCATTCCGCTGTGGCGACCCCTGATTAATTAAGGGACTAAGCCGAAAAGAAAATGAATGAACATTGAAATTTTAAATGTATATATTATCTAAATAAATGAATGTAATTATGTTAGTTATACAGTTAAAAATATATATAGCACATAATATATAATTATAAATATATAATTATTGTGAATAATCTATATATATGTGTGTATGTAATTTACCAATAAATATTTATATTATTATTTTTTATATTACATTATTTTATAAGAATACTATTATAGTGTATATTGTATGCAAATTTATGGATGCATATTAATATAACTAATATTATTTAACTTAAAGAAATAGAAGCAACACATGCAACAATAGCAATGGCTAGTTTCATAATACAGTATAAATGTGCCTATTAACTATTTTGAAAAGTGTAATTAATTTTAATTACAGCAGTGGCTGTTATTTATTAAATTATGTGACATCGAATGCAACACATACAGAGTTACTGTTCACTAGACTGAGACTGAATGCTGCTTTAGACACAATCCGAGCCTGAAACCGAAGATCAGATTTGTGTGTGTTTGTGCTGGGTTTTGTTTTTATTCCAGTAGACTTCAGTGTTTAAGTGATGAGTCACCACCACACTGTTTTGTACCTCAGACTGCAGGGACATTGTTTCCCTTCCGGAGTCTTCGTGGCGTGCCAGCTTAAAAATGTATGCAGATTTTTACAGTCCCATCTCCACTGCTGATGTGTTTCGCATCCCGTTCGCCTCTGGCAGCATTCTGCTCAAGAAGTCAGAAAATATGTTTTAAATAGACATGCCATTCCAGGTATTTGTTTGTTGTTTGCTGTGCAAGACGTTATTGCCTTCAAGAAGCATTCTGAGAAGCACTTTGCCTTTGCCTGAGGCAGATTGGGAAAATATTTTATATTCACGACACTCATATCTACTGTCATCACACATATAGTTCAGATTGAACACATTTATATTTCCAAATGCTCCTGAAAACAGTTTTGTTTGATTCATTAGTATAACCATTTGAAGTTGGAAAGCTGATGGTTTCTATTTTGAATAAATTTGTGCATGTATTCGACAGAGCCGAATGTCTAGATGCTTTTTCCAACACAGCTCATTAAAACAAACTGTTATTTGTTCATCAGTGATTCCCCTTTTTTATTTTGATGCCTAAAACAAGACCTAAATGGGCCCCGTTTGAAAAGCGAGACCCTGAATCTTCAGGCACATCCCAAGTGATAATGTTTCCTCCATTTTTTATATCTAATTAATACAGTCCCTGTCAATCCAGACCCCAAGAACCATTCAATTAATGCACACCAATGCACATCCCAAATGTATTAATAAAAAAATGATTGAAATTTTTCCATTTTTATAACTTTTTTTCATTATGTCCTGCTACGGTCTGCTCCAATCCCAACAGTGTGCCTCTTAGCAATTGTTAATATGGAGGCTCTGTATTCACATTTCTGGTAATGGAGATCTTTAGAAGCAAGATTGCTGATTTAAGCCACTTATTCGAGTAAACAAGACATTATCTCTAATCTTCAGCCGTGCTCTGTCGCTGTTTTTCCTCTTGAGTGAAATGTGATCATTATTGGCTAATAGTTTCATCCCCTCTGAGAGATGTTGCTGAGTTCAGAAATTAAGGTGGCTGATCACTCAAAGGTATGGAAATGTGTATTTTAATGAAAAGGAAATGCAGTGTGGTAGACATTATAGTACAGAGGCATGCAGGAGACTGCGGCTGGTTTTATTGCCCATCATCCAGAGTTGATGCGTCTCTGGAGTTTTCTTGCAAGGCAACCCGACTGAAAGTCATATTCTGACTGACTTTCAGCTTCTTGTTTTTTTCTCAAAGTATTCGGGGTGGGTGGTAATCAGCTTCCTTGTAGAATATGTAATACACTGCTGAGCAAAACATCACGATTGTCTGCTTAATATCCAGTTGGTCCATTACATCCTCGCCAAAATTGCGTTGACCTGCCGAGACATGGACTTTACTAGACCCCTCAAATTGTCATGTGTGATTGAGCACCAAATCATTAGCAGAATATTCTTAAAATCTCATAGGTTTTGAAGTTGAGCCAATGGATTGAACTTGTTGGTCCAGTACATATGCTCAGTTGGATTGGGAAATGCGGGATTTTGGAGGACAAGGCAACAATTTGAACTTTTTATCCTGTTCTTCAAACCATTCCTGAACAATATGTGGCAGATTGCATTATCCTGCTGTAAGAGGCTACTTCCAGCAGGGACCAGCATTGTCATGAAAAGGTGTATCTGGTTTTGTACAGTGTTTAGGTGTGTAGTATGTCTCAAACTTACATCCACATGAATGGCCTGACCAAGGGTTTCGAACATTGTTTAGAGCATCAGACTTCACTGGCTTGTCTTCTTGCCACAGTTTATCCTGGTGCCATCAATTTCCCAGGTAAATGGCTTGCATGTACACAGATGTCCATGTGAGAAAAAAGGACTTTTCATACCAGGTGACCTTCTTCCACTGGTCCAAGGTCAAGTTCTGATGCTTGCATGCCCATTTTAGATACATTTTAGCAGTGGACAGTGGTCATCTTATGCACTCTGATTGACCCATTTACAGGTACAGCATAGTGTGATGCCCTGTGGGTTGTGACATTTCTTCCATTGCCAAAGTCCCTTTAGAGCCCACATGGATTAACACTAGAACCACTGAGACTTTGTATTTATATTCAAAGCTTCTATTGGGATTTTATAATTAAGCTTTAAATGTGTGTCATCATATTTTATGAAGTCGTTACCCAAAAAATATTATCTTTTTTGTCGTACAGCTTATAATTGTAAATGAGTTACTAGAGTCATCCGAAGGCGCATACCTCACCACAAGCAAGACAGAAAAGTTTTTTCACCCCAATTTAAATGTTGTTTTGAAATACATGTCTGAATAATAATTATATTTTTCTTGTAAAACGTTTTTGTTCGCAGAAAGTTGCTAGGAAACATATTCAAAGGCACAAAAAAAAGACTCAGAAATGGATATGGCCAATTTGACCATTATGGCCATTGCGAGAAATGCTCAGAGTTCTTTTGTGTTTTGTAATTTCAATAAAATAACAATGTTAGAATGAAATATATACACCTATACTATAATTATATGGGTTTGATTTTAACAAAGTTTAAAAACAGACAAAATCACTTCCTCTGTAGTTTTAGTGTTAATTAGCTTTGGGCGCCAGTTTGATACCTGATGCCAGTTTGTTTCTTCTATGACCACTGTTGGAAATCCTCATCACTGCTGACCGGAAGCAGCCCAAAAGCCTGGCTGTTCCAGAGAAACTCTGAATTGCCTTGCCATAACAATTTGACCCTTGTCAATTAACTTGGCTCGTAGTGGTATATAGGAGCAATTATTGGATTCTGAAGTGTTCCAAATGGGATAAAGTCTACCTTGATTTGGCACAATCATGATCATAAGAATTCAAAACATTATTAGAATGTACTTAAAACCCTTTTTAAGTGCAACAAGAAATTTGGTCATCGAGGCTCCAAATCCAATTAACTGCAGCTGAGTTATTCATAGCAATTTGCATAACATCTGTCCTATCCAAATGATCTCAATCTGCTAATTACTGCTCATTTATTGTGTCTGCCTGCTTAATGTGCCCTGAGACAGAGTGAAGTGAACGTGACATCAGGGTGCTCAGGTGCTGCTCCAGAGCCTTTCGTCTGCATTTCAGGCTCATGATTAAACAAAGTCCTTCTTTGTTGCATCACATTGGAAGAACATGACAGGGTGTAGAGCTAAATGCTTTAAAACAACAAAAGCAATGCTCTCTGGAGCTTCCAAACTGTAATAATTGTACATAATTGCAGTCTGACAGATAAAAATGCTTCGCCAAGCATTTTCCACAAGCGTAAGGAAAAAAAAAAGCAGTTGGCATTATGGATTGTGAAGATACACAAGTAATGTAATGCATCTTTGATGGGAAGAGAATTACAAATTATTCATCAGGCTTTCAAGCACGGTTTATAGAGGCATTAACAGTACAGGGAAATCTTACTTTTATGGCTTTTAACACATTTTCAGAAATAACAGTTTTTTCTTATTTATTAAGTATTAGGAGGGCAAAGCAATGGTTTTGACCTTGCCAAAAGTATCCTGAGAGAGTTATAAAATGGACAAAATTTTTGAGTGATACATAATAACAGCTAATAGTTTTTTCCAGCAAGGTGTCATTGACATTGCTTGATATTGTGTCAGTTTAGAAGGAAAATTACCAATTTTAAAGGCAATATTTCTCAGAGGAAGGCTCTCTGGGTTTCAGCATTTCGACGATTCATCATGGCAAATTCAAGGACCTCATAAACCTGTGTCAGTTTACAAGATTCACATCTTGCTGTCTGCAAACTAATCTCAGTTTTAGGATCCAGTCAGATGACTGTGGGATAAAAAGAAAACATCCAATTCAGAAACGGGTACAACTCCAAACACTATGAAGCAGTAATAACACTGAATGACTCTCATACTTAGGCATTATTACAGTTTTCCAGGAAGTGATTATTTTTACTATCATTGTGCACTGACTATTGTAATATAAATTGCCATTCTGATTGTAGGTTTAATGTTGAGGTTGAGAGATTTTTTTTTCTTTTGTAAATGAATGTGTTTGTGTTACACTTTGCACTTTAAGTCTTTTTGAATTATACTGATGTTCTGTTTGAAAAAATGTTTGAATCAGCATAAAATTGGACTGGATTGTTGTTATTGTGAGTATTGATGGACCAGAATTAAAAGTGTGGGTGATAAATAAGCTATTCATTAAATCATTATTACATTTCCACCTTGAAAATAATTGGTTTTAAGTACTACACTTGAATTTAGACATCACAACATTTTAAAATATAGCAGGACAAATGGATATTTACGATATGAGCTTAATATCACATTTTACAGTCTAGTTATATAATTTAAATTAGCACGAAAGGCAATCTGAAAGTGAAAATGCACAATTAAATACACAATTAAATTAAATATGCAAAAATATTGTGCACACCTAATTGTGAGACCTGTCAGTCTTGAATTGTAGTCAGTTAGCAAGGGATAGTTCATCCAAATTCAAAATGTAGTCATTTACTTTCTCTTATGTGGTTCCAACCCTTCATGAGCTTCCCTTTTTCTATTGAAGATATTTAGGAAGATGAAGAGCATCGGAAACAAGAAGACATTAACAACTGCTCTATGAAGTATGGATAAGCCTATAGCTATTGGTTTACAACATTTTTCAGAGTATCTTCTTTTGTGTTCAAACAGATTTGGAACGAGTAAATGATGAGATGATTTTCATTTTTGGGTGAACTTTTGAGTCATTAATGCAACATTTTCATATTTGCATAAAGTACATTTTCTTATGTATTTGGTGCATTTTTCTGAGATGAATTTTCAGACTTTGTTGTATCTTGTCTGAATTGTTGGCGCTGGTAAGAAGATCAGAGAATGCTGCGTGGAAAGAGGGAGAAGAGGAGGAGATCCATCAAGCGATTGGGAGAGCGTGATGGGACTGTGATAGTAAGTGTGGCTGCTGAATCACTCTAACAAACACCCACTCTGCTGAACCGTCTCTGACTCATTCACAAAACAAGCTCTCCCAGTACCAATTAATGTCTAATCCCAACCTGATCCCATTTTTTTTTTCCAGAGCTGAATAATCTCCACAAATAATAATCAGTACCAAATATTTTAGCAAGCAAATGTACGAATATTATGAAGCTATTGTGTTTTAGCAAAGCCAAGACATTGATGTCAGGTTTACGCCACAGATGTTAAAATAAATATTGAGATTGAGCTATACTTAAAAATAACTAAAAGATTTATGAAAAGTCCGATTTATACAAAGTTCTGTGATGAAACTATGTGTGCGCAGAGGCTGATTTGGTTCTATCCAATTGGAGTTCAACCACATTATTATATCTACAAGGCGCAGGTGATTGGTTGCTGTTTCTTCAGCAGCCAATGAGCTTGTCCCTCAACATGCCTTGACATTTTGTTTGCACTAACAATCTGCAATGGGTTTTCGGAGACCCTCCTCTACCCAATCTCCACCTGCATTCAGATCTGCTATGGGGTTTCATGTATGACAGCATGTCTGTGAATATACTGAGAGTAGCAAGTCTCCATACTTGCTCTGCACAAATCAAAGCAGCAGTAGCATAGAAGGTCTATTCCACCCTGACACATCACCATTTCCACAAACAACCATTTACCATACTAAATCTCTTCGAGGGTTGACAAAATGTGATCCTTATGACATAATACACTAATATTATTTCATAATCTTGAGATATAAATACGAAAGGCTAATTTACCATTTTGAGATATAATCATAATTATGATGGTTTTTAAGATTATGAGATACTAAAAGTTGAAATTATGAGATAAATGTCAATTATGAGACAGCGTTTAAACATAAGATTTTAAGTCAATTCTGACAGGGAAATTCTAATTATGAAATGAAAACATGAGGTAAGTCATAGTTATGAGCTTAAATATTGCAAATGTTAGATAAAAAGATTAAAATATGAGTCAAAAGATTAAAGATCAAAGTTAGAAATACAATTATGAAAGAAAAAGTTAAAAAGATAAGGTACAAGGTCAATTACGAGATTAAAATGAAAACATGACAATCTAGTAGTCATATAATTTTATTATGAAATCAAATGTTGAGATGTCATAATATGAGATAGAAAACTGGAAATATAAATTATGATGATTTTAAATGATGGCATGAAAAACTGACATTATGAGATATAATTATGTGATTAAACAGAAAAAGGAGATATTATGCCATAATTTTGAGATATAATCATAATTATGAACTATTTTTTAAGATTATGAGATACAAATGGCTAAAAAAAGTTTAGATGATGACAGGGAATGTCGATTATGAGACGATTAATGTCGATTATGAGACGCCGCTTAAAAATATAAGATGCTTCATAATTTGGACAAACATTTTAATTATCAAAAAGTTATCATGAAAAGTTTAATTTATGCAGTACTTGTTAAAAGTATTAGATAAAAGGATGAAAATATCAGATGCAAAAGTCAAAATGAAAGGTCAAAACATGGCCAAACTATTAATTATGAAACAAAAAGTTAAAAAAAAGTATTAAAAGCATTAAAAAAGTATTCAGTCAATTATGAGATAAAATAGGAAACAGGACAATCTAGCCATAATTATGACTAGTAATTAATTACGATGATTTAAAATTATGACACATAATACATAATGACATTATGAGATATAATTATGTGATAAGAAGATAAAAATATGAGATTTTGGTAGGGCTGAACAATATATTGTTTAAGCATTGATATCGCAATGTGTGTATCTGCAATCGCAGGAATAAATTATTGATTAAAGATTAAAAGATAAAGACATCATTCAATTTTACGATTTAAAAAAAATAATTTATATGATGATGACCATGTTATTTTACAATTGATTGTTCATTTTCTGTACTTAAATACTGTTAGACTCCACTGAAAACCATAAAGCACTGTTTATTTATTTATTTTTGCTTGTAATTTATTGAAATTTATGCAGATGCACTGCATAGAAATAGACTTGATCATCCCAGTCGATCTAAATTGATTAAATCTTTCCAAATAGAGCTATTCAAATCATCTGGCAAAATTGTATTCATATCGCAATATATATTATGCCAAAACAAAATATCGCAATGTCAGATTTTTCCAATATCGTGCAGCCCTAGATTTTGGTGTAAACCTTTGATTTTGAGTAAACTAGCAGTGCATGAGAGTGGAAGAGTCTCCATTACATAGACAGTAATAGCGAATATCAGGGAAATAACATGAGCACACATCGAGCATCACACAACTGTGCACGTCACACCCCTTCCAGAGCACAACCAAATCTCCCAATGTCATCTCAATGTTGTGTGAATGGAGCCAGTGGATGTGTTTGCTGAGCTGAAAGAATAGTATTACCCTACTGTGGTGAGCTGATAATCCTGCTGAACTTCCAGAAGGCCCTCTGGCTGCTTGCTGGAAACTCTATCAGCTCCACGCAGTCAGTTTGTCTCGAGCCAATGAAATTACACAACGCTGTCATGCCTTTTATACAGAGGCACAATACAGTGTGACTTTGCTTAATGTTTTCTTAAACCACAGTGGTATTATTTGGTTTTGTATGTATTTCAGGGCCACATGTCACAGGACCGAGCAAAAGAAATGATCTGTCAGCACAGAGTAAGCATTTGCTTTGAAATACTTGACAAATGCTGAGATGTTTTTGTAGGGCAATGTGAACAAGCAGCACTTTGGCAGCAACCTGTATGTCATTGTAATGCAAATCAAGACGTCCTTTGACTTGGAAAAAGCCTCAAAGTTACTAATTTAATCGAAAAATAATCGTCTTAAAACTGATTTCTAATTCAGATGCACAGATTTCTGGTACATAAATGGTATGAAACTGCATTTAAATGTGCATTATGAATAATGAATTGGGGGGAGGGGTAATTGTAGGCTATTAAAAAAAGGACTGTTGCAAAATGTAAAAACATTCGAATTATGAAGAAACTGAAATAAAATATTATGAGTTTTTAAGTCACAATTAAGCTTCTTTATAGAAAGTTCGAATGACTTATAAGGTCTGATTTATATTTGTTTTATGTGCAGTTTAAATAATGAGTTAAGAGACAGATAAATGTAATATATTAAAAAACAATTGCAATTATAGGAATTGTGCATTGAACACCTTATACTTTGCCTTTATAAGTTTAGATTATGACTATTTCAGGCTGATTTTGACTGGCTGACCTGACTGAACAAGCTCACTCTGGGTCGTATGAGGTATGAATAATGTATGCTTTATATTTTAGCCTGATAGGTATGTATAAATGATTCATGGATTCTAGAATTAATATGTGTATGCATAGGATTTGAATGGTATTTAACTGGATTATAATTGGCAAAAAAAATATTATGACATTATTTCTGTGTCACTATTTAGCCTAACATCCTGATATTGCAGTCCACTATATAGTCCATTACATAGTCTATTATATACAGTTGAAGTTTTATTAGAATTATTAGCCCTCCTGAATTATATAAGCCCCCCATATATTTTTCCCCAATTTCTGTTTAAAGGAAAGAAGATTTGTTTTCAACATATTTCTAAACATAATAGTTAACAAATTTCTAATAACTGATTTCTTTTATCTTTGCCATGATGACAGTACATAATATTTTACTAGATGTTTTTCAAGATACTAGTATTCAGCTTAATGTGACATTTAAAGGCTTTACTAGGTTAATTAGGATAGCTAAGTCAGGGTAATTAGGCAAGTCATTGTATAACGATGGTTTGTTCTGTAGACAATCGAAAAAAAATATTGCTTAAAGGGGCTAATAATATTGACCATAAAATGGTTTTTAAAAAATTAAAAACTGCTTTTATTCTAACCGAAATAAAACCGAAAAATATTACTTTCTCCAGAAGAAACAATATTATAGGAAATACTGTGAAAATGTCCTTGCTCTGTTAAACATAATTTGTGAAATATTTAAAAAAGAAAAAAAAATCACAGGGAGGGCTAATTTGACTTCAGCTGTATATTAAAAGGTACAAATAAAGGTAATTTTCACAATGATATTTGCCAGTTTAAACTTCTAATGTGTGCAGTAATATTTTATCAGAAGGCTACAGAGATTGAAAAATGTTGGGGAAGTGTAGGTAACTCTGGCCGGACAAGTTCAATCAAGGTAATCTTTTTTTTTTTTCTTTAAGATTTTATTATTGAATTATTCATGATCTTTTATTTCATCAGACAGCTGCGTGACTATATCTAGTCAAAAAATGAGTCACGAATCTTGTTTTAGAACCACGCTTGCTCAGCATGACGTCTCTTCAAACTTTGCTTTACCATCACACAGCAATACAAAATTACAATGGCTTGCCCTTCATGAAAAGAAGAAGAAGAAAAAAAACCTCCTGAGTGCTGGCACATGCCTGTAGCTAATCCAATAATCTTTGCTTCAGTTTACTTGCAGACGGCTCCTGGTTCCTTTATGTTTACAGTACATTTCACAACTGATTATGGTTAATTACCCATGTCCTATTTCTTCTTTGTCTAACAGCCTTTAAGTTTGTGCTGTCAGGTTTGAATTTTAATCCCAAAACCTCTATATTAGGGCATTCATTCTTATCGGTAGCTTCTAGGGAAAGTGTGTGATACTGTCAGGTGATATGCCCGTGCAACCGTGGGCAGATATTGAACTTATAAAGGATGATAAAACACTTTATCTATAGTGCAAGGACATGCTTGTGTTTCTTACTTGTTAGATGTGCAGTATTTCTAAACAAACAAGAATTGGGCACTTTTTTTTTGTCTTAAAGGGTCAAAAGAGTTTACATGGGTAAAACATTAAATAAAAACAGCAATGAATATTCATGTTAAGTTTCTCCAAGCTACATGAGTACACCTTGGAAAGTCAGAACTATCGTACAAATTAGTCCCCAGGGTCAGGAGGTTCCTCTTTTCTCCTGATAGAAATTAGCCTGTGTCGGCAAGAGGACATCCATCATGCCCAGGCCTCCTGTCACTAGATTAACTCATGAACCTCCTGTGTCCATCAGACTGGGCAGTGCAGAGGCTTCTTATTCTGCTTATGCTGAAAGAGAGAGACCAGAGTCACCAAATGCTTTGGTTTGTGCCTTGGTTTGAGAGCAGAGGTCTGACAGTGATGAATGTAGCCTGCAAGAGTAAAGCGATACAGGAGTTTCAGGGGTGTCTGGATTGTCAGGAGATGGAGATTCTTCAAAACAGAAATAAAAAGACTTGAATATGTTGACACAAAACATGTGAAAAGCAGAAACAGTTTTTCCTGCCCTAAAATGAAATTTCATCATTTACTCATGTTTGGCTTTTTATATCTTTTGTGAAACTCAAAATTGGAATAAAGTATGACTGTGCTCCCTTGAAATATTTTACATTTGCATTTATTTATTTATCAGATGCTTTTATCCAAAGTGGCTTACAAGTGAGGATAAAAGAAGCACTTCAAATCATCAAAGAGCAGCAATGTATAAATGCTGTGACAAGTCTAAGTTAGTTTAGGTATTTATTTTGTGGATACGAAGAGGACCACTTCAACCTTTATCAAACTTTATCAAACCCACTCACCTCTGGGGAGCACACTTAGGAGTGCACGTTTTCCAAGAAGAATGGGCCAATTTATACTTCTGCTTTGAGTGCATATGAATGGATTGGCGTAGCCTTCCCACATTGGCAAAACCTTAGGCATTCCCTGACCAGACATTGTTGCGCACCTCGTGGAGTCCAAGATCTACGATTGGTTGGCTTGATAATAATGATGAGTCTGAGTGGCTGGATTGGTGGCCGAAGGGCTTAACAAGTGTTGAGTCCCATAGAGGAGCCACAGATGGATACTTTTGTTTCTGTGTTTATTTTATAATTAAAGTTGTTCCCACCTTTTTACTTGATTGAGTGTGAGTTTAAGCTTTTTTCTGGTAGCTTTGTACGCATTTCCTGTGTAAACCCAAACCACAGGCAAAGAAACTCAACACAGTGAAACATAGACTGGCTACTAGCAAGTGTTTCGGATGTGTTTTTGCCAAAGCAGCACAGACAGAATGCAGAAGTATAAATGCTCACAACAATTTGGGCTACGTGCAAGTTATGCACTGTGGGGTATGGCAATCACTCGACGCAGAAGTATAAATCAGGCTTAAGAAGGTGTCTGGTGCATTTGGAGAGAAAAAGAGTGAGCTGGAGTCGAGATGGTAAAGAATATTGATAAGCATTTTTCTTGAATGTATATTTACATACTCACTGATCACTTATAGGTATACATTGCTAGTAGTTTTAATTCTTCATGTCATAGATTCAACAGTTCGTTGGAAACATCTTAGGGATTTTGGTCTATATTGGTATGGCAGCATCACATAGTAGCAACAGATTTGTTGGCTGTACATCCATGATGCAAATCTCCTGATCCATGCTCTTTTGCATTGAGATCTATTAATAGTGGAACCAATTCACTGCAGTGAACTCGTTGCCATGTTCCAGTTTGAGATGGTTTGAGCTTTGTGACATGGAGTGTTATCATGCTGGAAGTATCCATCACACATAAAGGGATGGACATAGTATACTCAGGTAATCTGGGGTAAATAGAAATTACAAGATCCAAGGGGGTCCAAATTATGTTACAAACACCACCAGCAGCCTGTACTGTTTATAGAAGGAAGGATGGATTCAGGCTTTCATATTGTTTATGCCAAATTCTTACTCAAGCCATCTGAACGTCACAGCAGAAATCAGAACTCATCAGAACAGGTAATCTTTTTCCAATTTTAGGGTAATTTTTTGAATCGAAATATGAATAGGACATTTTTATAAGGGTACTGTATCAATAAAGTAACCTATATGTATGACATTAAAAGCCTTAAACTAAAAACCTAAATATGGGAACAAAAGTTTTCACTCATAAAGTAATGGTGGAGATGGTAATAATACTTAAAGAAATTGGCAGAATATTCTTCAGCGTGTTTCTTTTGTGCCCCACCAAAGAAATAATATTGTATGGGTTTGGAAGCACACTTGAATGTGACCTTTGTGTCTGCCTGAGAGAAAATAAGACTAAATTAAGTGTATTGTGGTGTCTCGGCAAGGACTGTGACAGGAGTAATGTACTGTAGTAAGTGCTAGGTCAAATGAGAAGTGTCTGTTGTCCTTGCTTCCAAACACATCCCACTGGATGCTCAGCTCACAATAGTTCTCACAATAGTTCAATTTGCTAGTCCTCAAATCTGATTGGTGGAGCAGGGTTCAATTAGTGATTAGTGTTGATATACATCATTCCTATAGCAAGATGTCTTAACATTAAATCTATTGCATTTGTTTTTTTTAATTACCAGTGCCTACTACTAGTACTTATTCACTAGCTACTATTGCTTATTATTAAAATATTAAGTTATTATTCGGTAGATAATATCAAATATCTACTGAATAAGATAGATAAGGTATATAGATAATAATATCTATTCTTATTTATTAGATTCTAGTGCTTTTGATAGAAAGTAGTAAATACTACTTCAAACCTACATATTTTATCTTGCATAGTCTACATGGTGTTTGAGTGCTGTGGTCTCAATAAATTATACTTTAAAATAAAATAAATTAATAGTGCTAATATGTATTAAACATGTTCCAGTATCTAATAAGTGATATCTATTTAAAGTCTGCATGAAGTTAGAATTTGCAATGTTTATTTTACTAGTGCATTGTTCGTCTTAAGGTGAACAATTTGTACAAGTTAATCCACTGAACAAAACAAAAAAAAAATGTTTGTTTTGGTCATCTTTAATCAAAATCTGGCCCTCTGCTTCCACAAGGACTCCACAATGGTAGTCCTTTGATGATGTCAGTTTGACAACTTGGGAGAAATATGGCCCCTCTAACCATTAGTTTGCTGGGAGTGAAAGATGAGACAAGGATTCATTACTGAAATAAAAGTCTTCAGCAGCTTCCAGTTCACAGACACTTTAATATGTAGGTGTACCTAATAGATAATAACTAATACTGAATCAGTAGTATCTTTTAAAATACACTAGCTAAGGAATAATCACTAGGACCTAAAGAATAAACACTAGACACTAATGAATAAGTACTAGTATTTAATGGAAAAGACACTAGTTTCTAAAAAGGCATGAAAATAGAAATTAGTTCAAATTATTTATTAAATGATAAAATTGCTTTCCTTATGTGTCTTTGTGTATTGTCCATATTTGATACACCAGTAGGTGGCAACAAGTGACTTCTTATTAGCTAATCATTCAGAAACACTGATTTATTCAGGACTAAAACACACAACGACTTTGTTTGAAGTAAACACTAAACTTAATTTTCCGTGAACGGTTTGTTCATTATTTACTTCAGATGCCCATGATGACACACACATTAGTCTCCTATATACTTCTGGACTATTCTGAAGGAGAATAACTTACCAAATGGGTTTTCTCCATCTGCTGGTAGAGGATCATCAGCATAGTGATAAGTTAATGAACAGCAGCAGCCTAGCTTGAGCTCCTGTCTGGCGCTGCAGAGGCGCTGCTAATGGCCCCTCATTAGTGATTCCACCTGAGAGAGTCCTGCTCAAATCACATCCTTGATGATTTTCACGTTCAAGCCATAAGACATATTTCGTTTTAATGCACGTTCAGTAGAGTAATTAGACAAGCAGAAACATTAACTTTACTTTCAAACGAAAGTATATTCAGTCACTGCTATTTTGATTTTGAAATATGCTAAACATTAAGAATATTTCATGAGAAATGTGACCGGAGATTCAGCCCTCAGATAAAAGTTTCTGTCTTATGGAATATGCATAGCAAATTACTCACCTGAAGGAACCTAGACCACATATTTGGCATAAATAACTTGACTTGAGAAGGGCATGCATAATTTGCAGTCAGGTTGGATTTATGAATGATTTATGTAAATGACACTAGTTCAGGCAAAGGTTAGATCCTGTCACTCAAAAATAGTTACGTTTATTTTAATGTGAGACAAATCTTTAACATTGACTTGAAATCGCAAATCATTCGTTCATTATCAAATGAGTTGACAGGTGAGTAAAATCACGATTTTAATATTGAAATTCAGATTGTAGATGAATGTCTGTTTTTCAGTCTGAACATATTGCAGTGCTTCAAATATGTTTTATTGGTTGTTTTTACATTGAGAAATGTAGAACATTTCATTTGAAGACTCATGAGACATTCATATACTTGTAGTGATAAATTGTAAGAAATTTCAGTTTCCCTTTCAAAGCTTGTTTCATGTCACAGCCTTGATTAAGAGGCAGTTTATTGAATTAAATATTGATCTTAATCTCCAGGTCATGGCCCTGTCACGAGAGGACTGTGGACCTCAGGTCTCTGATGACCAATTAACTTCAGGGTTTGTCAGTTTTCATGCAGTTATGAATTCTTTAGGGACCTGATGACTTATACCAAAAGGCTTTATGCTGGAGATGTATAATTCAAAGTTGCAAAAAAATTCTGTACAGTGTAATTTCATATAGGCCTACAGCTTTATAGAACAAGGGTTTTAAACCTTTTGATTAAATTCTTGATCCTGATGATACAAATATGACCTTATTATTCACATATGAGCGGTCGCGTCCATTGGAATCTTTTTGGCTTGAGACATCCAGATTCATTCATTAAAAATGGCTCATTATGCTGCTTGATGTTGCAAACTGATCTTTTCTTGTTCTATTATTTTACTTTTTATGTATAGTCGTGGACACACTTGTTTGTAGAGCAAGTAGTTTGATTGTTTTCTGCCATTTATTATTCTTAGTCATTTCTCCTATAGGCAACTGAATCGGAAGTTCTAAAACAATCACAAAAAACGAGCGCTTTTCCACATTTCAGAATAAGGTCTATATTGTGTGTAACACTTTCTTGGGAACATATTTTCTTACATTAAACTGTGAGCTTGTCAGGGTCAGCTTTTAAATTGTGCTAAAGGCTGAATTTAAGTTGTATATTGCTGCATGCATGATGAATATACAGTAGGTTTATTTTATATATATGTAAAAAAAACCTTGGGAATGTATTATATTTGCTTTTAAATGATATTATAAGATTTTATAAAAGTATATTACAATGTATTTTTTAAAATGCAATATATTTTTAGCTTTTCACTGTTGTAAATGTCCATTATTCACTGTGGGGACTCTAGTTTGAAAGTTTGTTATTAATCTTATCTCTGGATGTAGCATGCTTGTGCAAGCACAACATGTTATGATACATTTTTCACTCTTTTTGTGTATCATTAATAGAAATGCTAGATGTTTTTGAACCTACATTACATTGAAACCTACAGTAGATCGTATCGGTCATACTAACACATTTTTATCCACACGTTTTCTGTTATTTGTTAAAGAAACGGTTCAGAATTTTACAGTTCATTTTAGATAGAGAAGCATTTCCATTTCTTTAGCTATTAGCACCAATCACAAAAGTCAATTATCCATCTGACTTCCATAGGCTTGAAAGTAGACAATACCTCAAAAATCCTTTCATGTCAAGAAAAAACCAACCAGTTGAAACTGGAATGCTGTTCTCATTCTACTTACCAATTTTGAGTCCTGGTCAAAATAATTGCAAGGATAGATGCATTATTATTTTATGCTTTTTGAGAATTTGAATCTCTTTGACAGTTTAAAAGGGATGAGGCACTAAATATCACAATGTGGAAACGTTTGATCTTGATTTAATTTGAACATCCTGGTGGTTGAGGTCACGCTGCTGTGTTTAAAGTCCAGATAAGAGACTCGGCATCTACAAATGACTGCCAGATGGTTGAGAATACACCTCAGTCTTTTCTCTCACCTTCTTACCATATTTACCTTGGCCTCCTTGTGCTGTTCCATGCTTTAAAACAAATCCAGATATATTTAAAACAACAAACAACATCATCTTCACTATGTTTTGGCCTTATTTCCAAAATTAGACATTGTTTTTGTCTTGCAAAAAGATTTTTGAAGATGATCTCCTTCATTGAATGAACACGTTCTCTTTTGATGAGTACATCTGAAATAGCAGTTATTGTTTGATACATCATTTATGTTGGTGCCTATTATGTGCTCTTTTTATGTTTACTTTTCTAAAGATATCTTCAAAGTTGACATGGAAATTTACTTATGATTGCTGTGATGTAGCAAAACATGCAGCTTAGATTGTGGGAACTGTAATGCTATAGAAGAAGATGTATGATGTTGGTATCATCTCACTGAGCTTTTATTATGATCAATAAATGTCTGGAAAATGCTTGAAAACTCTGAACTCTTTGAAACAAAAAGGCTGTTTTCAGATGTATCCAGAATAATGTAATGTACTGATGTGATTCGGGTTGTCAGTCTTGTCATATTTAGCAAGTGTGAACTGTTTATGGTTTCAAATTCTAATCAGATCACAATAGAAATTAGTTTCATTCTGACTGCTCTGATTGGAGTTTGCATAGCTTTTTTACCTATGCCGCTTTCTCATACCACGTAACATGTTAACACATCTGACCTTGCTTGTAGAAAACATGCTGAAGGTCTTTGCAGAAACAAGCTTGTGTTGTTGTGTAGTCGAGTGGAAAATTACAATATACCTGGGGTGTGCAGTCCATAAGCTGTGAATGCTCTGCACACCCGAGACATTTGAGAGAATGAGTTTGGGGACTGGCTTAATATCAAGATCACTATAAATTTTAGGGATGGGACACGACATTTAACTCATGAGATGGGATGGCATATGATACTGGGTTTACAAGAATGTGACGAGGCAAACTTTTTAGGAAATTCTTAATGACATAATATGTGATGTGATAGTAATAGTCTGGTGCATTTTGAGATGTTTCTTATTAATCATCTTATAATGAATGTTGCTGCAGTTCTACTTTCTGGGTATTAATTATCATAAGCAGTAAAGAACTGTATACAATAAAAGGTTTTGCCATCTCAGTTGACTGGGTTCTTGTCTGTAAAATATTTATTATCCCAATGATGGTAATTTTCTGCAAATCTGTGAATTCAGGGGAGCGGATCCACAGCAGCTTGTTGCTCTTTGCAATGACTCATCACAATAGTTTTGGTTCAAATTGTTAAATTGTTGCTAGAAGGGATACAACTCTGACCGGAAGTTAATGAGAATGTTCATTCATTCATTTTCTTTTCGGCTTAGTCCCTTTCTGGGGTCACCACAGCGGAATGAACCGCCAACTTATCCAGCATATGTTTTACGCAGCGGATGCCCTTCCAGCTGCAACCCATCACTGGGAAACATCCATACACACTCATTCACACACATACACTATGGACAATTTAGCTTACCCAATTCACCTATAGCGCATGTCTTTGGACTTGTGGGGGAAACCGGAGCACCCGGAGGAAACCCACGTGAACACGGGGAGAACATGCAAACTCCACACAGAAACGCCAACTGACCCAGCCGAGGCTTGAACCAGCGACCTTTTAGCTGTGAGGCGAACGTGTTACCCACTGCGCCACCGTGCAGCCTTAATGAGAATAGTTTATATTATTTATTAAATGACCAATTACATCGTTTTATTTAACTCTCATCTACCTCTACCCCAGCCCTAAACCTACCTGTATCCTTTCAAGACTTAACCCTTTCCCAAGTAGAAAATTGTGCCATTGCTGCCAGATCTCAGTTATATAAATTACATTGTATTTGATGCAAAACTGCTTAGTATACAGTTTTTACAGTTTTATAATAAACTGTAGCTGTAAATTGCAAAAGTCCACTAAAAACACCTCTCACACTTTTAGTCATAGACAGTTAGTTACACAATATTTAACATATTACATACATATATATAACATTAAGTAAATTAATTAAAATAAAAATGAATTTTTGTTACATTTTTAACATGCTTAACGTATCAAATCTTACACAAAAATGCATGCATGAATATGTGTGTGTAAGCATGTGGGACAACGCAAACTAATGATTATTCCTAATGACTGTGTATCCACACACAGTGTTTAGCAACTCTTTAGGGCTGTTTCTCTAAAAGCCTAAGTAGATAGTAAAAGTATTTGTGTGACTGATCTTAATTTTATGGCCTGTCTTCCAAAAGCATCGTAACTTAAGTCACACTTGAAACTCATTGAGTAATTGTTAAAGTCCTACTTGCATCGTAAGAAGTTATGAGATCATCTGCGGGACAATAACTTGTAACTTTTATAAAGTGCAGTGCAGGTTTTGTACTTTATTGTAAAGAAAATGCTATTTAAATGTAATTTTGAAACAATTAAACCAACAGTGGGTTTGTCCATATTTGACTCAACGTTGAATTAATACAACTCAGCATTTTTAGAGTATAAGAATATTAGTGCAAAAATTAGTCTGATCAAGGCTCCAGATTCCAGTCAGATAAAAAAAAATCCTGATTTATACAAACAGAGTGACCATATCTATAGAGTCATGTGGTTAAAATAAATCAAAGGCCATGGTATTGTCCACAGGGCCAGATTGGTGGAATTTCCCTCAACACGTGAAAACATGAACTTGCAAAACAAAATTTATAAAAAACCTCCATCATAATCTGTGGCTCCACCTTTTTATGCGTGTCCTCTCACTATTTTTCACTCAGCTGCTGTATTTAGAGCTGAACCCCGAGGTGCCCTTTTCTACACATGGCCTATTTCCAGATGGAGCACGTGGGCAGTGAGCACCAGCATTGTGATTAAATCTGGAGACCCACAGGTCTCTCAAAACCCTGAGGTTTCTCTCCGGTTTCCTCTTTCTGTCGAGTCTCCAGTCTCTTTAATTAGTGAACATAGCTGGAGGTGAACGTGGCTGGTGCACATCGAGGCCGGAGCAGGAGAGGTTCTGAAGATTTGCATAGTATAAACATCAGCATTTACTTGAGCAAATCAAAATAAATGACTGAAAAATGGTGGTCAAGACCAGGTTATTTTTGTGAACTAAACCTGAAACTAAGACTAAAAGCACTGATCAAAAGACATTTTCAGAAACTGAAATAATATACAGTTTTTGTACTAAATGGAACTGACAACAGTTACTGAAAAACTAACTAAAAATAATAATTATCAAAAATAAATAATCACTTTCAGAATAAAAAACACTCATCCTGTGGCTGTTACTGACTATTCACCTGTTCCAAAGGTCAGTGGTCCACAATCAGAAATTAGTGGATGTGCTAAACAGGTTCAATGTCTCAGCGATTGATTAGTGGACCGCTTTTAAACATCAGAACTAAAACTATAATGAAATGTATAGCAATTTGTTAAATTATACAGGGTTAAATTATAAAATGTGACCCTGAACCACAAAATCATTCATGTTTCTTGTCTTATGTTTTTATGGGTATCATTTTAGCAATAGCCAAAAATACAATGTATAAATTATTATTATTTCCTTTTGAAAAATCATTTAAGTGTTAAGAAAAGATCATTTTCCATGATGATATTTTGTCAATGTCCTATACTGTAAATATTTCAAAACTCAATTTTTGAGTAATATGCATTGCTACGCAATCTCATGGCAATTCGTAACCTTTTGATTTAGTGGCTAATTCGTATGAATTCGTACGATCTAATATGTACAATTTAGTACGATTTGCTCATCACCCAATGACGGTTGGGTTTAGGGGTGGGGTTGGAAAATTAACACTCATGAATAGTTTTTTGGTCCAGAGTCACAAATACAAAACTATACTAACCAAGGTAAAGACCATTGTAAAGATTTTATGTTTGCTTTTTTAGCTCAAATGATTATGGAACAGTTAAAAATTAATGCAGAACCAATGTGGTAATTTTTACAATTTTGATGAATGTTCATCAGCCAAACAGAATGAACCATTCAATAGCCCCATAGTATTAGGTGTTTTAATTTCTGCTATTAACACCTGCTGCTAGGTGTTTTCTTGTGAATGAATTTGCCAATCTTCTGTTTCGTGTCATGTAAAAAGGCAGACTCTCCTCCATATTAAGCACGTCCTTGATTTCACTCCTCTGCTAATGCTGTAATGAATCAAATCCTGCCCTCAGCAACAGTATTAGTCTCACTTTCTCCCTTTCTCATTCGTGCTTTGTCTGTCTTGATCTCCCCTTTTATACCCCATCATCTGCTTAATCTATCTCGCATCCCTCTTTTGTTTCTGTTGACATCTGTAGATAGTGTCTATCTGTCATCTTTTTTGTCTGCTCTCTCTCATGTCTCTAAGTGTCCATTTTCTCATTATGTGAACAATGAAGTGACGTTTTTGTAATGTTAAAATAATTTATTTTGTAGCTTTAGAAATGAGGAAATCAGCCTAATGTCATTCTTCATTAACATTAATTCAGAATGATCTTTATTTGCTCCATTTGCCTATCATTCTGTTTCTGATTTGTCCTGTGCTCATATATTTTGACTTTGTAAACTGACCTTGAGGTTTAGAAAGGCACTACTGTATATAAATAATGTATTACAAGTAGTAGCACTTTTTAAATATATGTATATATTTTTATTAATAAAAAAATATTGTATGTATTCTGTTTTCCAGAGAGATTAGTCAAATAGAATGGATAATTAGGATAATTGGAAGATTTAGGTGCTTGAGAACGTGTCTATTTTTGTCATAATGTCATTATTTCTTATACAATTGTGATATTATGTGTTTGTTATAAATGTGACTTTTACTGCTTAAAATTGTGAATCTATTTCTCACAGCTTTTGTGAATTTATTATTATCGGGTCTTACTAACATAATTACAGGTTTATTTGTCACTATTGCAATTCTTTTTCACAACTGCTTTGTGGCTTATTAGTTTGTGACTATTCTATTTGTAATAATGGCGATTTCATATTTCACACATCTCACAACAGCAACTACCATATATTCCCTTTATTCTGGCTTGTATTGTAAGAGCAGAACCTACATTAATTAATTAAGCAGATATCATTCATTTTCTAAGTAGCTTTTCTATGTAACAATATAATTCAGTGCTCTGATTCAAAGAGAAATATCCAATGCCAAGTCCTGACTGTGGACGAGAGGAGGAGTTGGTAATGGAGGTGGGTGATTATTACCTGAGCGAAGCGATAAGCTGCTGAATAATGAACTGAAAGGACCTTAAAAAGGAAATTGTGATTGGTGTCATATACAAGTAGATGTAGATCCGCTGAGAGTCTGCTGATGTGAGCTGGACTAACTTGACCTGCCAGAAATAATGCTATACTTCATTTTTCACAATGGCGACTTCATCTCATTATTGTAAATTTGTCAAGATTGTGACTTAACAATTCCAAAGGCTAAAGATATATAAAGATGGGGGAAAAGAGCAATGCTCAATATGGCCGCCACAGTGAAGGAATTCCTTCCTGTTTGTTATGCCAAACTCTGTCGTTTGGTGACTACTGTGTGCCTGAATTGATTTTGACTGGAGGAAAAACATCACAGCACATCCCATCACATATTGTGTCCTTCCAGTGTCATCCTCCAGTCTTTGCTCAGGTTTGGTCTCTGTAGTAGTGGTCTAGTAGCTGGAGCAAACAAGAAATTACGTGTTTTAAATGTTATTAGAGCTTAAGAAACAACAGCAATGGAACAAATCCCTTCAGATTTTGTTGCTGAATTGAAATATGTAATTTAATTGAGAGTTCAGCAGGCAGTTTTCAAGATTTCAAAACTACTCCATACATTATGAATATCGATTATTTTCTTAGCACCTCCACATATTTGTCTAGCACCCCCCAACCCCTGGTAGAGATAAAAAAAATTGTGCCCTGTCTAGTCACTGATCACTCGCACCTTATGAGCATGGGCTCTGTTGATTTGCTACAGTGCTACTTTGTATTTATTACAGTTTTGTAGTTGCTCTGTAAGTAAATGAGATGTTACATATTTGCTCTTTAATTTACACATTGCCGTTAAATTAACCACAGAAATTTGGAGATGTAAGTAAATCTGTCTCTTAGCATCTTAAAGGGATAGTTCATCTAAAAAATACAATTCTTTAATTTATGTAGTCACTCTTGATTTGTTCCGAATGAGTTTAAGTTTTGTTTGTTCTGTAAAAGTTTCTGTTCTGAAAAATTTTGGAAACCGGTAACAACTGACACCCATTGTAAGAAAAGCAAATACAGTTTAAGTCAAGGATTTCCAGTTTTATACTGGAAAAATTTTCAAATTATATTGTAATGTGTTCAAAAGAACAAAAAAATCTAACTGTATTGGAACAATCAAGGGTAAGTAATTAATGACAGAATTTTTAGGGTGAATTTTTTAGGGTGAATTTTTGATGACTTTTGGGTGAACTATCTTTTTAAAGTTACAAGTTGGGATTTTTACATCTCTTGTGACTTTACATGGTTTACGTTGTGACCAACAATTGTGAATTTGTCATACTTGTGACTTTAGATTTCATACAAATTTAGTTTTCCTAAAGTTGACAATATCTCACAATTGTGGTGTGCTCTTATTTAGCGTTTAATGCATATCTGTTCTCCTGGCCAGGAGTGGATGGACTTAGTTTTCAGGAAACCTGTTTGAAAACAGTCCTTACTTTTCCAATATTTGTTTGGTGATGCTAGTTGTGCCGACATTTTACACTTTAGCTGTATGCCATTTCTAGTTAAATCCCATCTACATTACTTTGTTATTTCCCCCTTATATTATCTCTCCCTCTCTGTAACTTCCAATCCAATTTTGCCTGATTAGATGAATGCTCTCTCTTTATCTTCTGCTCATTTTCAAGGCTGTTTCCTCTCCTCTCTCACAGTGCACAGGCTTTGATCCCACTCACTTTTTGTTCACAGCTCTGAATCAAAGCTGCTATCCTGCTTTCTCTTCTTTCACTACAACCTGAAAAGAGTAATAGACAGATGAAAGGAAGAGGTGAGGCATGCACACTAACTACTGACATTAACAAGAGATTAATTTCAGTATGGCCATGGGCTCTACCTAGATTCACTGCTCACTTCGTCAATACAATATCGTACACAGCCTGATTTATGCGATCCAGAATAGATGCTCAACTGATAATCTTCCATGATTCACACTGTTTGCCAGAGGCCCTCTGACCTTGTAATTGGATTGATGGTATGAGGAGCCACTTTTTTTTTTTTTTTTTTTCTTAATGCACTCCTTGAGGAATATCAATATCAGGAGTAAGGTGGAGTGGTCAGGGTGAAGATGCAGATAAATACTTCAGTTCTGTAATTGTTTATCTGTTCAGTGAAAACTTTGTAGTGGGGTGTTAAATGCTGTTGCTTAGACAAACATCCTGAAAAAAGCAAACATTTATAACAATAGTTTCTAAAACTTTTTAATGTATTTCTCATAGTTGCAAAATTGTCATAATTGTGTCTTTGTTTCTCACGGTATCACATAATTGTGATTTTCTTTTTTTGTTTTGACAATTTGATAGCGCTTTACTTTAAGGTGTGCTTGTTACACATGCACACCTGTTCCACTGCCTATGCAGATCGCTGGAGAACTACACATCTGCCACCACATGAACTACAACTACCATGATGCTGTGCGCCAATTAACACCCGCTACAGCTGACAATAATCAGGACACTTATACACACACACACACAGAGATAAAACTCATAATCAATGATTACCTGGACTATAAAGACACCTCTCATTTTCACACACACTACTGAGTCTTGTTCCCCTGTAACATTTCTAAGCAGTTTCCTTGCCTTGACCTTTCGTGGTTTTTGATCTTTGCTTTGTTCATTGTTTTATGTTGTTTTGCCGCCTGTCCTGACCATTCGCCTGCTTTGCTGACTACATTTTTGGATTACCCTCATGTTACTGTTTGTTCCTGTTTGAACATTGCCTGTCTGATTATTCTCTTAATAAATCTGCACGTGAATCCTCAACACTGTTGTCACCCCAACCATTTGTTACATGATCCATCTACTTACTTTATTAATTACAATTAAGTAAGAATAATTACATTCAACTTGCCCTTAACCTAACCGGCATTCTAACCCTAACAATATAGTAAGTTCATCTAATTAATTTCTCAGTATTTTAAATGAATAGAACATGAATGTACTGTAAATGAATATTGTTTTATTAATTTTAACTTAATTTCTTACAACTTATTATTAGTATTATTTGTCATAATGGTGACTTTTGAGACAAATGACTTACAGTTGTATCTATTTTTCATAATTGTGCTATTTAACTTTATGTAATTACCTTTTATGTAATAGCTTTTTTCAGAATTTGTCAATTTGATGTAATTACATGTTATTTTTGTTGGGATTTGGCTTATTAGTCTATTTATTTAAAATATTAAATTTACATTTTATATATTAAACATATATGATATATCAATTTTTCATCCAGCACAAAAAAACATATAAATAAGTAAATAAAACACAGATAAGCAATAAATCATCCCACTGCTTCAAATAACCACTGTTCTGAGCCCCGAACTGAATTAAAGCACTTCAATCGATATAACACAATATTGCTTGAAACTGGAGTGTTGTATTCTAGCTCACAAGGTCATTTCTACCCTAAAGACAGAACCTGCGCTCTCCTTTTTTTGCCCTGTCCTTCACCCGTTATACTGGAATTCAGGGGGAAGAGGTTAACTCAGATTTGTCCCATCAGTGCTTCAGTTAATGGATGTGTTGTGTGCTCTGTTACAGAGGAGAGGGGGCTGGGAAACTCACATCAATGATTCATAACAGGTGCTCTACTTCAACACACAGCACAGACAGTATTGGGTTAGGAGGTTTGTGGTATATGTAAGTGGATGTGTGTACGGTGCCCGACGCAAATTTTGGGGCTCTTGGTTAATGTGAGCAAGTTTTTTTATCAGAGTAGAGGCTTTCTGGAAACCCTTTCAAACAATTTGTGTTGATGTAGGTGACATCGGATTGTAGTTTTGGAGACTTTTGACCCCAAGAAGTTTTTCAAACCATGCTCCTATAAAAGTTTGTTGGACAAAAGACAGACACAAGCTCTCTTCGTGGCTGATTCATCACTTACAGTTGACTGGAATTCCTTTACTATTACTCTGCTGGTGGAAATGGGCATTTTCAGGGTTTCTGCTATTTCTGTATAGCCACAGCTATTCTTTGGTCTTTCTGAATTTGACATTTCTTCTTTATTTTTTTAGCTTTTCTTGGAGTTTCTTCATATGTGCCGCTCTATGTGAAACAGTAAAGCATGGTTGAACAATTTCCTGTTTCTTGTTTCCCAGATGTATTAAAAAATGTAGAATATTAATGAGAATATACTTCAAAAATGTTTTGCTCATATGAATTGCGGCACATATTAGCAAAAATATGTTTTTTGATAAACCTGTCTGCAGTTGTTTGATCTCATTGGGCCTCAATCAAGAAACATTTGTAAAAGATAGTAACTAAAGTAATTTGTGTGTAAAACTTTTTTTATTGATGGTTAAACATGTATGCTAATGAATTCCAAACATTCGTAAATACTGTAGGACGCACTTTCATGTTCATTCACAATTAACATAATCCCCACCTACAGAAGATACACATCCAGGAAGACAGTGGAATATTCTGGATTCCCTTCTAAGATTTGATTCAAGTATATTTCATACAGGTAAAGGCATAAAAAATAACCATATAGGCCATATGTCCAGTGATAAATATTCAATGAACATGTGTCTACCAATGCAGTTTTAGCCAGCTTCAAAATGCCAGACTCTTCTAAAAATGGAAAGCTGGTGGCACTTGAGAACGCTTTAGTAGCACAGCATTTTTTTCAGTTGATGCTTTGCTTTCTTGTATGGAATCCTCAGCAGTAACATATAAGAAATATTTAAGTTAGAAGAGTATTACTGAATATAAAATTCAGTAACCAGTAATATAAAATCTCCTTTGTAGTTTGGTCTTTGAGCAGTGTATTTGTACTCAGGGCTAAGTAGATTTGGCTGCTGTGTAAAAAGTGACTGATGAATGTTTTACCCAAACTTAAAGTTATCAACTCTCAGTTACAAAAAAAAAAAAAAAAAGACACACCAAACAACTTATATCGTGTCATTGAATATTATTATGTGTGTAAAATTTAGAAAAATCAGTTTGACAAAAAGAATAGGTTTTACAAAGCATTTTCACATGGCGTAAATTTTTTTGTTTGAACAAACATATTTTGAGCAAACTATTAGGGCACTATATAGGTGTGTGTTTGCATGAAGTGAAATAGAACTTGTCTTCATACAGTATGTGTGTGTTTTGGCCATAATGTGTGTTGTTCTGAGTACTGTGTGTATCTCCTGAGACTGGTGCCGTGGTGCGGACAGTGTCCCAGTGACACAGCGTGCTTATGTTTGATTGATGCATTCAGGGATTTATTTCTTTTCGATGGATTTCATAGAGAAGCAGTGAGTAGAAAATGGACAAATAATCCGGCCAGTTGCAAAGCTGCAGTTTTATACTGTACACAGACCTTTGCCAAATCAATCTCCCAGTAGCGGTCCTCCATCCCAACTGCTCATTTTTCTCTACAAAATATATCCTGTATGTGTGAAGGTTGGGGTTCAGTTATTCTGCGGACACTAACCACTAACAATCTGGATCTTAAATGAATAGTCCACCTAAAAATCAACTGAATAGGGCTCAACGAAGACCACTTTTGACCCATATTCACCTAGCTTCAAAGTAATACCCATGGATGTCCATTGGAAAGGTCATGCATAAAGGAAAAGCATTTTCCAAACGTTAAATGGTCAATGCTGTACATGTTTGTATTGGTTTATTGTGTTTGAGTTCTGTACAACAGGTTCAAAGGGATTGTTCACCCAAAAATGTATATTTACTCACCCTCAAGTGGTTCCAAACCTTTATGAATTTCATTATTTTGTTGAATTTCATTGTATTATGTAGCTTGTAACCATTGACTTCCATAGCAGAAAAAAACTAATACTATAAGATAATGGTTACCAGTTACCAACAGTTTAATACCAGAAGAAAGAAACTCATATAGGTTTAAAATAATAAAGGGAAGGGAAATTATGACCGAATTTTTATTTTGGGGGAAACTTCCTTTAAATGCACCTAAGGTCCGAAAATGTAGTAATTTTATCTGAATGTGCATTTAATATTAGAATGATTTCACAATGAATTTGATCAGTTTTTTTTTTTATCAATTTGTGGCTTAAGGTTTGTAAACCCCTCCCTTTCCATACTTCAACTCTGCTCTGATTAGTCAGCTAGCTACTGTATATATTTATATATA
>CAIGQV010018106.1:9928798-9965516 GCA_903798115.1 Danio jaintianensis | reverse complement strand
CATTTTCGAAATGAAACATCCATTTTAATGTGTTTGTATTTCATGGGTAGATGGGGACTATGCAGATATGTTACTTTTATTGTGTTAACGTAGATCAGTAACAGGCATAATATAACAACTCATTGGGCGATTCAGAGCTGACTCTTTTCAGAGACAATTTTTTTTTTTTTATCATGCACTATTTTTGAGTTACTTACATTGCAGATTGTTCACATTAAAGGCCAACTTCAATACAAACTGCAAAGATACTTTTTTATGACTGATTCAGATTTTTGCTATTTTTTTACAAGCAAATAAGACAGTTCTGATGTGATTGACAGTTTTATTCGGTTTTTTAAGCAAGTCACAAGGAAGATTGATAACATAAAATTTATTAATCTGGAGTCGCCACAGCGGAATGAACCGCCAACTTATCCAGCATATGTTTTACGCAGCAGATACCCCTCCAGCCGCAACCCATCACTGGGAAACACCCATACACTCCCATTAACACACATAAACACTGGACAATTAAACCTACCCAATTCACCTATGGACTTGTGGGGGAAACCGGAGCACCCTTGAGAAACGCGAACACGGGGAGAACATGCAAACGCCACGCAGAAATGCCAGCTGACCCAGCCGAGGCTCAAACCAGCGACCTTCTTGCTGTGAGGTGACAGCGCTACCTCCTGGGCCACCCTGCTGGCCACATTATCTGTAGCTATTTGAAAGCAAAAGGTAACCAATTACAACCCAAACAAAGATATACACACATGCAGACATGAGCAAATTTAGATTTAAATGAGATTGTATTAGTTCAAAATTTGAAGTAAAAACTGAATGCTCTGATATTAGCTTTTTTAAATTATGGCACATACTGACATTGGAAAAAAAAGACAGTAGACAGGCTGAATGAAAAAGCTCATTTATTCAGTAAGTGGTGCTTATGGAACAGCATCATTGCTTTCCTTGGTTGTACTATAAACAAACCACTGCTGCTTATGAACACTATATGCATTTTACAATTGAAAAAAATTGCTTACATTTTTTTCTGAAGAAAGTCAGTTCACATTTATAGACTTCCACACAAATATCATGTTGGAAACATGATTGCAGTACAGTTTATATGTAACTCCAGAATAGAGGTCAGCCAAAAATAAAACCAAAAACTGACTACATTTGATTTATGTATGGTCGACCATGGAGTCCATCTCCATTAAAAAGTAATTATAATTTCTAAAAGGGACTGATCATTTAGCTAAAGATGACTTATCTGTTGGCTGGTGTCATGTGGATTACTTTGAAGCTGCATAAATATAGATTTTGGACCATTAAATTGGTCTACATTGCATCCCATTCATGTGCATTAAACATAAAAATCCTTGAATGTTTTCTTCAAAAACCTTCCTTACTCTGTGGCTGAAGACAGTAACAGTTTGGGTGGCCTTGGGATGAGTAAATAATCAGGATAAATAATTTTCATTTTAGAATGATAGTTTAAAACAGTATGAAATCCTATTGGGCGACGCGGTGGCGCAGTGGGTAGCACGTTCGCCTCACAGCAAGAAGGTCACTGGTTCGAGCCTCGGCTGGGTCAGTTGGCATTTCTGTGTGGAGTTTGCATGTTCTCCCCGTGTTCGCGTGGGTTTCCTCCGGGTGCTCCGGTTTCCCCCACAAGTCCAAAGACATGCGCTATAGGTGAATTGGGTAAGCTAAAAAATTGTCCGTAGTGTATGTGTGTGAATGAGTGTGTATGAATGTTTCCCAGTGATGGGTTGCAGCTGGAAGGGCATCCGCTGCGTAAAACATATGCTGGATAAGTTGGCAGTTCATCCCGCTGTGGCGACCCCAGATTAATAAAGGGACTAAGCCGAAAAGAAAATGAATGAATGAATGAAATCCTATTATTCATTATTTCACATAAAGTTCCTGCAGTTCTTAATATGTATTAGTGTTTGTTTTTACTAATAACACAAGCACAGCAAGATCTTTGTACTGTAAATCTGTAGTGAAAATGTATTTTTTATTTACAGTCATCCAAGCAATGAATTTTATCTTCTTCTCTTGTGTCATGGTGTGTTGAGCATATGTTCATGACTGCATCTGCCATTAATCACACTCAGATAGAGAGTGCCATTAAGACTGAGAGACACACAGGCATCATACGTGAAAGACATGGGTGTTCAAACTTTTTAATGGCAAGGACAATCCAAAATTCTATTTTCCCTGCATTTATATATGAATAATTATTTAAAGCTCAAAACTCATTACAATATTTAGAGAGTTATGGTTTTGCAATCTCAATACTTTCATGCCTCATTTAATTTGCTTGTGTAAAAACATCTTCAGGTAACTTCAGGTAAAACAAAAATTCCATACAACTAAATTGTGCAAAGTGAAAATTCTGAGTGGCCAGTGAGCAAAATGAATACACTGAGTACATTTCAAGGTTCTTAATAATATTATCAAAGACAAAATAAGAAAAAACAGCATTTACATTTAGTGTGTTTAGAATAAAATTATATACATTTTTCATTTCAAATAGTTTTGCACAGCATTTTTTATACAGAATATACTGCTTTTTTTAAGTAAGCAATAGTGTGCCAAACAAGCAGGATGAAAAAGGTGACTAAAAAAAAGAAAAAATACAAGGTTGCAAACTACTTAAGAATGTACATATATACATTTGAAAGTATGAGATTAAATACATATATAAATTAATTTTTATATATTTAAAATGTTTCTGTGTTGTCCCGAGGCTCCACTGATCTTCTTTTTATCCCTCAACTGTCTCTAAGAGACTCTCTCTTTCAGCGTCCTTCTCTCTTTCTGACATTTCAGTCACCTTCTGCATGGTTTTCCTCTCCATTTGACCATTCCCCCCTCTGTATTTGGTCTGTGCCTCCATCTTCAATCTCAAAAAAGGAGCACACAGACAGACACCTCATCTAGAACGATGAGCTCAGGATTCAGTAGAACACTGGTTTGCTGGCGGTCATATTTTTGACTTCTAATAGCCTGTGCACACAATCAGAGAGCTTTCCCTCGACCTAGTCAGCGGTGATTTATCGGGGAGCCTTTGTGGGTGATCATTATTCCACTGGGTTCCATAAGGACCATCAGGACCATCAATCCCATAGGCTCATACACTTGTAGATTACAGAACAATCATGAAGGCAGGTTTGGCCCCGTTTTTGCTGCCTCGGCTGTGCAAGTGGAGCCTCATTCCTCATGGGGCTGCCGACATCTACAGTGTAACATGACCGTACATTGCCACTGCAGAAGCTATTGCTTTGACCTGCCAAATCACGTACAAAAAATGCTTTTGCTGGTCGTTGGTTATTGCTGGTTAATTTGACAGCAAGGATACAGAAAGGTACAGTTCCAAGATTTTGCTAAGATTTTTACTTAAACCTCACAGCAAGAAGGTCGCTGGTTTGAATCCCGGCTGGGTCAGTTGACATTTCTGTGTGGAGTTTGCATGTTCTCCCCATGTTCGCGTGGGTTTCCTCAGAGTGCTCTGATTTGCCCACAGTCCCCACTATAAATGAATTGTATGAAAAAAATTGTCTGTAGTGCATGAGTGTGTGTGAATGCGAGAGTGTATGGGTGTAAAAATGAATGAATCTTTTAGAATAGGTTGTTTTCTAACTGTGTTTTGAAGCTTTCTTTGAAATGTGCCACATTTAAGACTTGGATGTAAATGCTCACTAAAGTAATCGGGTAACAGCTGTATAATAGTAAAGTAATAGTGACCAATAGTGACAGGTTAAAAACAGTTACTCTAACGTTTGGTGTGATATTAGCGTAAAATCCAGTATGCCATTCAACACTGCATTACAGTTTATTTTCAGTCACTCTAAAGTTCTGCATTGGTCTGTGTCTTGTTAATAAAGAATTCGAAGTAAAAATGAATACACCTGATACTGAGATGTTTTTGTCAATCTGATTACAATGGACAATGATAAATACATGTCCACCTTTAAACTTTCAAAGATAGTCAAAAGTTCCAGTCATTAGATTGGATTACTGTATTTTAAATGCTTATGTGGTCAAATACATTTGAACAGACCAGACAAGCTGCTCTCCACTTATATTGATCTCATATTTAAACACTAGGTCATGTTGTTCATGTACAGTCCACTGCCAGGTAGCACAAACCTGCTTTTTCAAGTCAAACCACAAATGTTTAAATGGGTTCAATTTCAGGTGAAACCAAAGCATTAACAGAAGTTCACCTGCATGTTCCTCAAATCATTGTTGGTGATTCTGGCAGAGGAACACAGCGCCCATTAATTCACTTGGTCCGCAACGAAGTTCAAATTCCTCACAGCTGTCAGAGAGTGTGCTTTTGGTATAATGGGGCTGAAAAGGTCAAAAGAAGACTTCTATTCCCATTCCCATTGCCATTGACTTCCATTCATACATATGTGAATGCACCAGACTAGAAATGCAAGAATGCGTGAGACCAATAGAAAAACAAAATAAAAGGAGCAATGGCTTTATCAGTGTCACATAATCTTGTTTTATCCTGCCCCTTTTTACAGCAGAAGTTTGCATGCTCAAACTCTAGTGAAACTAGAATCTAGAATTTTAAAATCATCAACGGTCAAGTCTTTATTATCATTGGACCATTTCACTTGTTGTCGGAAATGGTGCTAAGTTACCACAAGGACCCAGAAGAATTATTGGCTACAAAGGCTTTTAGTCTGTGATGAGCTGTGTGTTTTGACATATTGCCTGGGTCACCACTCTTGTAGCTGCTGGTGATTTGTGGCCCTGTGACCCAGCAGGCACTGTAAACAATGCTCAACAGTCTTTACTTCCCTCTGGCATCAGTGAGCTGTAAGATATACATATCATGTACTTATATATCATCATTGTCAACACTGTAACTTCCTTTTTTATTTTTGTCAAGTTAACACACTGAAATGATTGTTGTGTGAATGTGCCACAAGTGCTGTTGATTGAGCATAAATTGAACCGAACCTACAGTAATATTTCTTAAAAACCTTGAGATGGACAACTGGGCATATTTAGTCTGCCCACAATATTAATAAGGACATTGACGAATATTAACAGATCAATCAGAATGTCAATTCCCACAGGTGGTCCTTTACAGTTATAAAATGACCACACATCTTCAACTCAATGTTCAATTTGTCATCTTCCTCATTTCTGTAGGAGGAGGCGTGACATAGAACAGCTCGGGGGGAATTAAAAATGTTTGCCTGACAAGCAAAGCCATTATGTAATCAACGTTTGTCTTCATCTGTCACCTCAAAGTGAACAAACACTGAGAGCGGGCCATTATTTATTCAGAAGGCTTGAGGAGCAAAACTTGCTTGGGCTGTTTTATATATATAAGCATGCTGCTTTGATTTCTTAGAGCTGTAAGTCTTGTGTCTGCCACGACTGATGGCGCAGTGCAGGATTATAAAACAGATTTTACAACTATACAAAATACATTTTACAACACACTTGTTATTGATCATATTATTTCATGTTTGTTGCTTTTAATGGTTTATTCATGTCTACCGAGTCTTTTTTCTTCTCATGCTGTGGTCACAGAAAGTTCATTTAATTAATTTCCACTGATCTTTCTCATCCAAAAGATATGTGATTATATATAGAAAGATTCACGAAATTGCATTTGCATGGTATCTCTTTTTCAATTATCTTTCTAGTTAATGTCACTATTATTTTAGCATTTTAAACTCTTTATCTTGCATGTTTAAACTTCTGGTCGTTCCATAATCAATCACTGCACATGCCATCAAACACGTATTAGCGAGAAAGTGTGATGAGGCATGTTTTTCCATGTGAGCAATGAAAAATGTTTTGAGGATAAGCAAGCTACGAGTATAAATGTGCAGTAGATAATTAATTCTGTTTCCAATTAAAGTTCTTTGTGGGAGTTTTCCCCTCAGGGATTTACAAGCTTTAAATGAAGTAGGTAGTGAAGTGTAACTACATCTGATGGAAGTCTTTTACAAGGGAGAATGCCGGCAAATATCTGATTACTCCTTTATTGGGTGGCTATAATTAATTTGGATGCAATGATTGTGAAGATTGAGGGTTATGCAAACATTTTTGTCAAGATTTTTTCCATTGCATGCAATATAACTGGAATATTTTTAGCATTTCCAATTTTTAAACCTTCCTTTTTTATCTTAATTTCAATGTATACCACTTTCTCTTCAGCCTCCGTCACATTTACATTCTGAAGGCCTACAAAGAGTGACCCACTTTTCTAGGTCACGCAGCATCTTAATAGCGACTCTCATGTGGTGTCTGGAATACTGTGTCACTTGTTGTGCACAACATTATGACCTGAATTGTGAGAATGTTGTGGCTGATTCATTGTTTTAAACCCAGCGGGGACTGCTTTGTATTTTAATGAAGCAGGCCCTAACAGGGTCTTTTAGATCTGCATTGATCTTTAATGGGGTCATCGGTGACAGCATTATAATGGATAAGCTGAAAAGCGTATTGAAAATAGATTCATTTCAGAGCTGTAGCACAACATAATGGGACCTTAAAGAGTTCACATGTGGTTAATAGTAGTGCAGTGAAGCAATGAAATGATAACATGGTGGACATTGTTTGTTTGAATTTTATTCCTATACTACATATTCTGCCCCTACTAGGATGACTGTTGTCCACAGTTGTCCAATGAGTGTACTTTACTTGTAAGAAGCACTGTAAAACTAAACATACAAAAAGAATGTCAAATAATATGTCTTATACATACAAGTTAGCTATTAGATGCAGATTTAACATATACCTTTGCATACAGATGAGTAAACAAATAATCTTGTTGTTTTATCCTTCAGGAAATGCAATTTCTATACATGTTTCTTTAAATTACACTCCACTCTATAAATGAAGAAAAATATCAAACAAAATACTCACAGACTTATATTTTCAAGACTTTTTGTAACATTAACCTGCATGGCAGCGAAATACAGCTCTGTTGAATTTCCTCCATTGCAACACTAACTACGGCAAGTCTAGAGGTACAAACTTAATACAAGTCAATTTTTCTATGGCCACTATATGTCACTCTAATGCTGTGTTCACACCAGACGCGGAACGCGCGAATAAATCGCGCTATTCGCGCGTAAATAGACGCGTAAACATTTTAGTTTAACCACTTCATTCGCGCATGAAAATCACTTCACCGTAGACGCGGATTCGCGTCATGGGCGGGGCTTCTGTCTGCCCTGTGATTCTAGCTTTGTTGCTAAATGGCTAACATGGATTTTATTGAGAGAATAGCTGTGTTTATGTGCTTTAGGAAGACTAAAAACAGCGTCGATTCGTTTGGAGCCGTGCCTGAGTCCACTCGATCCATTCAGAGGTGCACCAGCTCTGTGAGTTCAAAAACTCCTCCAGAAACTGTACCTGGATGATGGAAGCTTTCATCGGTGCTTCCGACTGAGCCGAGCCCAGTTTGATGAACTGTTGTGCGGTGTCGGCAAAAGGATTTCCCCTCGGGACACCAACAACAGGCGCTACGTCATAATCACGCCCCTACAAAACAAAGCTCATGATTGGTTAACGTGGCGCGAATGTCCGCTGAAGTTCAGATTTTCGAACTTGAGCGATTCGCACGTTAAGTGCGTCAAATGCACAAAACGCTCAATTCAAGTCGCGCTATTCGCGCCTTCGCATTGACTTAACATGTAAATCACTCGCGCTTGACGCTTCATCCGCGTCTGGTGTGAACGTACCATTAAACTGTTTTTTGCTAAGATCAGCACACTACAGGTGTCACGGATGGTGGATGGGGAAAGGAGCAAGGACTCAGATGCAGGGAAAATGGGTATTTATTTATAAAATGTTTACTTAAAAATGTTGCCAAACGTCGACATATGCTATCAATGTCTGATGCGGAAAAGCTCATGCTTTCATGACCTCTCGGTTAGACTATTGTAATGCGTTACTAGGTGGTTGCCCTATTGATCTAATTAACAAACTTCAGCTGGTTCAAAATGCAGCTGCTAGAGTGCTTTCTAGAACAAAGAAATATGATCCTATTACTCCAGTTCTTTCATCATTGCATTGGCTCCCTATTAAATATCGTATAAATTGTCAAATTTTATTTGACTACCTACAAAGCCCTGAACGGCTTAGCTCCCCAGTATTTGAGGGAGCTCCTGGTGTATTATAGCCCCTCACGTCCACTACGCTCAATTAATTCTGGACAATTGATTATTCCCAGAATATCAAAATCAACTGTAGGCGGTAGATCTTTCTCATATCTGGCACCTAAACTTTGGAACAGCCTTCCCAGCACAGTTCAGGAAGCCGACACACTCTGTCAGTTTAAAACTAGATTAAAGACACATCTCTTTGCATTAGCATACACATAAAACACAAATTCTTTTGAAATACAAATCCTTTAAAGGATTGTTAGTCTGCATTATTTAGGGCAACCGGAGCCGGGAACACTTCCCAAAAGACATTATAATTTGAACGGCATCTGCGCTTATGTTAGTCTTTTTTTTTTTATTCTCGAGGTTTCCATAATCCTGGACCAGGCCGTATTCTGAGCAGCTGCTGTGGTGGTGGTCATGGAGGAGTGGAGAGCATGAGACTGATTCCTGTAAGACCCCAGTGACAGACGAGTCTTCGCATTATCCAGAAGGGCCAGCCTCCACACCAGCCGGTGACCTCTCCCACCTGCAGCTTCTCCACGATAGACGTCCAGCGTTCTCCAGCCTCCGGCGCCTAGACTGCAGCTCTGCACAAGACGTTTGGCCATAGAAGAAATGGTCGTGCCCAACTGAGCCTGGTTTCTCTTAAGGTTTTTTTTCCTTCACTTTCGCCAATTGGTGAAGTTCGTTCCTCGCCACTGTCGCCACTGGCTTGCATGGTTCGGGACCTGTGGAGCTGCGCATTGATGGATTTGCTCTTCAGTGTTTGGACTTTCAGCAGTGAAACTTAAACCACACTGAACTGAACTAAACTGAACTGAAAACTGGACTGATACTGTTTCAATTTACTGTACTCTTCTATGTTAAGCTGCTTTGACACAATCTACATTGTAAAAGCACTATAGAAATAAAGATGAATTGAATTGTCACGATTCAATTGAATTGAATTGTGCATGGCCCGAGCACAGTCATGATGGCACTCAAACAGAGACACACAATGACAGAAAATGAGTGCTTGACCTGAGATAACTCGAGCACAACATACAAGACAAGACAGGACTAGTGTCTGAACTCTGCCACCAAAGCAAGAATTTACAAGACCGGCGTGGCAGAACCCTGAAACTAGCCCCCCCCCTAAAGGGACACAACCTGGCCTCCCTAAAGGGAACATCCAACAAGGTACAAGACAGACTAGAAACTACCACAAGACAAAACAAGCAACATCAACAGACAGGACAAGACAAGGAAGTGAACATGCAAGACATCATGAAGGGGGGGGGGGGGGGGGCAAGCCAAGCCCAGCCCAGCAAAACAAACAAGGCAGGGATGGGAGGGCAAAACCAGGGAGGGTCAGGTGGTTCAGGGACCCTGGCTGACAGGAAGGACAGGGCAGGAGGAACGGGAGTCCAGGCTAGGAACCAGGGAGGAGCAGGAGGGACAGTCCAGGGCGGGGCAAACCAGGGTGGGTTCAGCAGGTCAGGAACCCCGGCAGGGGGCCAGGGTGGAGCCTAAGGGACCGTCCAGGGTGGTAGAGGGACACACCAGGAGGAGCAGGAGGGACAACCTAGAGAGAGAATAAGTAGGGGAGGCAAGGCAGGAGGCCTGTGGGGAGCCGGCTGGGCTGGAGGTCTGAGGGGAGCCTGCTGGGCTGGAGGCCTGAGGGGAGCCGGCTGAACAAGGAGCCGGGCTGGGGCCGGCAGGGCTGCGCTCTGGGGCTGGAGCCGACACTGAGCTGCGCTCTGGGGCTGGAGCCGACACTGAGCAGCGCTCTGGGGCTGGAGCTGACACTGAACGGCACTCACCACCGCCGTTGTGGTGGAGGAGCCCTTTCTTCTCCTACGCTTCCTTGGTTTAGGTGGCGGGAAGCTGGCCACCTCTTCAGACACTGCTGTGTACTCGACAGCCTCCGGGACTACTGCAGTGTCTGTTGCGGGTACCTTGGGGGGTGATGCTGCAGCCAGGGTTGTAGCTGGGTGGGCTGCAGCGGGTTCAGTCACCTCTAGGTGGGTGACGGGCAAGGCAGAGCCGGTCTTCCTCCTCCTTTGCCGTTTCTGGGTCATTGGAGGACTAGGGCCCCCACTGACTGCAGATGCATATGACAGGCAGTCAGTGTGACAGGCACAGAGTTGGTGGAGTTTAAACACGAAGCGCCAAAATGGCAGGGGCTCCAGCCTTTCCATCTCCACAGGGCTGAGGGGCTCCATTAGGCAGATGTTAAACGCCTCCTTGAGGTCCAGGTTATCCTCATACTCCAGACCGTCCACTACAGCAAGGAAGTCGTGGGCGAAGTTCCTGATGTCCACCTCTCCCTGCTGCAGGGAGATTTCCTGGATGGCCTGAAGCAGCTGGTGTTTGACGGAGCCCTGAAGAAAAGGAGATGGAAAGAGGAAGCTCCCCATTTTGCTGCTGAGTCCTCTTTTGGCCAGTTCGTACTGTCAAGGTTGGTGGATGGGGAAAGGAGCAAGGACTCAGATGCAGGGAAAATGGGTATTTATTTATTATAAAATGCAAAACAAACTACCCCGAGGGGGAAAACATTAACAAAACAAATAAACAAACTTGACTGGGCAGGGCGGCAGAGATGAGGGCTGGAACACACAACAGATGAGGCAAGATACGTACCAGGTGATGCAAGGTACGTCGACGAACTGGCACAGGACAGCAGACATGAGGAGAATATAAGCAGAAATAATTAACACACAGACAGGTGAACAGGATAAACTAATAATGGGTAAACAAGGAGGGTGGGACTAGACAATAGACAGGAGAGCACATGACACAAAGAAACACCACAAGCCATGTGCTCACATGAAAGGAGACTAGAACACGCAGCCAATGAGAGAACTCATTAACCGCGTATTCACAAAGCACAAAACTAAAGCACGCGGCCACAATGTAAACACAGAGCCACGTGCTTAGACAACATCACAAACAGAACGCAAGACACGAGCACACGATGAGTGAAAACACCTTACCGTGCGCATGTTCGGATCCCAGCGCCAACCGAAACTGAAACGACTAGACTGCAGCGCTGAGAACGAAACACCATGCCGCAAACACCACAACAAAACACACCAGGACAAGAGCGCGCGTCTAGAGCACACCCGGACCTCGCGCGCCCGCATCAAGCGGGAGCGCGCACGGCCCGAGCGCAGTCACGATGGCAATCAAACAGAGACACACAATGACAGAAAACGAGTGCTCGACCTGAGATAACTCAATCCGAGCACAACATACAGGACAAGACAGGACTAGTGTCTGGACTCTGCCACCCAAACAAGAATTTACAAGACCGGAGTGGCAGAACCCTGACAACACGCATATAGACTATAAATAGTGGAACATCATTTTTTAAGTGGCCGCTTGATTATGATGGTTTAAAATGTTCTTGTTGCGGGTGATGCTGAAGCTTTTATCACAGTATCACAATATTTACCTAAGCTGCAAAAAAGTTACTTTAACAGGTATAATAACAAAAAATACTTAAGTGTATTTCTTTATTGCAGGGGTGCCCAAACTCGGTCATGGAGGACCGTTGTCCTGCAGATCCAACTTGCCTCAACACACCTGCACAGATGTTTCTAAGAAACCCTATAAGAGCTTGATTAGCTAGCCCAGGTGTGTCTGATTAGGGTCGGAACTAAACTTTGCAGGACATTGGCCCTCTAGAACCGAGTTTGGGCACCCCTGCTTTATTGTATATACATGTCAGCGTAAACAAATGTTTCACCAAATTAAATTGCACAAGGATTAAAAAGTACAACAGGTTGCATTTTACATTCATTCATTAATTTTCTTTTCGGCTTAGTACCTTTATTAATCAGGGGTTGCCACAGCGGAATGAACCGCCAACTTATCCAGCATATGTTTTACGCAGCGGATGCCCTTCCAGCCACAACCCAACACTGGGAAACACCCATACACACTCTTTCGCACACATACACTACGGCCAATTTAGCTTATTCAATTCACAGAAATGCCAACTGACCCAGCCGGGGCTCGAACCAGCGACCTTCTTGCTGTGAGGCAATCATGCTACCCACTGCGCCACCGTGACGCCCTGCAACTTTTTGTTTTGACAAAAGTCTCATTAGTAAATGCTAGTTAATGGATTCAAATCAACAAGACAGATTTATTACAGTTACTATGTTAATTTTATTTAAAAATGAATATTTTTTTACATTTAATAAAACAATTATGACCAATTATGACCATTGCAACTACAATTTTAACGTGTTATTAGGCTTTAATTAAGAAATTAGCATCACCTTAATAAAAGCTTTTGCTGTTTTCATTGTGAGTTTAGTTGAATTAACTAATGTTAATTATAGGAGCATTATTGCACAGTGTTAACATACACTAGCCCTATAAAGTAAAGTAAAGTGCAAATAGGTCATCCAGAAACTTTGTGTCGACTTTTTATTTGTGCGCTGAATTTAGATGCACATCTTTTGTTACATACAGATTTTTTTCTACTAGATAGCAGGAAAGTGTGCAATTTAAGAACATTGGTGTTGAATAATGATTGTTCATGTTCCATTGCGTTGTGACACTCTCAAAGAAAGTAATGTCACTGGGTGGTACCTTTTCAAAAAATGTACATTTTATACTTTTTAGGTACTAATATGTACCATAAAGGTACCAATATGGACCCTTTAGATACAAACGTGTAGGTTTTTATAAAGGTACAGTGATAGATTTTGTGGTAATTAAGGAGAGCGCATGATCAGATTGATAAAAAGATAGTATGAAGCTCTGTTTTGTTAACAGTGGGTTTGTTTCATCTTTATCCTTAGAAAGTTGCTTGTGTAAGGATAAATGCTCCCTTCATTGGGATTAGATAACTTTCATCTTAGAATTATTTATTTCCCTGATGACTCTATATTTAGCTATTTATGTATTTGTGGCTTTGCTGTTTTTACCCTCAGCCCTGCCGCGCTTTGTTAGTCATTCGATACATAATTCATTTATGCAACATGTATATGTGTTGAAGCAAGTCAATTGAATTTTCTGGCTCAAGGGCAAAGGCTCAGCTGACTTTCTTCTGTGCTGAATCCAGGCAAATTCATTTTAGTGATGGCAGAAGAAGTAAATAAGCAGATGGATGTTGGTGGGGATCGTGCATGGAGTAGTAACAAGGCGAGAGGGGCCTTCACAGTTGGTTAGCGAGTGAAGATAAGTTGTCAAGGGGCTTGCAAGGCTCTAATATGCAATGACTTTTTGTATATTTTATTAAAAGTCTATGCCAACTTCCTATTACTGCCCCCAGTAGGGGCATTTGGGCCCTGGCCCAGATTCTAAAAAACAAACAAAGCAAATATAAACAAATAAATAAAAAACTGGGTAACATGTAGTTCACGTATGTTAGAAAGCTACGCAGTCACGATTTCACACAGAATAATCAGTTTTTGTGACTTGTGTCCAAAAAAAGAAGCATCTCATTTTAAACAGCAATTGCCTTCACATGAGAACTCAGTTTGTCAGTGTATGAAATTCGCAATCGACATCTTCATGCTTCATTTACTCTCCCGTCAGGGGGATTGCTAATGAAAACTGTTTAAAGTATGGAATAAACAAGTTTGTATCCATGCTGTCAGCATATTCCTCGTTTTAAACTCAGATTTTTTTCTCCGTTTTGACAATTGTTGATTTTTAACACTTGTCTGCTAGATTTTTTTAAACGATTTTTAAAGTTGAAATAAGGATCTTGAAATGGTGTCAAATGGCCACTTACAGGCAAGATAGTGGTTTTTGTGACTCATTCTCGTTCGGTCAATTAATTAGCTTTGATTTATTTTTAAATGAAATATAGAGACGATACAATTCATACTGTTTCAAAACGTTCAACAGAATGATGGCCCGTGAGTTTCCCGTTCCTGCAAAAAAACAAATGACCACATAGAATTAAGGAAATGGATGTGATCACTTGTGAACTCATGACACTAAATAGCCAATTAGAAATAAAAAGGAATGAATGCTCCTACAGGTCTATATTGTATGAATATATCTAGCGTTAGTAAAATCTTGATATACTATACTTGGCTTTTGTCTATTCTTTTATTTGTACGCCTAATTCGTACTTACCTCTTTTGTCACATACTGTTTTTACCTAATGTATAGCAGAAAAAGTATGCAATTTCAGTGTACGGAATTCTCATTCGACACCTTCAGGCTTCATTTAGTATCCCGTCAGAGGATTACTGATGAAATGTGTGTAATGTATAGACGTTTTGTGAGTAAGCATGAGTCTTCTTAAACTCTGATAAGCCTGCTTTTTTACTCCTTAATGACAATTGTTGAAAGGGTCATACATCATAAAGCATTTCACTTTTGCTTTTCATTGAATGAAATGGAGAGATGTTGGCCTGTCTTCACAATATTGCTCCAATTTCAGTGTAAATTGCTTAAACTGCCTCTTTACAACTGAAGAAGACAATATACTAAAACACACTAAAATCCTATTTAAGCTTCTTCTGCTTAAATAGTATCTCCCCCTTGAGTTTTCAAGCTAATACCACAAAACTCAGGTCAGACCTTCACTATGTTTTGACTCTGTATGCTATAACTTTTCTAAGTGAGCAGATGGTTTTCAAACAAAACTATGAAATATCCCACATGCTGTAATTGAGGGTATCAAAATCCTCAAACATTAAAGTCAGCATGAACCGGAAGTTTACATTAATGTGTTAACCTTAAATTTCATAGTTACTGCAACTTAATTATTCTAGTTACTGCAACTTATTTTTGCTAGTTACTGCAACACAGTTTTTCTAGTTTTCATAAGTTATTTTTTCTGATTACATAACTTAGTTTTATTATTTTATTTTTATTAAAGTTTTATAACTTTATTTTTCTAGTTATTGTAACTTAATATTTCTAGTTCTCATTACCTACTTTTTCAAGCTAGCGTAACTTAGTTTGTTAGTTACTGCAACTTAATTTTTCTAGTTACCTCAGATATTTTTTTCAAGTTAATGCAACTTAATTTGAAGTGACCTCAACTTCATTTTTCTAGTTCTTATAGCTTAATATTTCTAATTACCCCAACAATCTTTTTTATTACTACAACTCAATTTTTCTAGTTGGCCCAGCTATTTTTTTTCAAGTTACTACAATATAATTTTTTTAGTTACCTCAACTTATTTGTTTCTAGTTTTTCTAACTTAGTTTTTCTAGTTACTGCAACTTAATTTTCTAGTCACCACAACTTAATTTTTGTAATTACCCCAACTGTTTTTTTTTTCAAGTTATCGCAAAATTATTTTTCTAATTAACTTAACAATTTTTTACAAGTAACTGCAACTTAATTTTTCAAGTTACCACAACTTAATGTTTTTAGTTCCTGCAACATAATTTTTCTAGAATTTTCTGAGAATTTTTCTAGTTCTCATCATTTATTTTTTCTATTTTTTCTAGAAACTTTTGTAGTGCTGAACCTGAGCCATTGCTCATTATTTGTTCATGAAAGCTAATGCTACATTAAGCTACATTAAAGCTACATTAAAGCATTAGCTACATTAACTAATACAACCTAAAAGTGTTACCTTAAAAGTTTGTATTTTCAGGCTTCCAAAATGCATTGTGGTGTAAATGCCCAGCCAAAGTGAATAAAGGTTTAATTTTTTTCATGAAAACGGTGTTGTGTAAACACGTTTTTAGATAAGTCCACAGACACTCTTACGTTTGTAGGCTATATGCATGATTGTAGTGTACTATTCCTTGAGGAATAAAGAAGTTTTTAAAGCACAAAGAGGAACTGAATATATTACATGCAGATTTAGCACATTTTATAGGTGGGCTAATTTCCATTCCAAAGGCTTTGTAGCATTTTAATGAAGCTTGGATGAATTGAATTAGACCTGTTCTATGAGCAAATGACAGCATCCATATGCTACATCTTGTTTTATGCAGCATGTTCCCCAATTCTAAGTGTCAATTACAAACAGTGTTTATGTTGTATGTGATGGCTCTGGCTCTTAAATAAAAAAACTAAAAAAAAACTATTACATTTCCCAGTCACAGGGCACCATTCAATATATTAAAAATGATCCTAAATTGACCTCATGAATTATGCAGGACAGATTCTCTATTACAAACTTGACCTTTGTTATGAATGATGAATGTGAGCGCGAATACGTGATTAAATAGTTGAATGTATCTTAAAGTGCCCCTGTTATGCTATTTTAAAGATTCCAAATAGTGTTATGAAGGTTTATTGAAGTTTGACCTCCATCTAAGGTAAAAAATAAAATTTAAAAATAATAAATGTTCTCATATTACACATTGCATTTGATCTTATTTCAGTGTCTGAATCATTTAATTTAAAGATATTTTTAAATCCCACCCTTCTGAGGGTGCACTCTTCTCTGATTGGTCATATTTCCCCCTTTTTCACAGTCTGAGTGCTGGCAGTTTGAGTGCTGGTTCAGAACCAGAGCTTAGTTAAAAATCAGTTCTTTGTTTTTCAAAACCTAAAGCACCGTCTCTGAACCAGGAAAAGTGGTTCTTAAAGAGCACCAAAACATTGGTGTGCCAGAAGTAAGAACAGAGGTAGAACTGGCCTGAGGGCGGGGTTACCATAACCAATAAGATGAACAGAAACTGTTTTGAGTGCCGAATTGAAATATCAGGGGAACATAATGCTGAACACATTTTCTTATTAGCTTCTTATCTCTTTCTATACAAATTACAGCACTCTGCATAAACACGTTATTATCGCTCTTAATCTCTGTCTTAACATTCTACAGTGCACTGCATGAACACACTGGATTTGCATTGGCGTTTGTTTGTTGGCGTTCTTGGTTTGCTAATTTATTAGCATTAATAGCAATGCGTTGTTGATATTTGCCACTTCTGCGTTTGTGGAAAAAAAGGGTTGCAAAAAAGATGCAGTGAATTATGCAGTGACGTCAGACCTGGTAAAGCAAAGCAGTTCTTAGAAAGGCTCGTCAGATGAACCATCTCCAAACCGGCAACAGCACTTGCTCTGAGCTACCACCTGGTTCATGCTGGTGGAAATGGGTAATTGTGAACCAGTCTGTTGTGACTGGTTTAACAACGCATGTCAGCAGCTAAACTAAATTACAAAAAATATTATAAAAGAGTTCAAATAAAAGCATATCTTTGTATATTTTAAAGTTACATTATTAGACAAATATGTTAATTATAAAATTTTTCATTTTAAGGAAGTTATTGTTGTACATTTGTTTCAATTTTGACGTAAGCTTTTTTTTTTTTTTTTTTCAATGCTGCCCTTTTGTGAGGTTGAAAAAGTTTTCCCATTTTTCTGACACATTAAGGTGGTCAACTGTCTGGAAATACCATTGGTCACACAGATTCAGCCAGGGAGTTACAAGACAGGTAGATGAAATTGATTTTTTATGATATTTGAAATATACTATAAAATAATATACTTTTAAAAATAAAACACACACACATTGGCCTAATGTAAATCATTAGAAGATAATTGTTTTAACAGCCAACTGACAAAACTCTTGCACTTGCTGACCCTCTAAGATTAGATTTAGTTTAATCTGTTCTGCATTTAATATACAATTAAGAGTGAGAAGTTATGGCTCATTTGGACTTCATGTAATACATTTAAAAAAGAAAAAACAGGGCTGTCCATGACTTCAAAATATGTGTTGGATTTGTGAGTATCAGATTTCCTGGCATGAAATTGTGTCCACCTGTATGTCAGAAATTTGAATTTCAGTTCTGGAGGCTTCCTTGAAATTCCACAGTGATACAAACACATGCCATTAGTTTTAACCTATCAGTTTGAGTGTGACTCCTCCTTTTTGGAAGTGCATGCAGAGTGGATTTACACAAATCAATCTTTTCTAGGCCTCAGTTACGACTACAGAGTTCAGTCTAAGCTCATTGGAAATACATGCCTCAGCCTATATTTTTTGCAAAACTTAACATACGTTACTCTAGGTATGTTTTGCTGCACATGTCAGATGACAAATCCATTGGAGGGTGCTGTCTGTCTATTGCAAATCTGAAATACTGTACGTTATTTAGGATATGTTTTGTTGTACGTTTCAGATACACAGCCTTCTCGTACACGTCTGCGAGAAGACAGGGCTTGTCATACAGATCAGCTAGTGAACCACTGACCTAAACCCAACTAAAAAAGAAAATAAAAACTTGATGGCATCATACTGCCCTGTATCATTCTAGAAACTGCAGTCATATGTTGAAGTACATTTTTTCTGTTTCACAAAAATGTAGGCTGAAGCATGTATTTCCAGTGAGCCTGTGTTTGAAAGTCAAAGTAGACATTGTCCAGAACTTCAGTGGCAACAATAAAGACCCTAGATAGGCATTAAGCTAATTTATTTATAAACCTTTGTAGGTTTGTGCCATAAGTGTAGTTGAAATTAATGACAAATTTTCAGGAGACATTAACTCTATTTATACAGCACTTTGATCTTTGAAACTTTGCAGACCTTTTACATTCATAAACATATTACATTTCACAATATATGAAGGGTAATATCCAAAATAACATAATAGAGACTCTCTAATATAGAACTTTAATTTTCAACCTCTTGTGTTTTTATCTCTCATTAAAAATGGATTTTCTCTCCCTGTACTGCCAAGATAATGCCAGTGTTTGTGAAGCTCAGGTGCTTTCACTTTGTCCTCTCGACAATTGTTGTGTTAGGGCTAGCACAGGTTTATCATTCAAGCACTTCGATGCCATCTCAAGGTCATTTGTGGAGCTGCTGTCGAACTGATTCCTTCATTCCAACATTCAGTTGCTAATTAAACATAAAAGCTAAATATTTAATGCATTTATGTGTGGTTTCCTTTGTAGGCTCTCTGGGGATTGAACACATTTCAAATACACTTCAAATGAAACAACAGCTAAAGTAATTATCATCGACGTTCATGCACATTTCTGGTATTGTTTCTTTTTTTGGTCCCAAACTATTATGCAGTGCATATATACCCTTTGAGACTGTGTTAATGATCTTAATTTTAATTAGTAAGAATACAGCATAATTGAAAATGCATGAACGTTAGACCTAGGGCAATGCAGCCACAGTCTATTGAGAATAAAGGAGGGATGATGATGTAATTCCACCACTTTTCAAAGAAAGAAAACCGAGCATAAAATTATCCCTGTAATAAAGTCATTAAGTCATTGTGTACAGGTAAAATAGTAAGTCCAAGCATGCATTAATGAATGAAATAATGGTCAACGCCATCATTTGGATATTTTTGTTTCCAAACTCTTCCCAGTACTGGGTTGTGGCTGGAAGCGCATCCGCTACATAAAACATATGCCAGAGTAGTTGGCGGTTCATTCTGCTGTGGCCCCTGTGATAAATCAGGGACTAAGCCGAAGGAAAATGAATGAATGTTGCCAAACTCCTATTTAGTATAGGTTTTTCAAGCAAAGCAGCTGATTATAAGTAATTGTAGGGAGTTTCAGCTGCCCTGTACTTTTCGTTTCAAACATGGACTCCATGTTCTGAATTGAACGATAATTATAAAAAAGGGATGCTGAGAGCACAGAGTAGACAAACACTCTATCATAGCATTTATACTTAACAGGTAAAGAAGAACATGTTCCTGTAGCCCTGTATTTTGAAGAGATCAAACACTGGGGTTTTGAAAATGGGGTCCAGGGGTCACAAGAGAGTGTTTGATCGGGGGTGATCAAACATGTCATTAATATAAACACATTATCATATAAGAAACAGGTGGACTAAAAAATATATTTAATCTAATATTCATTCATTCATTTTCTTTTCGGCTTAGTCCTTTTATTAATCTGAGGTCGCCACAGCGGAATGAACCACCAACTTATCCAGCATATGTTTTACGCAGCGGATGCCCTTCCAGCTGCAACCCATCACTGGGAATATTTAATCTAATAATTCTATGTAAAATATTTTATGAAATATAAAAATAAATACCCAGATTAGGAGTAAAATAAATAATAAAACATATTTGCAATTTAGACTATAGGATGAACAATAAAAAATAGATAAATACATTTTAGAACATATTATAATGAGTAGTGATATTGGTATAAATGATAAATATAGAAATATATTGCTTGATAGAAATGAGTTAAACAGATAATTAGATTTCCCATTCATATTTGGATCCTCAACTTAAATTGGGTCTTATGACAAAAAAGAAAGTCGACTTATTTTTTCATTATTTTATAATGGGAGTCCCTCGCAAGATTTTAATAATATTTCGAGGTCTTTTGCATCCAGTAGAACGAAAGGGCAGTTGTAGCAACTATAGTGTCCCCAAACATACATTTTGTGGAAAGAATTCTTATCAACTTATGTGAGTTGTGATCTTTTTCATGCAGAATGGCAGAGCAGGTGTTAAAATGTTATAATGATCAATTAGTGCAATTTATAGCAGAATACATTTGAAATATTTGATAAAACTAGCAAAATGCACAGAGGTAGAGACATTCTACGCGTTGTTTCATTTAGGTTACAAACCTCAGCAAACGAAGAGCATACATGTCTCTATCTGCTAATAGTGATCCATTGCTGATCTATTTTTAACTCCACCCTACACCAGTCTCTCTGACACACCTGCCAGATCACTGAAGGAGGAAACATTGTGGAGCAGATCGGCTGAACCGCTCCAGCCGCTAAATCATTACAGGGCAGCGCGCCCGTCGCACACCTTATCAGCGCCATTCATTTACTGCGACCGAGAAGATTTGGGCTTTTTCTCAAATTTTGTCAAGAGACACACACCAGTGAAAAGGGACTCCATTTTTAGGATGCTTATAAATCTCGGCGCATTCTGGAAGGACTTTAAATGCAACACACCCTTGGGCGCGCGGCGGAGAACGCCTGTTACGCACGCGGCGAGCGCGAGACGGGGACGTTTGTGAGCTATTCAGTTAAAGGTTTGAACTTTGAAAAACACGACAGTGGCTTCTGGAGCGAGCATTTCACCTGATGGATCTTCAAGAAACTCCGCTGCGTTGACAATGGGGCTGTCATATGCCAGCGGGACCGAGAACAGATAACTGGGGCAATTGAACATCTCATTGTTTTTTCTTCAATTAGTCTTTTTCCAGCGTATTACATATGAGACCAACGACAACAGTAACCCCAATCGAGACAAATTCAGAACACTGGGTTTATAAGACGCCGAGAACTGCAAAACACAGTCTTTGAGGAGGTGAGTGGATGTCTTTAAAATGCCATGCAGGTATGGGAGTTGAGGAGACGAAGTGTAGGCTAATCCTGTTTATGGCACCTGTTGTGAAAAGAATAGAACGTATGGATATTCATTCGTACATGACTCAATTGAGTTGTGTCCACTTAATTTTGAATAAAAAGTTTGACTTAAAGTTATGAATATTTTATGCAAATTCGGACAGTCTAGTTAATTCAATGTAGTTAGTTTGCTCTTTTTAGGCTACTTATTTGACGGTTTACTGGAATGCTTGATTCTAATCTCTTAAACATTATGGTGGCAGGAACAACCGAAAAGGGTTTTCAGTGATGCTATAATAAAATATTTTTAAGATAGTTTATTCAATACGCACGCTTTTTTTGCACCATAAAGAGCCTTTTGTGGAATGGAATGGTTTCATGGCTTTTAAAGGTTCTTCATGGAGCCACCGATGCCAATAAAAAACCTAAGAGTATAATATGCCAACCATAGTTTATATAAACAATGAAACCATTAACAAATGACCGATTGACCTGGAAACCTCCTTGCATAGTTTTTTGTTTGGTCACTGTAGGTGAACTAATAAAAGGTCATCAAATTTAATACGTGGCATATTTTTCGCCAGTCGGTAATTTTCACAATAATGTTTAGTCAGTCGTTATTGTCTGTAAAAAAAAATCGGATTAAAAAAAAAAAAAAAATATATATATATATATATATATATATATATATATATATATATATATAATATGCCATCCCAGCGATGCTACATCGATTTAAATTGTATTGGTCGCTCGAGGCGTTCATTCACGATAAGAGCAAGGTGATATTTGAAGGACTAGTGATGTATGGCCCATGTGAGTTATGGCTTGTCACTCCGGTCTCCAGGGGCGCGGGAACGGGAAGCTACAAGCCGCACTCGGAGCTCATCACCTCGGCGGTCTGCTCGAATATCGCTCGAGTTTTAAGGGGTCTTCAGCAGACAACGCCTTTATAGGCATTTACTTACTATCTATAATATAACAAACGATAATGGGTCCGGAAAAGTATGGTTTGGAATTGCCTTTGCGCGCTGTGGATGTGTCCGGTCCATCTCCAACTAACAGTGAAGAAGAAACGGAGCTGCGCGTAGAGAGTCACTCAGAGGAGGAGTGGAGGTAACCGAGATAGCAACTGTAGAAGGGAAATCTTATAAAAACGCCTTTAATTGCTTAAAACGGGCATTGCTTTGTTCTTTCTAATTAAAAGCTGTTGATGAGGCGAGTGAAGTTTGCTGTACAGATGGTGAACTGGCACTGTGTGAATGATCTGTTCTTTGAATCATAATTAAGTATCAGGGACTGTTATCGCAGGGACCAAATAAGCAACAAGAAACGAAACCTGTAGCTTTTCGAGCAGCTACTATCAATTCTGTTGAAGAATGGTGACTGAGTTGATTATATTTAGATTATATTGCACGTATTGCACGTTTTCTTTCTTTGTCACTTTTATTTACTTCAATTTTAGTGCCTAAATGTGATAGTTTTATTGAAGGCAAATACTTGACTGATGTCACCAGGCTGGATGTCATTAATGGATGGTATTTACAGATAGAAAGAGGTAACAGATATAGGTTGCCATTTCTAAAGATATTTTACACACTTCTTGGTGTGTTATTTTCCTTTATTTTTTTCCTCATCATCTCTTGAAGCTGGTATTTCAGCCTTTAACTTCACGTGCATGTTTTATGTTGATAAAGATAAGACTTGAACCATACTGTACTTTTCATGCGAATGTTATCATTATGAACAGTTAGTGTTAAGTGCTTCACAGCATGCAAAGGAGCAGCTGTGACATTTCTATGATGTAACTTCACTCACAATGTCAGATCTTTCACTCCCTCTGTATCTTCAAAAACTGCGCATTTTAAAGTCTGGCATGTTTCTTGTGAGCCGAACATTTTATTTTTGTATTTCCATTCATCTGCATTTCCAGTCACCTTGTGAAGGTCATATAGTTGTGTCTTAAATGCCATTCAGTGAATTCTGTGCCAGATTTCTGCTCAGTTCCCTGAATGTTGTTTTGAGTACAATGGTTAACCTTGTGAAGGGGCATCCTTGCTGTTTTTGCTGGCTCTTTTCTGTTTGCGGTTGCTTAATGAACTGGCTAACATACGTCCCAGCTTGGTGTTGTGTCTGTAACCCAAATTCCAGTGAACCCTCTTTAAGAGGTCCTGGATCAGAGCCAGGGGCAGATGTGCAAAAGCAAAAAGCCAAGATATAGCACCTGCTACTCACGACATGTGAAAACCTCACACCTTTTCTGGTAGCGGTCGATGAGTCTGTCCCATAGGATCCCTTGAGTCAGACCAGCTAAAAGGCGACTGGAAAGAATCCATTAATACAGCATCATATGTTATTTATCATGCCAACAATGGATGTCACTTCCTTTCAGACTCTCGTTCTTTCTTTATCTCGTTTTTTTGTTAAACTATTAAATAAACGCTCCCTGCCACACTAAGGGCTTAATGTGATGGCATTTTCGCTCAATAACTGTTCACATCAGCATTCAAACGCTGCCTGTGAATTAGATATGGGCCAGATTAGGATTTAAAGGACTTAAGACTAGCATGTTTGTCAAGGTTACTCTGGAAGCCTCAACATAATGTACATCAGAATCTGTTTCCAAAGCAACAACATACAGTACAGTGTGGCCTTGGTTCTGCGTAATTTGCATGTTTGTTAGGAAGTAAATGCCAAGACAATTGAACGTTTAGACAGCATTTTCTAAATGACCTTATGTTGTCTTTTAAAATGTTTTTATGTTAAATGTTAATTAATGTTAATGTCTTTATGTTAAATTACACCTTGTTTTTTTTTTGGTTTTTTGCATTTTTATGCACACTGCATAATAAGCTTTGTAAATGGTTCAATGGGTCAGTAAAATATTTCCTTTTCCAAAGCAGTCTTTGATGCTCACCACGTCTTCATTTATTTAATAACAACACACTAAAACAGTAGTATTATTTACATACTTATTTTTTATTTATTATTATATACTTATTTTATGAGGATTTTCTTAGTTTTCTTTAATGCCGGAAGGGCATTCTCTGCATAAAACATGTGCCAGGGTAATTGGCGGTTCATTCCGCTGTGGCAACTTCTGATAAATCAGGGACTAATCTGAAGGAAAGCGAGTGAGTGAATTTTCTTTAATATATTCCTGTGCTGGGAATGCTGAATTTTCAGCATCATTGCTACAGACGTCAGTTTCACATGTTGGAAATAGTTGTGTTGTTTAATATTTTTGTGGAGACCATGACACTTCTTCAAAGAACCATGTATTCATAGTGTAAAAAACTATTTCTTTATCTAAAAATAATCTTTTTACTGTAAAGAGCCTTATGCGGGATGCAAAGGTTCAATGGATGTCAAAGGTCCTTCGTGGAATAATTGATGCCAATTACGAATCATGATTATTAGTAGAGTAGAAGCTTTTCATTCCATAGATGGTTCTTTTAAGTGGCAAATGTATATTAGATCATTAAAACGTTCTTACCATTTTTTTCTTAGTGTGAAGAATATTTAAAAAATTTCATGAAATAACCTTTTGTAGAACTGAAAGATTCTATGGAATTAAGAGGTTCTTCATGAAATGATCCATATTTATTTTTAAAAATTGTGTTTGTATCTGCCACACAGGTCAAGTTGTAAAAGTGAACCAAAGCACCCATCAATGGCTCTGTAAAATATTCATGCCCTTCGCTGAGCTCAGTATCAATCAAACTGCACCCAAAGCCGCCGTCAGCTAAAGCCTGTGTTAATATCTATGGTAATTACAGTAGCACAAAGCCCTGTTGTACAACTAGGGTTCATCCTTGATTAATAAAACCAAAAATTACAGTTCCCTCCACTAATATTGGCATCCTTAGTTAAGCATAGAAGGCTGTGAAAATGTATGTATAGTTTAATCTTTTCATTTTTTTGATCCAAACATTAACAAAAAAAATGAATATTCTTGAGTTTGTTTAAGATGAGAGTAGATGTTATTTTACTTAAAACCCTTTCAAGCAATTTGTGATGTTGTAGGTCGCAAGACAATGAGGGGGGGTCGCTTGGTGATTTCCTAAAATATCATATATGTTATTAAACTATTAAAATTACCATATTTTATCCATAACCTACAGAAGATAAAAAATAGTATTTAATAGTTACATAAAAAAATGCAATAGTGTTAGTTGCAGCAGATTTATTTTACGGCACAATGTTAAACTTTGACACCTTTACGGCGCTCACGTACATTAAAAATGAAGGCCACGACTGTACATGGAGGATGATCCTCAAGTGGCTGTCCAAAATTAAACTAAGAATAGTCTTGTGCTGTAAACATTGTGCCCATCATTCTCATTAAATTAGGTTACTATTAAATTAAACAAATGAATAATGACTTTAAAAAATTGTTGCACTTTTTTTGTGTTGTCAATAAGCTCGTTTATAGAGTTTCTATTGGTGTGTGTGCACCGTTGTGTGCAATGTTTGTATGCTTATAACCACCTCCGAGGATAGTGGTCACTGTCACTGGTATTGTTATTTTGGGGGTCGTAAGCTGAAACGTTTGGGAACCCCTGTTGTAGGTGATGTCAGATTGTAGTTTTGGAGAATTCCTGACACCAAGACTCAAGTAACTTCTGCAATTCTGACGGCTGATTTATTTACAGTTGACTGGAACCTTTAAATTATTACTCTGATGGTGAACATTTTCAGTGTTTTTGCTGTTTTCCTATAACCATTATGTGAAGCTCAACAGCCATTTGCTGGAAATCTTTTTTCTCTGTTCTTTGCTCTTCTCCATTGTGATAATTGACTGAGTGAATTTGCCTTGTGTTTTACCTCATGTTATTATCTCTGTGAAGCAGAGAAGCTGTGAAGGTGATCATGGTTGAAAAATTTATTTTTCCTCATCACTCAGGTGTACAATAAATGTAAAATATTGTTTGTTATAGAAGATCATAGGAGTAACTATTGTGACAAACTGAGATTTATTCATTTTGTTGATAAAACTGTGTTTGTGGTGGCATGGTGGCTAAAATGTTAGCATAATTACCTCACAGCAAGAAGGTCGCTGGTTTGAATCCTGGCTGGACCAGGAGGCCTTTCTGTGTGGACTTTGCATGTTATCCCCATGTCTGCGGCATTTCCTCCAGGTCGTCCGGTTTCCCCCACAATCCAAAGAAATGCAGTATAGGTGAATTGGATAAATTAAATTGGCTGTAGTGTGTAAATGAAAGAGTGTGTGGGTATTTCCCGGCATTGGGGTTGAACTCTCAGTGCTGGGTTGCAGCTGGAATGGCATACGCTGTTTAAAATCATTCATTCTGCTCTGGAGACCCCTGAAAAAAGCAAGAAATAAGCTGAAGTGAGTGAGGGCTGTGTTTGTAATTGTTTGTTCTTAATAAAAGCATAGTTTATTTAATGTATTTTGATCAAAAGATCAGATGATTAAAAATTACAGACATATTTTTAAAAGCCTTCTTTGCTCATATTGACCAGGGATGCCAATATTAGTGAAGGGCACTCGCTGTCTGCTCTGTCATCTCCACGTAACTTGCCTTTAGTTCACATTCTGTTTTCAACAGAGGCTCTGTGTGTCTCTGAGCAGAATTAATCAAGCATTCTCTTTTATAACTTTGGACAAGCTTTAGCGTGGTGCTTATTTTAGATGTGTAAACAGGTATAAAAACTCTCTCAGGTCAGTGCTTCATTTTAAAAGTGTCACGAGGCCTGAAATGGCTAAAACAGATCAGACACTCGAGACACAATCAAGCCTCTGCTCGATGCACTGACATTAAATCCAAACAAAAATCCAAATCCTGTGGAAAATTTCTCATCTTTTGGCAGGCTGCTGGAAACAGTTTTAATCCATAAACAATTGTGCTACTACATTATACGAGCAACTTATCTACCTTGACACTGTCATTGTTTTGCTACATAATAGGCCCGTTGTGCTTACAGAATGAAAAAATAAATAAAATCAATGGCTTGAAAGAATGAGCCCTAAGTTACACATTTACTGTGATGTGCAGAAATAAAGAATCACAAGAAAAAAAATAGCTGAAATCTAATACATTAAAAACAGCTGCATATATAAAAAATTATTTCTTACATTTATGATTTAAATATGATAGCAGTAATTATTGTGTGTGTATGTATATATATATATATATATATATATATACACACATACATACATACATATAATTTAACATACAATTTAACACATACATTTTACACATACATGTATACAAATATATGTCATGTCAAAAATTGATATTAAAATATATTTTTAAACAAAACTTCAACATAATAACATTTGGATTTTATTACAGTTAAATGAGAATGTAAATTTTATTTCAATTATTTTAATTAAAATGTAATTTAATGATTTTTTTTCACACTATAAAAAAATCCTTTTTTCTTCCCCCAAGTAACATTCTGAACACATGAGCTGTACAGCACACCAGTTTTTTTGTGGTTTGTGAATAAAGGCCATTTATTTCAAGCCAGACAGACTTATACAGTCCCATATGACCCATTACAACAGAAGCAGGATGGTTGTGTGTGTGTATTTGTGTGTTTGTGCATTCTGCTGTGGATTTACAGTCTGTGTGTGTATGTGGTCATTTAAGTTTTAAGTGTTCTCCTTCAAGAATAAATCTGAACAAACATGATGGTTGTAAATGTGTGCGCTTAATCCTTCTCTCAGGGTTTCCTACAGAGATCATTCCTCTTTTTTGGTGGGTTTAGGTTTTGGTGAGTCTGCAGGGGCAGTGGTGGTGAGTTCATCGATTCATCTTTTGTTTGTTGTTGCTTTGAAGGGTGAAGATGCCTTTTCACCATGTGAGAGCAGGGCTGCTCTACACAGACAACTATCTGAGCACGTCTCTGTCTGAAACCAGCGAAGAGCAACTCGCCAACATCTCCACGGAGGAGCTCGGCGGTGAGTCTGTGTGTGTGTATGTCTGTGTGAATGACTGATGTCTGTCTAAGCGTCAATGTCGGTAAGTTCAATGAATATGTGCTTAGAATGAACTGAAAGTCAGCACGAACTGGATGTTCTTATTGACTTCAGTATTGCAGTAGTTTTTGCAGTATGAAAAGGAGTATTGAATAGAGGGTTAGGATACAAAACAAACTTTTTTTTTTACATCAACAGCTTAATTATTTACTTGAAGAAATAGCAACATGATCTAAAAAAAAGGGAATTTTGAAAGTTTTTTATTGCAATAGGACTTAAAAGAAAGAAATGTTTTTTTAATGATTATTTTATAATTACAATTATTTTACATATTACAAGCATTTTATCTTTTAATTAAATAAAATATATAAAACACACTCACCGGCCACTTTATTAGGTACACCTGTCCAAAATAATGCAAATTTCTAATCAGCAATTCACATGGCAGCAACTCAATGCATTTAGACATGTAGTCATGGTCAGGACGATCTGCTGCAGTTCAATCCGAGCATCAGAATGGGAAAGAAAGGTGATTTAAGTGACTTTGAACGTGGCATGGTTATTGGTGCCAGACGGGCTGGTCTGAGTATTTCAGAAACTGCTAATCTACTGGGATTTTCACGCACAAGCATCTCTAGGGTTTACAGAGAATGGTCCGGAAAAAAGAAAATAGCCAGTGAGTGGTAGTTTTGTGGCTGCAAATGCCTTGTTGATGCCAGAGGTCAGAGGAGAATGGCCAGACTGGTTTGAGCTGATAGAAAGGCAACAGTAACTCAAATAACCACTCGTTACAACTGAGGTATGCAAAAGAGCATCTCTGAACGCACAACACGTCCAACCTTGAGGCGGATGGGCTTTAGCAGCAGAAGACCACAACGAGTGCCACTCCTGTCAGCTAAGAACAATAAACTGAGGCTACAATTCGCACAGGCTCACCAAAATTGCACAATAGAAGATTGGAAAAACTTTGCCTGGTCTGATGAGTCTCGATTTCTGCTGCGACATTTGGATGGTAGGGTCAGAATTTGGCATCAACACCATGAAAGCATGGATCCATCCAGCCTTGTATCAACGGTTCAATGGTGGTGTAATGGTGTGGGGGATATTTTCTTGGCACTCTTTGGGCCCATTAGTACCAATTGTGCATCGTGTCAACGCCACAGCCTACCTGAGTATTGTTGCTGACCATGTCAATCCCTTTATGACCACAGTGTACCCATCTTTTAATGGCTACTTCCAGCAGGATAACGCGCCATGTTATAAATCGCGAATCATCTAAGACTTGTTTCTTGAACATGACAATGAGTTCACTGTACTCAAATGGCCTCCACAGTCCCCAGATCTCAATCCAATAGAGAACCTTTGGGATGTGGTGGAGCGGAAGATTCGCATCATGGATGTGCAGCCGACAAATCTGAAGCAAAGATGCTATCATGTCAATATGGACCAAAATCTCTGAGGAATATTTCCAGTACCTTGTTGAATCTATGCTACAAAGGATTAAGGCAGTTCTGAAGGCAAAAGTGGGTCCAACCCGGTACGAGTAAGGTGTACCTAATAAAGTGGCCGGTGAGTATATATATATGTATACATCTGCCATCATACACTACAATGGTTTTAATTTAAAAAATAATTTAGTTTAATTTAATTACTAAAAATCTGTACTCTTTTAAAAAGACACAAGAACATATTTTGAAGATTTTTTTGTGCAGGTCTTTCCCTGTAGTGTTCACAATGACTTTTTCTTTTGTCAATTGTGAAAATTATAAAAATGTACTTGGTGGTCCTCATGTCTAAATCCATATTTACACAAAAAATAACCACACACTGGTTTGGAAATTGGAACAACAACATACTTCTTCATACAAGTTCTTCATCCCCCCTGTTTTCCCCTTTGTTTTTAGTGACACTTTTAAGGGGTTCTTGATTAGAATTTTACTTTTTAAACTTTAGATTGAGTTATGTTGCTGTTTGTGCATAAACAACATCTGCAAAGTTATGACCCTCAAAGTCGAATGCAAAGGGAGACATTTTCTTGAACAGAATTTGCATTTAAGGGCTACATCAAAAGATTGGACTACAATGAGCTTCTTCCATGGCTTGTGACATCATGACCTCTTAAAAGTACATAAACCCTATCCACTGTCTTTTTCTTCAATGTGCACTAGGCAGTTAGCAAATCAGAACACACTAAGGCAGATGGGCAATCAGAGCCCATTTTGTATTTCTGAGGGAGGGGCTTAAGTGAACCAGAAAGTCATTAGGCTGCTTTTATTAGAATAAAAAGGCGGTGTAGAATAGAGGTAAAACAAATGAAATAAAATAAAAACAATTTTTATAAAGTCCATGTGAAAATTCAGCTGACTCAAAATGTACAATGTTTATTTTGCTAGTGCACATTGTTGTTAATCAGTGCAAGTTATTCTACTGAACAAAATGTTTGTTTTGGTAATCTTCAATCAAAGTCTGACCATTTGCTTCCATGTTTGAAATAGCTGTTCTTCTCTGATCAGTTTGGTGGCTTCAGTCAAAATATTCTTAACCATGCCCTTCATACTGTTATTGTGCTACAAGTGGATGATGTGCATAAAGACCACCAGTTTGACAGAGTAACTAAAGGAGCCTCAGTGCTTATGCTCTTGTTCCTCCAGGATAATAAAGATTACTAAACTATCACAATTACTGCCTTTGGCACACCAGAAGAAAATCAATGACCTGACTGCTTGGTACTACCGTATTGTGAATACAGTCGTTAATCTGGAGCTGTGAAACTCTCTGTTGGAAATAAAAACTCTTTTTAAATGGAACTGAGGGATGCCCACAATGGGAGGAGCCGTGATTATCATATTCACGAGGTGAGGGATGATAAGAAGAGCGAGTGGCAGTTCAGATCAGCTCTGTCTTTACAGTAGGAAAAGCTAATGGAAGATCAAGAAGGGGGTGTTAAATAATCAGCCGCTAACCTGATCAACTTGTCAATTCAATTAACTCTGATTGAATGAAATCTAGTGGATGGAATGGAAAGAGCCTTTGGGAATTTTTCTTCAAAAGTCACATTTAAGGTATAAAAAGAAGCTAAAATGTCATTAAGTCAGAGACAAAGAGCCTTGTGGGAAACATAAGGGTGTGAGTAGATGATTGAGTTTTGATAAAGGCAAAGGAATTAAGGCCACATGTCCTAATGAGATTGACTTTAATTTATTTTGTGGGTTCCAGAGACTCAATGCTTTGTTAAACCACCAACAGTAAAATTAAATTTAAATAAATTTTTGAAAAAAATAACATAGTCCTCATTTCCCCATTTTTTTGTGGGTTTTAGAAAGGTTATTTAGGAATATTATGTAATTTTGTTTGAACTCAGAAAATTTATTATATAAAAGCATACGAATAAGATTTTTTTAAAGATAAAAATGATTATAATGATCATTTTAGTCTCTGGAGGCCTACATATATGTAACTTCATATTTCATGACATTTAACGCATATTTTGTTTAAAATTAGTTCTTACAAAAAAGACCTGAAGTAACAGTATCAGACGCTTTAAGATTATGTTGGTTCTGAGCTACTAATAAAAGGGATCTGGGGTCTTTCAGATGCCAAATGGATCATGAGGGTTAAGGATATTTTATCTCAAGCAGTGAAAAACATTCTCTGGCTCTGTGAAATGCAGGAAGCGCTCAGTTCAGCATATAACAAGGCACACTGCACCTCTGCCTCTGTATCCCAAAATAACACAAAGGTGGGTCTTTAAGACGGTAATACTCTTCAGAAATGATGCAAGATACGCGTGTTATTTTTGTTGACACCGCTGCCAACTTGGCGTGGGTTCTTTAACCTAAGCCAAACTGAAAAACCAGAAATGATGCCCTTTGAAACGATAGATAATTGTTCAGTCACAGCACACTAAATAGACAGCTTTGAAAACAGAATGAGCTGTATTTAGTATATCTGCTCTTTGTCTGATAGCACACTGTGTTACTGCTGAGAGAAGCATGTATTATATAATACACACCATCTAATGCTTACCAATGACATGGACACTTTTACTTGAATCATTTATGAATGTCAGTTGACCTAACATTAATGCTGCTCTGCTTAGTTACTGTTGCTAACACGGACAAACCGATGAGTTGCTAACTAACAATTACAGTTGAAACAATTACAGTTTAAAACCTTTTACCAAGATGTTTTTGATGCATTTTGGACACTGAAGAACCATTTAGGAGCATTCAAGTGACTTAAATATGTCATGGAGGGACATATAAAATAGAATTTAAATAAAAATAAAAAGAGTTATTTGAAAGCAAGTGTTTACAGATCAAAATGCAGGTAGAAGGAGTAGCCTCATGTTAGCATTATTATGATTATAGATGACAACATATTATGTATGTGGGACTCTTATTTTGGAAGCAGGAGAGGCAGAAAGAGGAAAGGAGCAGTGCTTTGAAACAAGCAGCCATGCATCTCATCTGTTCACAATGTGTCATAACACAAAATGTGGGATATAATTTTTATATATAATAAATATAATAAATGTATATTTATAATAAATATATATAATAATTCAATTCAATTCAATTCATCTTTATTTATATAGCGCTTTTACAATGTAGATTGTGTCAAAGCAGCTTCACATAGAAGATTATAGTGAATTGGAATGGTGTCCGTTCAGTTTTTAGAGTTTAAGTTCAGTTCAGTTCAGTGTGGTTTAAATTTTCACTGCTGAGAGTCCAAACACTGAAGAGCAAATCCATCGATGCGCAGCTCTACAGGTCCCGAACCATGCAAGCCAGTGGCAACAGCGGCGAGGAACGAACTTCACCAATTTGCGAAAGTGAAGGAAAAAAAACCTCGAGAGAAACAAGGCTCAGTTGGGCATGACCATTTCTCCTATGGCCAAACGTCTTGTGCAGAGCTGCAGTCTAGGCGCCGGAGGCTGGTGAACGCTGGACGTCAGCGAAGACTCGTCTGTCACTGGGGTATCACAGGAATCAGACTCATGCTCTCCACTCCTCCATGACCACCACAGCATTTTCACTAATGCGGTTTCTGTACTGTGATGAGGCCTGAAACCTGACTGAAACACTTCAAAAACATTGTTCATCTGCAGAAAGGAGCATAATTGGGCAGAAACAACTTTTTCTAGTATTTTAGACATAAATGGAAGATTTGAAATAGGCCTATAATTAGCTAAGTTGCTGGGGTCCAGTTGTGGTTTCTTAATAATAGGCTTAATAACAGTTAGCTTGAAAGGATTTGGAACATGGCCTAAAGATAGAGAAGAGTTGATGAGGTTAAGAAGAGGTTCTCCTATTACAGGTAGCAATTCTTTCAGTAATTTAGTTGGAATTGGGTCTAACATACATGTAGCTGGTTTAGAAGCATTTATAAGTTTATCTAGCTCTTCCTGTTCTATGATTTTGAAGCACTGTAGATTATTTTGGTTCAGTGGAATGTTTAATGGATCTGAAGTATAAGGCGGTGCCGAAAGTTTAACATCTTCTATTTTCTGTCTGAAACCTTCTATTTTATCACTGAAGAAATTTATGAAGTCATCACTACTAATTTGCGGTGGGACATTTTGTTCCAAAGATGACCGATTATTTGTTAATTTAGCAATGGTGTTGAATAAAAATCTAGGATTGTTATGATTATTTTCTATCAGTTTGCGGAGGTGCTCAGCCCTGGCGGATTTTAGAGCCCTCCTATAGGTGGACATACTATCTTTGTACGCAATTCTAAAGACCTCGAATTTAGTTTTTTTCCACTTACGTTCCAGGGCACGGGTTGCTGTTTTGAGAGCGCGAGTATGACTGTTATACCATGGTGTAGTTTTATTCTCTCTAACCTTTTTTTAATTTGATGGGTGCCACAGTATTTAGTGTGTTAGTAAAGATAGCATCCATACTGCTGATTACTACATCAAGGTCATTTGCGTTTGCGGGTGTATTTAGAAATAGAGAAAGATCAGGTAAGTTATTTGTGAATTCATCTTTAGTGGACGGGACGATAGTTCTACCAGGGCGATATATCTCTGCAGATCTGCTAATTTCAAGTAAACACAGCTTATATAGTAAGAGGTAGTGGTCTGTTATATCATCACTTTGTGGTATAATGTCTACATCAATGACCTCAATTCCATGAGACAAAATTAGATCTAATGTATGCTTTAAGCGATGGGTTGGACCAAGAACGTTTTGCTTTATCCCAAGTGATTGTAGTAAATCTGTAAACGCGAGCCCTAATGTATCGTTAACGTCATCTATGTGGATGTTAAAGTCTCCTACAATTAGTATTTTATCAGTTTTAACTAGTAAGTCAGAAATAAAATCAGAAAACTCTTTTAGAAAATTGACATAGGGTCCCGGGGGTCTATATATGGTGATTAAAGCGAGAGATAATATAGGTTTTTTCATAATATCCGGAAGCATAACATTAAGCACCAATACACCAATACTTTAAAGAGTTAAACATAAGTACGTTTCTCTGATTAACATTAAGAATATCACTAAAGATTGATGCAACTCCACCACCACGACCAGTCTGACGAGCCTCATGCTTATATAAGAATCCTGAAGGAGTTGCTTCATTTAAACTAATATAGTCATTTTGTTTCAGCCAGGTTTCAGTGAGACAGAGTGCATTGAGATTGTTGTCTGTTATTATTTCATTTAAGTGCTTTAGGTGCTAGTGACCTAATGTTTAGGAGACCAAGCTTTAAAAAATAAATATAATACATTTATTTAGCACCCCCAAAGAGGCATAAGACCTGTTTAACTGTATCTTTTGTTTAGTGTTTTGTTTTGTTTAAAGTGTAAATTGTGATTTTTGACACATTTTTTTGTAATGAGGCAACAGACACATGTAAAGTGCTAAATATAATGTGTTTAATGCACATTTATGCGTTGTGTCATATCACTCAGCTCTTACTGTGATTTTTATGGAGTGAAAGAATGCCAATAACCTTGCTCTAAATGCATTTCTGTCTGTCCCTTTTATCGGGTATAATTATAGTTTAGACCATATTTTATTCACAACACTTAACTCAGGAGCAGTAATGGAGAAGCTTAGTCTTAGTTGCCTACAGATAGCTCACTCACTTCTAAGAAGAACCTCTTTTCCACTTCAGTTGAAACAATTGTTGTTTGACAAGGCATCTACTCTATTTGTTGAAATATTTTTGAGAAATTAAGTATGATTATTTTGAGTTTGTGTATTTCAGAGTACATCATGCTATGTGTGTGCGTGCGTGCGTGCGTGCGTGTGTGTGAGAGAGAGAGAGCAGGCACTGACACAAACTGCCGAGCATCAGAGCAGAGCTCATTATTATTCATGACTATTACAAATATGGTCAAAACTGAGCTTTTCATCCAAGGGTTAATTCCTGTGGTTGTAAATTTGTAGATTTTCTACACTTTCCTAAACCACTTACCTACTATGTATATATCAGAGAACAATTTACCATATTCAATCTGAACTGTACGGGCTGTAATTACCTCCGTATGGACGGCTTTTTCGGCTTCTCTCATGGGCATGTGTATGAAGGACATTAAGATACGCAGTAATGTACACAGCGGCCTCTAGTGGATTTACAAGAAATGGCACATATGAGAAAACGTGCCCCAGTAAGAAGTCGTAGACCCCAGTACATGTTTCTCGTTTTCAAAAATGTATCCCTGGGGACATAATTCCAGTGAGTCTGTGTTGAATATCTGAGTTCTGGTCCCCTTGAAAGTGTAGGTATATTTACATGACAAGTTTTTCCATTGCATTTTTAAAACGTTTAACTTTTGCATTTAGACATATACGTGAAAGCTGCCAAAAGCACTGTATCACATATGCCAGGCCAGTAATTGGCGCTGTACAGTAAACAGTACCTGTAGGGAAGTTACAAATAGCTCTTTGTGTGCGGGAATTCAGTCACTAAAATCACTGTAATCACTGACTGTTGCTCCTCATTTATAATTAACGACAGCAGCTTGCATACAGATGTAAACAAACAAGAAAAATGAAGCAAATCCATACTTTGCAGAGAAGTAAAAAAATTGTGTTTGTCTCATTTCTCTCCACAGAGATTCGAGAGGCTTTCCGAGTTCTGGACAGGGATGGGAATGGGTTTATCTCAAAGCAGGAGCTGGGAATGGCCATGCGCTCTCTGGGGTACATGCCCAGTGAGGTGGAGCTGGCGATTATCATGCAGAGACTGGACATGGATGGTGAGTCAGTCTCTGTCTACACCTCTCTCGTTCTCAGATCATTCACCGGCACCTCTCACACAAACAAAAGAGCATCTGTCTGTCTTGTGATCATCTGTTAAAACAGCTTTACAATCGGTTACGGACCTCCTCCAGTCCATTCGCTGAAGAGATAGATGTGACACCCTGAGCAGTTCATGCTACAGCGAT
>CAIGQV010018106.1:9906515-9926402 GCA_903798115.1 Danio jaintianensis | reverse complement strand
TATATATATATATATATATATATATATATATATATATATATATATATGCTATTAATTGTTTTCACTCCAAGGTCTTTCAATATTCATAGACCCTGTTTTTTTCTTGTTTTTGAATAATAAATGTTGCTGTGTTTGGATCCCTGCATGTCTACTTATTATAACAATGTTTGGACTTGCTGTTTGTCTTATAAATTAGTCAAGTGTATTGTGTTAATAGAATTGGGAATTGATATTTTAGTTTTATAACATATTTGGATTAATTTTGGCTTCTTGTTCTTGTTTGCTGTTTTACTGATATTGTGCACAAACAGAAGATAGACATATGTCTAATGTGCATTAAAATACATTTCTAACTGAATACAATTACTATAAAAATAAGGTTTGTTACTACATGTACTTTTCAGAGATTAATCAGTTGTTGAATGTAAACAGGATTGTTAAAAGTGAAGTGGCAACCAACTTTAGCTGCAGTGTGCACATGATCATTGAGGCTTTTTTTTAAAACACTTTCAAATTCTAACTCTAAAAATGTTCTGTTCTTTCTGCAGGTGATGGACAGGTGGACTTTGATGAATTTATGACGATATTGGGACCCAAACTCGTTTCCTCTGAAACTAGAGAAGGCTTCTTAGGCAGCACTATAGACAGCATATTCTGGCAGGTATGAAGAACATTCATCTATTTTATATATCTTCTCTTCCTCATTGTTTGGGCACGCATTTGTATTCTGAGCACGCGGGTAAGATTACGGGTCATGCGCTGCCCTCTCCACCTGCTTCCTCCGTCCCGTGACGACTGCTCAATATGATTCTTCCCACACCCCAGGCTTCAAAGTGAATAGACACATCTGCCCATTTCAAAGTCAACATTCCTTCATATAGAGAGGAAACTCCAGTTTCAATTCCAAGAGAGAGTCAAGCAAGGCATATTAATTGAAAGATTTGCCCCTTGAAAAGGCAAGTATAGATCTGAATTAGTCATCAGAGGCATTTGGACAGCGGTTTCTCTCTCTCTTTCTCTCTCTCCCGTTTATAGGTCTTCGTTTCTACTTTTATTAAGAGTTCAAGATTGAAGTTTTGAAACTTTAATGAACTGTATTATTATTATCCTAGTTGTGGAGGCTTTCATACTCGACACACTTGCCGTTTTACTATTATCTGCAATAACAGGGGGTAACTCTGTTTAACTGTCATGGAAAAACAGTGTTTTAAATTGTGTAAATAAGTAATTTAGGCTATAATTTATATATCCAAGCTAACTGCGTGCTTAATGCAAAACAGAACACAAAACATATGCATAGTTTTTTTCTTAAAGCTTCAATAGGAACCTAAAGGACTTCACAATTAGGTACTGTAGTTGTTCTGGTGTTCATCCAGCTCAACCAGACTCCAAGTGATGCATCTTTGGATGTGGAACCATGTGCAAAGTTACAAAAAATGACTTTTAACACAACAATGATTTCACATTCTCTACGTGCCCTCAATTGAACTTATGACTACATCAAATATAAATCAGCCTTAACCAAAGCAGTACTTTACAAATCTATGGACTTCCAATATAAATAATAATCAAAATAAAGGGATAGTTCACCCCAATAATAATATTTTACTATGAAATTGTTTACTCTCCCTTGAGTGATTTTAAACCTTTATTAGTTTCTTTCTGGGGCGACACGGTGGCTCAGTGGTTAGCACTGTCGCCTCACAGCAAGAGGTCGCTGGTTCGAGTCCCGGCTGAGTCAGTTGGCATTTCTGTGTGGAGTTTGCATGTTCTCCCCGTGTTTGCGTGGGTTTTCTTTGGGTGCTCCGGTTTCCCCCACAGTCCAAAGACATGCAGTAAAGGTGAACTGAATAAACTAAATCGGCCGTAGTGTATGAGTGTGTATGAATGTTTCCCAGTACTGGGTTGCAGCTGAAAGGGCATCTGTTGTGTAAAACATATGCTGGATAAGTTGGCGATTCATTCCGCTGTGGCAACCCCTGATAAATAAAGGGACTAAACTGAAGGAAAATGAATGAATGAATGAGTTTCTTTCTTCTGTTGAACTTAAAAGAAGATATTTTAAAGAATGCTGGGAGTTCCATTTATTAATTAATTTTCTTTTCAGCTTAGTCCCTTTATTAATCAGGGGTCGCCACAGCGGAATGAACCACCAACTTATCCAGCATATGTTTTACGCAGCGGATGCCCTTCCAGCTGCAACCCAACACTGGGAAACACCCATACACTCTTGCATTCACACACATACTCTACAGCCAATTTAGCTTATTCAATTCACGTGTACCGCATGTCTTTGGACTGTGGGGGGAAACCGGAGCACCCGGAGGAAACCCACGCGAACACGGGGAGAGCATGCAAACTCCACACAGAAATGCCAACTGCAAAACAAGCGACCTTCTTGTTGCGAGGCGATCGTGCTACCCACTGCGCCACTGTGACGCCTCTTGCTGGGAGTTCCATAGGAGGAAAAATATCTACTATGGAAGTCAATGAGTGTCAACTACCAGCATTTTTCAAAATATCTTCTTTTATCAGAATCAGAATCAGAATCAGAAAGAGCTTTATTGCCAGGTATGTTCACACATACGAGGAATTTGTTTTCGTGACAGAGCTTCTACAGTGCAACAGAATTACAGAGACAGGACAAAAAACAGATAATAAATATATTTAAAAAATGAAAGTTGTAGTGAATGCAAATATACAAATTGACAAGTGTATGTACAGGAATATTACTATATACAACAGCAGCTGTTATGTGCAAATTAGCATGTAAAATATGTTGTTAAATAAGTGTTTGTGTATAAAAAGTGTATAGCAGTAGTGATGTTTGTTCCATAATTACTATCATCAAGTGTTCATGAGATGGATTGCCTGAGGGAAGAAACTGTTTCTGTGTCGGGCTGTTCTGGTACACAGTGCTCTGTAGCGTCGACCAGAAGGTAAAAGTTCAAAGAGGCAGTGTGCTGGGTGTGAGGGGTCCAGAGTGATTTTGGCAGCCCTTCTGCTTGCTCTGGATAAGTACAGTTCTTGGAGAGTAGGGAGGATTGTACCAGTGATTCGCTCAGCAGTCCGAACTATTCAACGTAGTCTTCGGAGGTCGGATTTGGTAGCTGAGCTAAACCAGACAGTTATTGAAGTGCAGAGGACTGATTCAATGATGGAAGTGTAGAACTGTTTCAGCAGCTCCTTTGGAAGGTTGAACTTCCTCAGCTGACGAAGGAAGTACAACCTCTGTTGAGCTTTTTTGACAATGGAGTCAATGTGAGTGTCCCACTTCAGATCCTGAGAGATGGTGGTGCCCAGGAACCTGAATGACTCCACTGCTGCCACAATGCTGTTGTTTTGTTTATGTTCAACAGAAGAAAGAAACTTACATTTTTTATTTTATTAATATTAAAAATGGTAAAAAATTGCATTCAGTGAGATGTGGTGCTTTTACAATTACAAATTTATAAAAATGCTGCATTTCTATGGCAAATTACCTGAAACGTCTTTTCTATCACTGATTTAAGTGGATTTAAAATAAAAATAAGGTTATACACTTGTGTCTAAAGGGCTTAAACACTTGAACCCTCTTAATTGCTGTGTGCAGATTTATGTCCATAAGAATTTTGACTGAAGGAGCAGCGTCTGGCTTTATATTTGCATGTTTGTGAGTAGCGTTTTTCCCTCCGAGCCATTTTGTGTAGGAGTGTGAAACAGCAAGGTCACAGGCACCGCTGTCTCAAAGGTGATTTAAATGCTCATCTCAACACACCTTTAGTGGGACACAGTGACTCATAACTGCAACAGTAATCCATGTAAGAGCATCACCGCCGCATACTAAACACCCTCTGCCTCTCTGATCATATTACAGCCCAATACAACTCTAATCATGGCACAATGACAAAACCTCCGGGGAAATATTGTTTTGACAGCACGACTTATTGAGATTTCTCATATGTCTTCTAGAAATCCTACACAACCTCTGTCGAAAGTTTGACTTAGTTTTTTTTAGAAATCAATATTTTACTCAGCAAAAAACCTGACAGTGAAGACATTTACATTTACACAGATATTTTTTAGTGCTGGTCAAAGATCGCAACCAAAATAAATGTTTGTTTTGACAATATATGTGTGTGTACTGTGTATATTTATTACATATAGAGAAATACACAGATGCATGCATGCATTTGAGTAAATGTTTATTTATATTTAGATATAAAAGATATATGTATATGATACAAATTATATAAAAATTTGAATATGTATGCAAAAACAACTTTTATATAGTTTTGTTTTTATGTATGTGTGTGTATTACATATACATAATAAATATATATAATACACACACTTATCTTAGGTCAAAACTAATTTTTATTTTGGATGCGATTAATTGCTATTATTCTTTGTCCAGCGCTAATATTTTTAAGCAAAAATTTATTTAGCAGCAAATCAGTATATTAGAATGATTTCTCATTCAGGATCATGTGACACTGAAGACTGGAGTACTGACTGGTAAAAAATCAACTTTGCATCACAGAAAAGTTTTTAGTCTTACTGAACCCAAACATTTCAACTTTTTACTAACAGCTGGAATCAGTTTAAAAAAAAACATTTCTGTCTTAGTTTTTGTTTTAGTCATTGTTTTGTAAACATGTGTAACAGCGGTACAGCCAAAGACAAGATGTAAGTCCAAGTGCAGTAAAACATTTATTGAAATCCAAACAAACTAACACCCAGAGTTCAGGGCAAAGCAAGTCAAAACCATGAAAACGAAGAGCCAAACTTAAAGTTAAATAAAATAAAAGTGATGCTCTACAGGCCCGTAGCCAGAGGGGTGGGCCGAGGTTTGGGTGGTTCAAAAGACCCACCCTTCACTGACAAAGGTCCAGAATTTGTCCCATACATGAGCTCATTTGTCCTATTTTGACTGCTAAATAAAAGCCAGTTCAAGAGTCCAACATCTAGCTGTGCAAGAAAACATAAAATCTGACGTAAGTGAAGTCATTTGCTTGTCAGCTACTGCATTGTTTTTAAATAGAGAAAACATTTTACAAGCAACTTTCATTCTAAATCTTGGACCTTATTCTTGAAACAAAAAATGACCCATATTAAGATTCATTTGAATACTATTTTGGCTATTGTTGTTGAACATGAATTTTCAAATGTACTTTATTACAAGAGAGGCTATAAAAAGCGTGAAGCTCTACATTATTATTATTATTATGTTTTAATTTTTTTATTATTTAAATAGTCAAATTCTGACTGAGGAAAGTTGAATGTGCTGGCCAGTTTGTTATTTAATTGTTATTTCCAGTTTTTAATTTAAAACAGATTCCTGTTTTTTTTCTAATGATATATGTAATACATTTGTATTTTAAAAATTACATTTTTAAAATGAAAAGTATTTTTTCATATTTCTTTACTCTAAATCTTCAGGAAATATTTTTGGTACATCAAAAAGTGTGGTTATGCTGACCGTCTGACAGGCTAATTCAGCTTAAAAATAGTGCTTAAAATGTCAGTAAAATCCAGTATTTAAATCTCAAAATTAAATAAAAAATGAGGCGTATAACTGAAAAAAGTCCACTTTTTGAGAAAAAAGAACCACCCCTTTCACCAGGCTAACTACGGGCCTGCTCTAGATGTTCTAGCTGAAATAAAATAAGCTTACACTTTTATATATAATTCATTTTTGCTTATTTTAGGTAAATAAGTAAGTAAATAAATAAATAAATAAATAAATAAATAAATAAATAAAAAGCATAATTTCCTGGCACAAAAATGGCAGTACATTTTCCATTTAATTTACAGATATTTTCTTCAACTTTTAACCATCAAAATGCAATACATAATGCAAAATGGTTTAAACATAACTTTTATTATTACAGTAGTTTGAGCCATGCATTATTAATAAATATTAACAATGCATGAATGTATTATTAATATAATAATAAATCATTGAAATAGAACAAAATTGATAAATGATTTAAATTTAATTTCCTATTAGATTTTTATAAATTTTCAATGCAGTACACTAATTCTATTCTTATCTTAAGGGTTATTTTCAAGGTTATTTTTCCCCACGGTCAAACAACACGCATCTTCTCTAAGCTTCCTGTCAAATGCATTACAATCCGCTTGCATAATAAAACTCTAATAAATATTTACACACAGCGTCTTTGACATTGAGGTATAGTAGTAAAGGTTTTACACACAGTACACTGAAACCAGACCCAGCCTAAAACTATAGATTTATTTATTTTTAAAGCTGCAATAGACAGTCGAAAGAAAGTTAGCTTTTATTTATAAGTACAAAGAAGTGTGTGCGTGTGTGTGTGTGTGTGTGCGCGTGTGCGTGTGTGTGTGTGTGTGTGTGTGCGTGTGCATGCGTGCGTTTGCATTCGTGTGTTAGCGTGTGTGTGTGTGTGTGTGTGTGTGTGTGTGTGTGTGTGTGTGTGTGTCTGTGTTTGTGTGTGTGATCATCAGGGTGTCATCTCAGTTTAGATTTGGATGCTGACGAGGACATTTTTCATCTGGAGAAGCTGGAGGCCTTTGTGTTACATGAAAGACGGAGCACTTATTAGTGGGGGGTGTTTAAAAATGTTCTTAACTAGATTGTCAATGGGGACGCCGGAGTGAAGCCAAGAGCTACAGGCAGTCATGGATTATTAGCAGCACGGAGGCATAAACAAGCTTGTTTTCTCCACCCTGAGGAGCACAAACCTGCTGCCAACATCCCCGTTCTGACAGCGGCAAACACAGTCAGCATTAACCAGCATCACCAACAGCACCTCCTAGACCTCTGTGATGTATTATTCACATTTGTCCATTGTTTTACTGTCGTTTCGAAACATCTGCACACACATAAACATCAGACAAATTTTCATTATTTAGTCTGTTGCATTACCCTTTAGATATATAGTTATAATCATATTTTAAAAAATATAACAGGTTTTATATGGGTATATTTTTACATGTGTCTGATGCAAAGCTGCATTTTCATCATCATTATTCAAGTATTACATTTCCATTTTAAATTTAGTTATTTAGCAGATGCTTTTGTCCAAAGCGACTTACAATTAAGGAGGCATTCAGTGATTCAACAAGAAGAGACAATACACACAAGAAGTGCTAATTATACAAAGCAACTGTTAGTGCTCAGAGAATTAAGTGCTAGAGTTAGGAGTGGGGAGTGTTTTTTTTAGAGAGAGAAGAGTGTCTCTGCAGGTGGTTTGTCAAACCCAATCACCTGTGTGAACCACACTTCATAAATGCAGAATTTTTTTAAGAGATATGAACTGACTGGAGTGAACTTTTATTATCCAGAGCCTTCGTGGGACTCGAGACCGGTGCGGGAACAGGTGCTCCTCATTATCACTCAAGCGACCAGCCTCGCTCCGTTTCCACAGCTCTTGGCCCCGCCCCACTCTCTACAATATGATTGAAGTTATCGTTACTATTGCTGTTTCATATTTTTGTGCAAAACATGATATATACTGTTAATATAAACTGTATACTATACTGTAAGTAATATAATAATATCATTAATATAATATAATGAATGTATACTAACACTAATACACAAATTTATATCAAAACTAATAATAATTGAGATATATAAAAACATATAAAAAGTTCAAAATACAAATCAAATTACTACAAAATGAATAATTATATCTAATAATTGAAATAATAATCATAGACATTATTAATAAGTGAATAAATTTTTTTGGCGGCATGGTGTCTCAGTGGTTAGCACTGTTGCCTCACAGCAAGAAGGTCGCTGGCTCGACTCCGGGCTGGGTCAGTTGGCATTTCTGTGTGGAGTTTGCATGTTCTCTCCGTGTTGGTGTGGGTTTCCTCCGGGTGCTCCGGTTTTCCCCACAGTCCAAAGACATGCGGTATTGGTGAAGTGAATAAACTAAATTGGCCGTACTGTATGAGTGTGTGAATGTGAGAGTGTATGGGTGTTTCCCAGTACTGGGTTGTGAATGGAAGGGCATCTGCTGCATAAAACATATGCTGGAATAGTTGGCTGTTTATTCCGCTGTGGCGACCCCTGATAAATAAGGGACTAAGCCAAAGGAAAATAAATAAATGAATGAAATGACTTTTTCAGTTTAATTCAATCATTTTACAATACTGCAATGAAATACATTTCAAGCTGTTCGCAGCACAAAACCACTTAAATGTATCATAAGGTGATAATGTTTTTAATCAATTCATTTTCACAGTTAATAAATATGTAGTAACACAAATATCTGAGCAAATGAGTAAAACTGCTTTGATGTTGTCAGTGCCAGAAACACTGAACTTCTGTAGCTCATGAATCTTAATCAGGCAATATAATGTCAGAACAGGCTAATTAATATTCATGAGCCTGGTCTTTTCTCCAAAAAAGTGACATCTTAAGCCACTAGTCAGCTTTAGACTTTGAGTCAAACAATAAATGAATGTCAAAAATAAATGTCAACAAACCTTTAGTACACATTTAGTCTAAAATGTCCTGAAAACATGGCGTCCTCATTGATTTATTCATTTGTTTGTTAAAAATCAGCAATAGACAAAACTCCTCTCTTGGTTCTGAAATGAAAAATAACATTTTAGACAGAAAAATGGCAGAAAGCTGAAAGAGTAGGTGAATAAATTGTTACAGAAATGAGAGAAAATCTAAGAGAAATATGAAAAATGCAGTGAGCTCAAATTAAAGCAGTGTACGGGAGTATCCCCAACAGTCACCACAGCATTGGGGAGTGTGTTTGACCACAGCTGACAACTCAATTAAGCTGTGAATCGGCCCTGTCCTCCTCATGTCCAGCAGATGAATGACACCAGCATCTCTCCTCTGTTGTCTGCTTGTATAGCCAGCGGCATCAACACTGCACTAAAGCTATCTCTGTCTGATAGTAAAGTAAAACCCTCTGTGGAGGCATTTACAGCAGCATGACAAAAACTCAGCAGGACTGAATGCACAAATGTTCACATTTCAGAGCAGTTTGCGCTGACGAGGCTAAAAGGGAGATTATCTCTATAGGAAGTAAATTTAAAATACTACAAGTCATTAATGCTGCACAAATACCTACACATCAGCTCAAACAACCATTTCAATTCACTATATATAAGAGACTAAACTTATTTCTGTTATGACAAAGCTGAAATTTCTGCATCATTACTTCAGTGGCTCATTATCTTTTTGAAATCACTCTAATTTGTTGATTTGGTGCTTAAGAATTCATTCTTTGATTAACAAAGAATGATCAAAAGAGCAGCATTTATTTGAAGTTGAATTTTTTTGTCTGTCTTATGTCACTTTTGATCAGTTGAATGCATCCTTGCTTGATAAAAGGATTCCTAATTAGAGGCCCTCACGAGTCCAAAAGTATTTGTCTGCACCAAAAGAAATCAAGAAATATGCTACCTGGAAGCAACCCAGACCTGTCTATCATTTGAAAGTTTGGCCTGGACCCATGTAGGACTGGGAAATCCCATTAATGTTCTACTGGAAACAGACATTTATTATTTGAGATCATAACTATGATCCAGTTTTAGAACTTTCAAGCACTGTCAAATGTTTGTATAAAACACCTCATCATCATCATCATCATCTTTATCATAATCACATGATTGGCATTGTCATTGATGCTGTCTGATTCTCATCACAGTTGGTTTTCTCTGATTGATTTGGGTATTACAAGCAATGTTAAACAGACCCAGGGGTTAAAGTAGTATATTGGGACCCAACACAGTCCTCGTTTAGGATCCAGAGTTGGGCCATTTGGTTCCTGTACTATTACTTGCACATTACTATTATGGACAGTGGTGGAGCAGAGGGAACATAGAGCCAAAAGAATTGAAGTGCTGAGGTGAGGTTCAGTCCTGAAGTGTTAGAGCTGGAGAGCCTTTCCTGGAAGCCCAAAGTGGATCTGAGTTCTGAGATGGAGCCAGTAAAGGAGCACAGGAAACTATGGGAGTACAGGAAAGTCAGAACTGGACAGAACTAGCAGGACCACAGGAGAGTCAGAGTTGAAAAGAATGAGTGGGAATGGGAGAAGATGCCAGAAATTTTCCTTATAATCCCAATCTGTAATCCCGGGTTTCCAGACATAGCCTCAATCTTGACTAACGCTCCCTCAGCATGCGATGATGCTGTAAAGGAAAGAGCAAAGTTAATGGTTTGGGTAGTTAGTTAGCTCTGGAAAAGTCTGGAATGGTGCTTAAGAGAGATTTTTAGTTCTCAAATTGGGACTAAAAATATTGAAAAGAAAAACACTGATAAAGAATAACAAAAAAAACAAAATGAACACAACTAAACTTTTTATTTTGATTTTGTCTTCTGTCAAGGAATGGCTGCTGAATATCAACAAGCACATGGAGACAGAGTTCACTAATTTTAACAATCCAAAAAGTAATAATACACAAAGAAATAGCGAAACAGCAACACATCTACATCAATTACTGCATAACTCCAAATGAGACCAGACGCCAAAACTGAAGAAACAAAGGGACAAAAAATATCCCAAGATAATGATGAGTAAGACAGGTGAAAACAGTTGATTACAGCTGTATGCATTTGGCTTATAAATTAATAAAAAAAAATATTTTATTAATATTCATATATTTTATATATTCATATATATGCAAAAAAGCAGGATATAATATTTCTTTACTGAGTTTAGCGTGCTATTTTAGTTATAGTGAAGGTTCCTAATACTGAATACAGTTGGTAGGCTGCACAACTAGTCCAAGCTTTTAAAAGTCTGATCACAAAGGAGATGTCATGCTGGTAAAATATCAAATTTCCATTCCGTTTTTTTTTTTTTGTCTACTAAAAATAAACATTCTGAAGGGGAAAGCATTTGAATGTAAATTGCATGAGAGCATAATACATCAAATCATGAACAAGATGAATGGCTGTCAGTGCACGGTTCACTCCGAACGCAGACCATTTCTGACACAGCTTTCCGAGCATCATTTTTCCATCTCTATGATGTGGGCAGAAATGGCTAGTAGCAGTGTTAAAGTCTCCATCTTGCCTTCACACAGTGATCATGTCTTCACTCCCATTGGCAGTCACGGCTCATTTGCATGAAGCGAAAGTTTTCTCAACTGTCTGGACACGCCCACTTCACGCGCCACTTTATCGCTGCTAAGACGCCGCTCTTTCAGAAGAGAAGCGAGTATGGATGTGTAGGTTAATGACACCTGTTTTCTGCTTGTAATTCTCTCACGGCTGCCCGTATGCAATTATGCTGTTGATTGCCTTCAGTCCTCGAGGACGGCTGAGCCTAATGGAAAGGGGATGAAAGTAGGACAGATGCATTGCTTGGTTCACACTGGCGGTCATTAACATGGTGAGATAACAATCAGGCCCGCGAGCAGATGGGTCCTAACTGTGTCAAATGTCACATGTGGAGACTGTGACAGAGACGCTGCATTGGTTATATCTTAAAACTCGTAATCAGCTCGTCACTCTTGTTGGTTTTGTCTGTCTGACTGTTTGCATAGAGAGAGTCCTGTATGCATACAAGCTGAATGCCTGGAATGCCTTAAGATGCATTTTGTGAATGATGCTAAATACAGGTGTAAATGAGCTCTGAAATGTTTTGAGCTCGTCCACTATTGACCATTTCCAGAGGTAGTCAAAAATGCATTCGATGGATTACTTTTGTGGTGTGGATTCTCGTGTCATCAAATTTATTCAAACAGCTTTTCTTCGTCTACTAACCTCATTCTTCAAGTAAATATTCTCAGAAATATTCTGTAAATTAATATTTTTTATTTACAATTCAAAATAAATTTTATCAGACCTTTATAGAATAAAACAGATTTTAACATTTTACTATCCAGTAAATCCTGAGAAGCTGAGCATGGTCTCTTTATTTTTTCCAGAGAAAATTCATCACTCATTTGAAATAAAGTAAAGGAAATTAAATAGGTAACACTTTACAATAAGGTTGTATTGGTTAAGGTTATTTAATATTAGTTAATGAAAATAACATTATTCATTATCATGTTAATGTCACGGTGCATTAACTACTGTTAACAAACATGAATTTAGATTTTAATAATAAATTAGTCAATGTTGAAATATGAATTGCTCATTATTAGTTCATGTTAGTAAATACATTAACTAATAAAACCTTATTGTAAAGTGTGACCAATAAATAATTCTGATTGTAAAAATGATTACATCATAGATTACAGTATTTTTGACTACGAAAATGTCCTCAAAAAAATAAATGCATCATAGTAAAAAAAATAATAATAATTCATGGACTGCACATTGTGTAAATTGTTATTTGTGACCCTGTACCAGTCTTATGTTTTATGGCAATAGCCAAAAAAATACACCATATGGGTCAAAATTATAATTTTTTCTTTTGACAAAAATCATAAGAATATTAAGTAAATATATTTTGTACATTTCCTATTGTAAATATATCAAACCTCAATATTTGATTAGTAATATGCATTGCTAAGAACTTTATTAGACAATTTTAAATGTGATTGTCTCAATACATAGATTGTTTTGAACCCTCAGATTCCAGATTTTGTATCTCAGAAGTTGTATCTCAACCAAATATTGTCCTGTTCTAACAAATTTTGACTCTTAAAATTGCCACTTATGACTGATATTGTGGTCCAGGGTCACATTTTGCAATAATAGATTGAAAGATCAGAAAAGGTCTATAAATATAGCCTTCTATAGACCGTCCCTTAATTAAAGTCGTCGAAAGTTTTTGAAAGTGGGCAAAAGTGATGTATTAAATGTGAAGTGTGGAAAGGAATTTATGTGCCTCATCTAATCAATGAAACAACATCCACTATCTTAATACAGATGTAAACAAAGCTCTGAAAACTCTGAAACTGAAGGCAATATTTAGCCAGGTCATGGTGCAAGTTGCTGCTATTAGAGTAAGTAGAGGATATGTGTGGAGCTGAATGAAAATGAGTCTGTGTGAAGTAATGGATGGCTGATAAACCCCAGACCCTCCTGTTACAATCGCCCTGCTCCCAAACGCACCATTGACGCCCAAATGCCATCTGTTCACTTCACACTTCCCAAAGTGACAGTTGCAGAACTGACAGCTGAATTACAGGCTGTTAGTGCCTTGGAAATGATTTCACAAGGGACAGTTGTATATGTGTTTATGTGTGTGTGTGTTTGTAGTTGATGGGTATAGATTAAGTTATAGTAGAGGCATATCACTGCAGTTCCTCAAATGATTTTTCAACATTTTTTTTCTTGGCACTCAATATTAAGATGTTGGAGTCTGTGATAGCACAGCACAGACGGTCCCCCATGATGTCCTGACGGAGTGATATAGTATCGATTGGCAGACTGCATGAGATATTCTGAATCATCTTGTCTCGATTAAGGATCGGCTTGCTTAGATTCAGCAGTGGCTTTGAGGGGCTCTGGGGAAAGAATCAACAGAAAACAGGCACGGAGGAAACAAACATGTCTGTTTATTAATCTAATACAGTTTGATGTTTTAAAAATAAGCACAGTTAAGAATTTCAGAGCAAGGATTTTATATAAAATTAAACAACTATATTATTATTATTATTATTATTTTGGTGGTATTATTTAAAATTAATCAATAATAAGAAGAAGAAGACTTATAGTTGTAGTAGTATTTATTAGTAGAAGTAGTATTTATTCATTCATTCATTTTCTTTTTGGCCTAGTCCCTTTATTAATCTGGGGTCGCCACAGCGGAATGAACCGCCAACTTATCCAGCATATGTTTTACACAGCGGATGCCCTTCCAGCTGCAACCCATCACTGGGAAACACCCATACACTCTCATTCACACACATACACTAAGGACAATTTAGCTTACCCAATTCACCTATAGCGCATGTCTTTGGACTTGTGGGGGAAACTGGAGTACCCGGAGGAAACCCACGCGAACATGGGGAAAACATGCAAACTCCACAAAGAAATGCCAAATGACCCAGCCGAAGCTCGAACCAGCGACCTTCTTGCTGTGAGGCGACAGCGCTACCCACTGTGCCACCGCACCGCCTATTGTTGTTGTTGTTCATTCATTCATTCATTCATTCATTTTCTTTTCGGCTTAGTCCCTTTATTTATCTGGGGTCGCCACAGCGGAATAAACCGCCAACTTATCCAGCATATGTTTTACGCAGCGGATGCCCTTCCAGCTGCAACCCATCACTGGGAAACATTCATACACACTCATTCACACACATACACTAGGGACAATTTTAGCTTACCCAATTCACCTATACCACATGTCTTTGGACTTGTGGGGGAAACCGGAGCACCCGGAGGAAACCCACGCGAACACGGGGAGAACATGCAAACTCCACACAGAAATGCCAACTGACCCAGCCGAGGCTCGAACCAGCGACCTTCTTGCTGTGAGGCGAACGTGCTACCCACTGTGCCACCGCACCGCCTATTGTTGTTGTTGTTGTTATTTATAATTAATTGAAACTAATAATAGTTATAATTATTAACTTATAGTTGTAGCAGTATTTAATAAAAGTAGTAATATTAAAATATATATATATATTTTTAAATATAATTTTATATAATATAAAGATTATATATATGTTATATATTTTCCTCCTAGATGCAAAACATTTTTTTTTCCACAGTCAGTCCTTAGATATGTTATTAATAATAATAATAATAATAATAATAATAATAACAACATAATATAATTATCGTGGGTTTTTTTTGTTACAATTATTATTATTATTATTAATACTATTATTATTATTGTTGTTGTTTTTGCTTTTGTTGTTGTTGAAGGAGAACAACTGTAAATAAAACATACATTTGACTTAAAGGGCCTCTTTTTTCAATGCAGTTCTTATTTGTCACAATAATGTCTTTAATTTATATTCACACCCTAGTGTTTTAGATTCCAGTGCAAAGAAAGACACAGTATTATAACTAATGGAAATAGTTAATAAATACAATTTTAATTTGAGCATTCCCTACTGTACGAGTGAGATGATCTGGTCGTTCACCCCTCTGTCCTCACATTAGTGTGCCTGATCGCTCCACAAGCCGGCGAATGCGAAGGGAAAAAACAGTCGGGCTCCTATTTCATTGTGACAAATGCGTCTGGACACCTTCAACACGACACTTACCGCCCTCGTCCTCTGCTCAGTGGGTCAACCAAAAACATCAGCCTCTGACAGATTTCTTCATGGCCTGTTTCCCCCTGTGCAGACGCGCTTCGCTGTGTGACATGAGCACTGGCCACAAAACCCAGACACACATTACCATCAGCTCTGGGTTCTGGAGGTGAAGCCAATTACAAAGACACACTTGTTCTGTTCCTGAACTTAAAGGTCCCCTGAAGTGCTTTGAAATGTGGAGCTTTGTCTGATGTGCCACATAATTTTAACTGAAGCATAAAGACAGGGCGGGTCATATAAATAAGCCACACCCCTTTTTGATTTCATTTTTAGAGATGTCGAAATAAAGGTCGTCTGTATGCATTGTTACAACTAATAAACGTGGAGTGTGTTTTCTTATATTTGCACATATTCCTTCATTAATTTTCCTTCGGCTTAGTCCCTGATTTATCATGGTTTGCCACAGCAGAATGAACCGCCAACTACTATTTTCTTATATTTAGGTGCATGCGATTAAGGCTACGTTCACACTGCGAGGCTTAGTGCTCAAATCTGATTTTTTTTCTCAGATCTGATTTTTTTGCATAGCTGTTCACACTGCTGTTATAAATGTGGCCAATATCATATTTGCAATGTGAACAGATCATGGTCCTAAACTGATCCGCATGCGCAAAAGTACAGTTACGGACAGCACAAAATGTCTAATTATGCACACAATGTGTATACTGTATGAAGCACGTTGTCAGATCATGCTTATATGATTATTGCCCTTTTCACAGACAACCGTGGTGTATGTCATGAACTGTAAAGGGTTGTTCTGCTACTACTAATGTGTATTTCGGCATTTGAAATCTAAAATAAGTCTCTTGTGATTGAAAACACTGATCATTTGTGATTTATGACAACCGTTCTGCGCGTCTTGAACTCATCAAGGGTTAATGAGCAGCCGCAGACTGAACTGTGAAGGCGGAGTTGGTTTATCTCTTGCAGAGTTACTTAATTTTACTTCATTATAAACAACAGACACGTGCAAAAGGGCGGTTAGTGTGCTTGAGCACCTGCCCAATCGTTAACCAGATTGGTTAACAACAGGGCCGGATTAACCAAAAGGCATTATGGGCACAGGCCCAGGGGCCCGTGTGCACTTGGGGCCCCACGAGGGGGAAAAAAATGCAGATTTTGGAGTGTCTATTTAGGCTAAGTGCAAATAGCGCACCTCGTTGGAATGAGCTATATGAGCGATTTCAACCCATCACTGTTTGATCAACAGAGACAAGATAACTAAAGAGCACATCTAACAGCAGCCTGAGTGGCATAGCTCGTAAAGTGCATGGCAAAATGTTTTGACGCGATCGATCATCAACCCGGTTCGAATCCAGCATCTGATGAACTCATTTTTCTTTTTTTACCCATTACATGTCAGATTGGAAATACATTTATTTTAATCTTAATCTTAATAGAAAGGAAATATTGTTGTTTAAAAATGAAAATGTGATATAAAGTCACAAGTGGTTCATGGGTATTTACTAATGTTTAGCCTATTTCCTATTTAGCCTATCTGTATAAACAGCATCTAAATTGTTATTTTAAATATTCTATAAACAGTTATTTTCCACCTGGTGTTAAATGTTAGCGACATCTTAATATAACTACTTTGTATTTACAATGTTAGTCGCCCTGCTTCACCCATATTCTCTGATCTCATGGCTCCGTTAGAACATTTAATAAATGGCACATGCCTTAATAAAGGTGCCTCCTTCTCTGTAAAAAAATCACATATTGCTTAGACAATTATATATTTTTCTCTTAGCAAATAGTCGCATATATAATTATTATTATCTTTATATTTAAATGGTCAGAAAATTACATCATGTATAATCAATAAAAAGCACACATATATATTTTTTTTCATTATTTTGTTTTAACTAAACAAAATGCTGTAATTGGTCGAGAGCGGAAACGTCAGTTTTGAAATTACCCGCGCTGAATTGAGCAGACTGTAATGCAGTAGTTTTCGCAGATCAAAATGAGCGGATAAGTGGATTTTGCAAACAGGAGAGAAAAAGAGGAGAGAGAGGCATCTTTATTGAGGCATGTTCTATGTATACACACACCTTCTTCAAACAGATCCATGATGAAGAGAATGAGGGTATAGAAGAAGACGTTATGGTAACGTTAGCTAGCTATCAAGCTAGTGTTAACCAGGCGGAGGAATCTAACAGCAGCGCAGCATAGATTGGACTCATCGTGTGTCTGAGACAGACAGAAAAAGGAGAGAGAGAGAGAGACAGACAAAGACAGAAAAAAGCCCCTGAAGAGGAGAGAGACAGGAGACAAGATGTATAGTGTGTGTGATTTAGGATACTTTCAGCTTCATAATCAAGTTGACCTATGCTTTTTGCCTACTCTTCATCACGAGGGAGACAGTAGGCTTCATTAATAAGTGTGTGTATTATGGAAGATTCATAGAACTGGACTGGAGAGGCATTATGTGTTATATCCAAATTATATGCATTATAAGTTTGTAGAAGTTATACATTAAAAATACTCTTTAAAATATATATTTTTAGTACTGCTTCAGTGAACTTGAACAAGTATACTAAAAACCATTAATTTTCAGTAGTTCAATTAGTTTTATTAGTATTTTTTTTTTTTTATAAAAGTGTGCTTTCATTGCTTTAAAAATAAGTAAAATCTTTGTAGACTATAAATATATGTACTATATATCATTTATTTAAAAAATGCGGGCAATACATTATAGATTCATTTTATAAAAAAATATTACATTATTCTTATTTTTTAATTCAGCTATAGGGATGCAGCCGGGTAGGGGGCCCTACAAGACAATGTGCCCAGGGGCCTCTGAATTCTTAATCCAGGCCTGGTTAACAAGCACAAGTTTTGCCTTCAAAATCTTTTTCAAAATGAACAACCAACTTTCTGTGGTAAAGTAATTGCCCTGTGTGCCATTCTACTGTGCTGCTGAGGAATAGATGATGTTTGCAGCACAGAATGATGACGCATGTCGCTCAAAGATTATGTAAAAGTCACATGAAATCCGACATAACCGTTCACACTGTGGTCGCATTGCAAAACATCAGATCTGTGACTGATTTACTACTACATATGAAAGTGGCACAAATCTGAAGTGAAAAGATCAGATTCCATGCGGTTTGGGCTGTTCACACTGTCATTATCTGAGTCACATGTGGGCAAAAAATCAGATGTGGAAACCAGATTCGGGCTACATTTGGCTGCAGTGTGAACGTAGCCTAAGTGACCAATATTAGTCTTGCAAGGGGATGAGAATAGGCAGATACTTGAGAGCATTTGATTGGTCAGTAGATTTGATGAGAAGCTAAAGTATTAGTTGGTGTCATAAAAATTGTTGATCCATATTGGCGAAAGTAAGAAATGTGATTTTTGTCTTAGTTTTGGAGCACACAAGGTTAATAACCTTGAGACTAACATATTGATTTTCTATTCTGATTCCATCTTACCCTTTTGTTGTGTTTCATTTTTCTCGTTTGTATTTTAGATGTCAGGCATTACTGTCATATATAATTGTAGCCTGACATTCCACAGCTTTTTTCATTATTAAAGTGTTTTTTGTTTTTGGTTCTTTTGTTTTTGTGTGTTAGTTTTTTGGTATACTGTTGTACACTGTTGTTGTGGCAAAACTAATGAAAATCAATATTGAGAGACTAACATAATACTACCACACACAAAAAAAACCTACTTTTGATTTTAGGGGGGCTTTAATGAGATGCCTGTTTATTGGAGTAGATTTATGCCTATTAAAATGAACAAATCTTTTGTGAAAACTAATTAAAATACACACTGATAAATTAGAAAAAACTTTCTGAAAATAAAAAATCAATTTAATAGCAAAAAATTTAACACCATCTTCAAATTAGCGCCATTGTTTTTTGACTTTACTTTTGCTAAATGCAGTTTGGAATGCACTGCCAACATTCATTTTGCTTTCCAAGATTTTGTTTGCACTTCACAAATTTACATTCGCCATTCTGCAACAAACCTCTTGTGAAGGCGGGATTACCAGTGGTTTACTAGTAATATACAGTTGAAGTCAGAATTATTAGCCCTCCTGAATTATTAGCCCCCCTGTATGTTTTTTCCCCAAATTCTGTTTAATGGAAAGAAGATATTTTTCAACACATTTCCAAACATAGTTTTAATAACTCATTTCTAATAACTGAATTCTTTTATCTTTGCCATGAAGGCAGTACATAATGGTTTGCTAATATATAATATACTTATATTAAGATACTAGTATTGTCACGGTTTGTTTACTCACAAAGGCACGAAATTATCAAAAACACGTAGATTTATTCATATAACTCACTGGTAACTGGAGACACGGGAAGACGGAGACACAGGAACATGGACAATACGTGGTGGCAATACAATACTCGACAAAGAAGGAGACAGACTAAGGGGTAGATATACACACACAGGATAATGACACACGTGAAAACAATCAATTGGAAACAGCGGGAAACAAAACAAAGGAGCACATGACGAAAACGGAACAAACACCTGACATTACCCCCCCCCCCTTTGAAGGCGCGTCCTCGCGCCTTTAACATCATAAAAGGGAGGATGGGAGGGGGCCAGGGAGGAGTCTTAGGAGGGAGGAACCAGGAAGGGAGCTGGAGCAGGAAGACCCAGGACACAGCCAGAAGGACGGCCCAGGGCGGAGTCGAGGAAGGGAGGAGCCATGGAGGAGGAGTGGCCGCCGACTCCAGGGGGCCGACC
>CAIGQV010018106.1:9813408-9838667 GCA_903798115.1 Danio jaintianensis | reverse complement strand
TATATGGATAAGTTGGCAGTTCATTCCGCTGAATAATAAAGAGACTAAGCCGAAAAGAAAATGAATGAATATATATATATATATAAATTATTAACAGTTAATTTGTTTGTATATTTGTTGCAACTATAATTACCACAAATTACCAGTACTTTATGGTTTAAAAGCAATATATTACTTACTATAAATTACTATAGTATTTAATGTGGGAAATCATTAATAAAAAAGTTATTAGAAAATTAGGCAAATAAATACTATTCAATCGCTGGAGTAAAATATTAATAAAGTGTTATACAATAATTAAATGTAAAAAGATTTGTGTTACATATATAGATGTATTATAGCCTATATTTTAACGCTGTTATTTCCTTCATTATATTGAATCCATTATATAAATTAAACCTGTCTAATTTAGATCGTTTATATATCTCTGAAATATATTTCAGCAAGGCCATCAAACGAGTATCTGCTATATTGACTGTCAGATAAATAATGACTGATCATCTATGATGACTGATTGAAAACTGCTCAGTCTATTATATTGAATGGCGATCGGAAACGATGTTCCCCATTCGCCCGTCATATTTGTGAAATAGTATAGACTAGTTTATTGTGTACACTATTTATTAACAATATATATAAAAATCTATTGATGACGATGTCCGAGAAGACGCTAATAACATGAACATCTGTCGTAACCTTATATGGTTCGCCTAGATCGTGTGTGCTGGATTGTGTGTCCCTGAAACGTGTGTGGGTCTGCAGCTGGATATTATTGAATCAAAGTGTTTCTGCAGACTGTTTTTAATCAAGCGTGGTTATAAAAAAACAAAACAGTTCATGCTGGTTATAGTCACACAGTTACCACACAACCTTTTAAAAGTGATTTTTGCATAATAGGTCATTCAGATGCTTTAATCCAAAGTGATTTACAAGAGAGGATTGAGAAGATTTTGGTCATAAGTTTGTGTTTACAAATATAAATTAATCTAAAGAACCTTAAGGGTCAGACTTGACTAAATGTGTAATACAATCAGGGATTGCAGCAAAAACAATGGCATATTTTGTGGCACTGAAAAATAAATGCATACATTTTCTCATATGAACAAGAACGCCACGATAATATAGTTGACTGACTAAAAGTATGTTTTCTTTTATTATTATTAAAGAAAATAACTTATTTCATAGTGTGGAAAAAAAAAACATCTTTTTTTTATTTTTAAGTCAAAAATTGTCTTGCTTTAAGCTGTATGTTGTCTTGTAGGTGCTGTGGTGCTTCCTGTACGCAGTATTTACTCATCAGTATGTGGCAGGAGCAGTGGTGGCTTTATTTGTGGAGGTGAACAGTGTTTTCCTGCACGCTCGTTTACTGCTCAACCTGGCGAAGGTGGCGCACAGTTCTCTCATCTACACCGTTAATAAAGTGTTGAATGTGGTAACGTACGTGACCTTCCGGCTCGGAGCACAGTTTTACCTCACCTGGTACCTAATTTACAACCACTCGTCCTTGGATTATGCTCTCTACTTCCTGATCACTATGATGCTCATGAATATCATGATCCTCATCTACTTTTACCGACTCCTCAGGAGTGACTTCTTCACCAGGCGGCGAATTCAGAACGGCATTCAGAAATTAGCGGAGGACTAAAACAACAGACGAAGAAGGGTCTGTCAGTCAAGAAAGACTGAGTTTAATGTGACTGGTGAAACATTTATCCCCTGTACTGTACGAGCAAACCTGAACAGAGTCCGATGTGAATCAACAAACATTTAAAACGTTTCTTTCACAATGCAACTCAATAAACAACTTAAGATAGCCAGGATCTGATGCTGGCACATACGGCATTCATTTACTATTTTAAAAAATCAGCATTGTTTATGCCAAAATCTTTGGTACGTCATGCAAAGCAGAATAGTTCACCCCAAAATGTATATTTCTCACCCTTTACTTTTCTGCCCCCTAGAGCTTTAAATGGATAGTTCACCTAAAATGAAAAACTCACTTTACGCTCTCAGGTGGCTTCAAATATTTTTGTTTCTTCTTTTAAACAATATATATTTTTGAAAATGCTGGAAACCTGTAACCATTGACTTCCATATTTTGTCCTATGGTATCAATGGTTACAGGTTTTCAGCTTTCTTAAAAAAAAAAAAATGTTATTTCAAGGGAAAGTAAAAACTCATTTTTAGGGGGTGAACTATCCCTTTAAAGATCTAGGGGGCAGTATGGATAGCTGTCATCTAAATAAAGGTCGCAATTTGTGATAGAAAAATATCTAAATTACTGTAACTAGGCACAATTTATTAATTTCTCCAAATAACTGAGGCTAATACTAACTAATACTAATATAATTGAATTAAATACACCAGCCCCATGCACTTCCTCTAATAAAGCCAACAGTCATAATAAATGGTGTATTAAGATTTAAGTTAAATTGAAATGGCGAAGATGATCAACATATTGTATCAGCATGAACATGTATAAGATTACTATAGTGGCAGTAATGTTTAAACTTTAAGTATAAATAACAAATACCCATTTTCCACAAAGACCATTCTCCGCCAACATACCAGAAACACTGAAAAAAATTATTCAATCCATTCTGCTGTTATAAAAATCTTTAGGGAAGTAAAGAAAATGTTTTGAAGTACAACACTTCAACATTCACGAAACAAAGTATGCATTTTATATGAAATTCTGGAGTATTCGGTATTCTCCCATTTCACTGACATGTATGATTGCAAGAGAGGTTCAAGAGAAACACGCTTTCGATTTGGGCTTGAAAGCACTTTGAAATAAAGATTAAAATGTCCATCATGGCCGATTTAATTTTAAACAGCTAAATTGGTCTTAAATCAGAATAAACAGTTAAAGCTAAATCGCACCAATCAAATGCTTTAGACCTGTTTTATATATCTCATTACAGATCTGTGCATTCTTAGTGATGACACCTTATTTAATATCTCATTTTCACATCCCAATGTTGACAGGCCTCAGAAAATGTAATGCTCTGACTTCAGTGGACATCAGCATAAAGCACTGAATGCTTTAAGAAAATTCAGTGTTGAAATCAAGATCCCCCACAGGCCGCTTTGGAATAACAGCTTTTAACCATTGAAACAACTGACTTAGTTCAGCCCATGAGTGTCTGTTGACAACATTAAAAAATATGGAGCAGCTTGAACCTTCTATTTTAATTATTTCCATGTCACATTTCACCATTGAAAACCTCAGACAGACAGTTTATTTAACTCTGATCAACCCAGAAACGTTGATCTGAACTGTGCTATAATTCATTAAAAATCTAACCTGGGATAAGGTGAAAATTCATAGTCATAACAGACATTCAGTTATTTCATTTAATGACAATATTACAGGCATTTAATAAGTGTTTTGATTGGGCTTTGAAATCAAAATATTTGCTGGTGTCATGCCTTTACATTAGATTATATTAAATGAAAAAAAAAAAAAAGCATTTTGACCAAAAAGCTAAACTCAAACCTCAAAAATATAAAAGCCACAAAAACAAAACTTGTTTTTACAAACATTTATTCTTCTGTACATCTGACCAAGAGCAGTTTAGATGATACCAATCTGTAAAAGAGATGACCATAATCAGTACAAGTCACAGCACAAACACTTCACAAAAGCAAGAAAACAGCATCAGTGGTTCCTTTGAATGCATCACAATCATTCAGGCAGAAACTTAATTTACATCATATGCAGAACTTAAAAAATAACCTTACTTAGTATCCAATCTAGCGACATGAATCTGATATACTAGTTGTTTGATAAAGTCATTCATTTATTTACCTTGTTGGCAACATCCAACGCATCATAATCTGGTGCGAGACGAACGTATGCCTTCTTTTCGCCATCGGGCCTGAATAAATAAATAAATGCAGCGCTCAGAACACGTTCATCACTGCATCACAATCTGACTGAGCTTCTCCTGTGCATCAGTGGTTCCTTTGAGAACATCACATTTCAGACTAATTATTATTTTACATCATTACACAGAAGGGCTTCTCTAATGTCATTCTAGCACACCTCGACACCAGAAAAGCATTGCTTTAAGACAGTGATTCTCAACATTTGACTCCAAAAATTGTTTTAAAACAGTCCTCATAAGGAAGCTTTTTATTATGGGAAGTTAAATGTTTAGATAAGATAAAAAAAAAAGTTGCTTTCTACCCTAATTGTTAATCAAGTTCGACATAAATAAAAGTTTAAGTTAAACAATGTTCCAACAAAACTTTGTTTTTCAACCCTTTTTTGGTATCTGTATATTACACTAAACACTTTACAATAAAAAAAGGGTCAAAGAGAAATCTTTTACAATTTTGTATTATGAGCAAGCAAATATATATATATATATATATATATATATAAATAAAATAAAACATGCAATTTTATTGAAGGTGCACCCTGGATGGCATAGTTGAGAACCACTGTTTTAAAAAGCCTTGATTAATAAGTCAAGTTATACCTGATCAGTGTGTTGACTTTGGCCACATCGATGTCGTACAGTTTCTTGACAGCATGTTTAATCTGATGCTTGTTTGCCTTTACGTCAACAATGAAGACCAGAGTGTTGTTGTCCTCAATCTTCTTCATGGCCGACTCAGTGGTCAAGGGGAACTTGATGATGGCATAATGGTCCAGCCTGGCAGAACAAGAGCGACATTTGTTTTAAATACATTCAAGTTCTGTAAACACCAGTTTGTCAAACTTAAGTTGTAATGAGGATGCATCAGTTTTAAAAAAGCGTAATCACATTATTTTCATGCTTTGATCGCAATTCCCATCATTTGCATCCTTATAAAAGTGAAAACCTTTGTTCTGACTGTCACTTGTCCTTTGAATTAAAATGTAGCACATCACACTAAAACACAAAGCAGTGTCCGGGTCTCACTTGTTTCTGCGTGGAGCGCTCTTCCTGGGGTACTTGGGCTGCCTCCTCAGACGCAGGGTTTTGGGCCGGTGGAAGGTCGGGGTGGTCCTGATCTTCTTCTTCTTCTGGCTGTGGACTCCCTTCAGCACAGCCTTCTTGGCTTTCAGGGCCTTAGATTTGGCCTCAGTCTTAGCCGGGACAGCTGTTGAAACACTTGGAAAAATTAAAACCATGGAATAGTAACGAACCAAACCAGTTTAGAAGAAAGTGAACGTTTTTGATAGTCAGATTTTTTTCAGGTGTCATTTTATTGCTTCATAATTACTTGTGCAGATTTTCAGAAATACAATATTGGTACAAAGTGTTTTTAAAACTCAAAACCAAAATACAGCCACTGTTTAAAAACTTAAACAAACATTAAAATAACATCTATAATATTTCTCGCAGTTGATGTTAATACATCAACGATCTTATTATAACACATCACCTGTTGTACTTCATAAGCGTTTTGCACCCTTGTTGAACAATTCTTCAACATTTAAACACTTAAAATAGAGATATTATATTTAAGTAACAGTATATCGTGATAACAGCTTAAAGAGATTAATCATATCATTTACATAACTTACTATAAAGCTTTAACGTTACAACTGTAACTGTACCTGAGCATAAACGTGTTTACATTTAGTAATCGGCTATAAAACGCTTCAAATACAACTTGGAGTATTTTAAAAGGATAAAGTTTTATAGCGTGGTTCAGTTACATTTTACACCACTACCGTTAAACTGACTAATAATGAATAAGAACGAGTAGCCACGTGTATGTGTAACGTTACAAGCGAACAATGTCAAGCTAATGAAGTGTCATTTGCCTATATTTCACTTTGTACTCTCCAAATAAAAACGAGAACCAGTTAATAGCAAGTGGACAATGCTTTTAGCTCATATAGACTGATATTCTGACACCCTATGGGCGCGTGCGGGTCAATATTAGCTTGCTAACCGCTCTTCTCACTCCGGCTTCGTCGCACTAAATGACTATTATTTTACTCCAGTCGACCAATAAAATATCTATACACAAGCATACCTACGTGCCTCACATTTAAATTAAAACACAACTCTATATAACCAGCAAGAACTTTCTTTTTATAGCATAAAATTTATTCATCTGACGCACCTTCCTTCTTCGCCTTCGGGGCCATGTTGGGAAAGGAAGAACGAGAGGGGTTTCCTTCACTATATCGCAGGGTTTCGCGTTGACGTACATAGTTATCGCGAGATTACAGACAGGCATCTTGGGTATGGTAGTTCAATCGCGCAGTGTAAATATAGGGCGCAGCCTTAAGAGACCGAGGCGAGTCTTGAGCACTGTCAAGCAGTTAAAGCTGTCCGTTAGGTTACTTTTATATAGTTACTTTTTTTTTTTTTTGATATTTAATACATTTGTTGCAAAAAAAAAGAACATAAAAATAAACATGTGTCGACTTAATAGTTGATCAAACAAGCTACTTGTAGAAGGTAAAAAAAAAGCCCTCTGCTCACTGAGGTAAGATGTATTTACTTTTTTCGTTTTTATAAATATCAATTATTGTTGTTTATTTTTAATACAACCAATTGTTTTGACATTTTTTTTTATTACAGCAAGATGGTAATTTGTCTAATGTTAGTCTTCTTAATTCTATTTAATTATGATTAATTATTATAGTTGTTAATGATGACGGTGATTATGTCGTTGTTGATTATTTAATAATAATAATAATACAGTAAGACATGCTTATTATTCTTAAACATATTAACATACTATTGTTAAACATATTCATCTTCTTCTTCTTCTTCTTCTTCTTCTTCTTCTTCTTCTTCTTATTATTATTATTATTATTATTATTATTATTATTATTATCATCATCCTCATCATGGTTATTATGTTTTCTTCCCAGAAGTACAGAATGGTGGAGTGTTTGTGGTTGTGTCAATGTGCTCTTGTTAAAGCTCTCACATGATGAATTCTTTACCCCCTGTGAAAGGAGACCGGATCATCTGTGAACTCCCTTTGGTAACATTTTCTGTGTTAGTTATTCATTCAGTCTCTGTAAACATTCAGCCATGTTTACATACTTTCTATTTTTACCTCAGAATTAAAACTTCATTTTAGAGGATTATATATTGTTTTTGTCTTGTTTTCATTTTTAAAACGTAATCTCATTTATATTGGTCTATTTATTCAGTACTTTACAAGAGACGCTGCAGTGCACACCAAAGATGGCTTCAATATTACTGTTAGAGAGGCTTGTCAAGGGCAGAAAACAGGGTAAGTTACTTTACACAAAAAGGACAGTTTGCGCATTGGTTTTGAAGTTACAGTTTAGTATCTTTTTGGTAAAGAGGAGGGAAAACTAAACATATAATTGCAATTAAGCAGTGATTTATTAAATATGTCAAAATGCTATGTGTCCCAGCACCTGTACATTACTACAAGGCTACAGTTAACACGGTATCAACATTGATATTTAAAGCAGTTTTTACATTAATGTTTAAATCAAGGTGGCGCAGTGGGTAGCACGTTCGCCTCACAGCAAGAAGGTCGCTGGTTCGAGCCTCGGCTGGGTCAGTTGGCATTTCTGTGTGGAGTTTGCATGTTCTACCCGTGTTCGCGTGGGTTTCCTCCGGGTGCTCCGGTTTCCCCCACAAGTCCAAAGACATGCGGTATAGGTGAATTGGGTAAGCTAAAATTGTCCGTAGTGTATGTGTGTGAATGGGTGTGTATGGATGTTTCCCAGAGATGGGTTGCGGCTGGAAGGGCATCCGCTGCGTAAAACATATGCTGGATAAGTTGGCGGTTCATCCCGCTGTAGCGACCCCAGATTAATAAAGGGACTAAGCCAAAAAGAAAATGAATGAATGAATGAATGTTTAAATCAATTTTGAAAAAGAATTTTCTGCTCATTTCTGAAATACAACAATTTAGACAATGGCTTTCATACCTTGTTTTCTTGTTTAGGCTAATGCAGTGCAAAGTACTCTTACTAGACTATTAGATTGACTTTAGGGATTAAGAATTGATATTAGTTCAAATGAAGTTCTATAACAATTGAAATGTCAAATTACGTTCTGCACAAGCACACAAACCAGACTGAAACCCATGCTCAAAAATGTTGCTGGAAATATGAGCATGTGTAATGTGTAATGCACATTTTAGTTATAATATTCTCTAAAATTTTAGATTAAACGTAGCCAAAGTCATTGTCGTTGGCGATGTTGCAGTCGGGAAGACCAGTTTAATAAACAGGTAAGAGTGTGTAAATATTATTTGATCTATGATGAAATGAAATCTTATTGTTCTAAATTTGTCCACAATTAAACCTCCATTTTACCAGAATTAAAATACCCCCAAAAAAAGAAAAGAAAGAAAGAAAAATAAATGATTCGTTCATGTCTTTTCCCCCAAGATTCTGCAAAGACTCATTTGACAGAACGTACAAGGCAACTATTGGAGTGGATTTTGAGATGGAGAGATTTGAGGTTCTCGGGATGCCCTTCAGTTTGCAGCTGTGAGTTTTTTGATGTATTTCATTGGTTTACCAGTCATTCATTTGGTTTCAGTCAATCATGTCTTTCAATACAGGTGGGACACAGCAGGTCAGGAAAGATTTAGATGCATTGCCTCCACATACTACAGAGGAGCGCAAGGTGATAAAACAGACTATATCAATCAAAATCTTGCGGTCTGTTGAGTAAAAATATATTTTTCTGTTCCAGCCATCATCGTTGTGTTTGACCTGAGCAATTATGATTCTCTGGATCACGCAAGGTACAGTTGGAGCAGTTATTGTGTTTGAAACACATCTGAATAGTCACGTTTTCTGTCTTTCTGTCACGTTATCTGTTTTCTGTCTCTGTTTATTCAGAGAGTGGCTTGAAGATGCCATGAGAGACAACGACCCTTCCAGTGTTCTGCTCTTCCTCGTGGGAACCAAGAAGGATCTTAGTGTGAGTTATTTTCACATGATCTGTCAAAGAAAACAAAGGATTTAAAAAATTCTCTTTGTGTGTGTGTTTGTGTGTGTATGTGTGTGTGTATGAGTGTTTTATTCCATTGGAATGTTTATAGCTTAATCAAAAAACTCAAATCAAAATGATAGTTCACCCCAAAACAATTTTTTTCTCAAAATTTTACTCACACTAAAGTGGTTTTTATGAATTTCTTTCTTTTGTTGAACACAAAAGCAGATATTCGGCAGAATGTTGGGGAAAAAAGCAGCCATTGGAATCCATAGTAGGAACAAAAATACTATGGAGGTCAGTGGCTGTTTTATTCCAACATTATTTAAAATATCTGCTTTTGTGTTCAACAGAAGAAAACATCTCAAACGGGTTTGGAACAAGTGGAGGATGAGTAAATGATGACAGAATTTTCATTTTTGGGTGAACACTTTTTAAGAACTCTTATTTCTTCTTTTTAAAAAATATGTAGACTTTTTTGTCAAAAACTATTTAGTTCCTGTTACGTTTAAAATCTGGTTTTAATTCTTATTTGTTCTTAAATTTCAGAATGACATTCTACTAGGCCTATACCGCTTGACAAGTAGTCATGTAAATGCTTAATTTTCTATGTGTACTTGATATGAAAAAAGGGGTGAAATGCTGGTAAACACGTTAGCAGCTCATGTGTTCATGCCCAGAACATTTTGATAATATTTCCTTTGATAACCATATGAAAATGTTCAATAAATATTTGAAACATTCATTCATTCATTCATTCATTTTCCTTCGGCTTAGTGCCTTTATTTATCAGGGGTCGCCACAGTGGAATGAACCGCCAACTTATCCAGCATATGTTTTACGCATGCGGATGCCCTTCCAGCCGCAACCCAGTACTGGGAAACACCCATACACACTCATACACTACAGCCAATTTAGCCGTTTCAATTCACCTATAGCGCATGTCTTTGGACTTGTGGGGGAAACCGGAGCACCCGGAGGTAACCCACGCGAACACAGGGAGAACATGCAAACTCCACACAGAAACGCCAACTGACCCAGCCGGGGCTCGAACCAGCGACCTTCTTGCTGTGAGGCAACTGTGCTAACCACTGAGCCACCGCACCGCCCATATTTGAAACATGTTTTTAATTTTCTTTTCGTTTACGCAAATATTAGCAAAAACATTAAGGGAACTCATCTCAGTAACATGGTAAAATTATTTGTAAATGGTTTCTAAGATGCCAGTCCATATCTTGAGCTGAGTAGGTGTACAGATCTACTTTTTATTAATCTGCTCAAAACTGCTCAAATTTGATGAAGTTTCACATTATACAGCAGATTCCAGATGTATGCCTTTAAATGCACTCTGGCTTTCACAAGATGCTGTGATTAAATAAAAAAATGAAATGACGAAAAAAGGATATGGATGCATGAAATTACACTTAAAATTAAATGTATGTTTTCTTGTGAGAACAAGTCTAAGGATCTTTCTTTCTCGTAGCACCCTGATCTGTTGGCCCAAATGGAGCAGGAGGCCATTCGACTGTCTGAGGAGATCAGAGCGGAGTACTGGGCGGTTTCTGCTCTGTCAGGTACAGGAATGTGGTTCCATTAATTGAATTGATGGTTCCATGAAGAAGCAATAACATCCATAGAACCTTAACATTGGAAAAAGAATCTGTAGATTATGAAAATGTCCTTCACACCAAGAAACAAATGGTTCTTTCAATAACTGTTCTCGGAAAAGTAAGAAACCCAAAATGTCTCACTATAAAACATCTGTTTAGGAGCTTACATTTTTAAGGTTGCTTTTCTTTTTGAGAGTATTTTTTGTTAAAGCCAAAAAAATCTGTTGCAAGTTGCAAACACATTTAAATGAATGATTTCTAGATGAATTCTTTTTTCATTTTCAGCAGAAGTCATATGTAATGAAAGATAAAATAATGTATGAAATAATGTATGAAAGATAAAAATGTCTTTATTTGCATAGAACCTGTCTAATTTTTCATTCTTGTCACCATTGCAGCACTCATTGAGGACGATGGGAGCTCTATAACTTTCAAATCATAGACATCACAAAATATCTTGTTTTAATATATTGTAGAATATAACTTATTCCTATCATTCCTGTCAGTCATTCCTCCAGTGTCACATGATCCTTCAGAAATGATTATAATATACTGATTTGCTGCTCAACTTAATTATTTGCTTGTTTTGAGAAAAGACTTTTTCAAAAGCATTACAAATTCTTGAATGATTGCATTTGTTTGTATCATGTTTGCTACAGGGGCAAGTGTGCGAGATTTCTTCCTGCGGGTTGCTTCACTTACATTTGAGGCCACTGTTTTATCTGAGCTGGAGAAGAATAATTCTAGACGGGCCGGTGATATCGTCAGTAAGTTCAAGTGTCTTCACTAGTTAGCCATTACCCTTTCCCAACATTTGATAAATCTGCCACCATGGTCATACAGAAAAGAATATTCGTATTTCATCATAAACACAAATATTTGGTCTCTCCACAGAAATCTCTAATAATTGTGATGACAATTTTAAGAAGAGCCAGTCCAGCTGCTGCCATTAACTGAACGTGCAGTATGTAACGTGTGGATTTGATCAAATGGGAATAGATCATGTGACTGTAGAATGTAGGCTTTGGGAAACTGGGATGATGTCCCATAATCCAGAAGACTGGCCAGTGAGACAATGAAGGAATCTCAGCAGGAATCCATCTGAAAGTCAAGTCTGGATAGTATTAAGAGGTGTACTAATGAATGCAATATTATATTTGACATATTTTTTAATGACTTGAAAGTGTTGTATCATGATTTTCACACACTATCAAGTAACCAGGATCATGTGATATTTTGGATAAAAATATATTAAGCCAGGCGACGCGGTGGCGCAGTGGGTAGCACGTTCGCCTCACAGCAAGAAGGTCGCTGGTTCGAGCCTCGGCTGGGTCAGTTGGCATTTCTGTGTGGAGTTTGCATGTTCTGCCCATGTTCGCGTGGGTTTCCTCCGGGTGCTCCGGTTTCCCCCACAAGTCCAAAGACATGCGGTATAGGTGAATTGGGTAAGCTAAAATTGTCCATAGTGTATGTGTGTGAATGAGTGTGTATGAATGTTTCCCAGTGATGGGTTGCAGCTGGAAGGGCATCCGCTGCGTAAAACATATGCTGGATAAGTTGGCGGTTCATCCCGCTGTGGCGACCCCAGATTAATAAAGGGACTAAGCCGAAAAGAAAATGAATGAATGAATATATTAAGCCATTGAGATAAATGAAATCTGTCAATGTATAAAAAAATAATATAGTAATTTATAGTAAGTACTATAGTGTTTTTGAACCTTACTATAGAAAAGTGCTTAGTTATTCTGTTGTTGTAATTCTGTAGTAGCTGTGGTAACACAACTATAGTAAAACGGACAAATTACCAAATATTGTACTAATTTCTGCAACTATACTATAATACAATTAGTATAGTTGTATTTTTTTTTGTATTTATTTTTTGTATTACTGTAGTACAATTAGTACTACAGTAAACCACAGTTTACTGTAGTAAAAACTAGTGCTGGGCAAACATCAATCGCATGCAAAATAAAACTTCTTTTTGACAAGATATGTGTGTTTTGTATATATATCTATTTTGTATATGTAAATAAAAATCAAAACTATACAAAATTTAATATACAACATTTTTTGCATATATATTTAAATTTGTATATAATTTGTATCATATACATATATATATATATTTTATATCTAAATATAAATAAACATTTTCTCAAATATATGCATATACATAGCATAAAAATATACACACTACACACACATATACTATGTCAAAATTAATCATGATTAATTTTTGCCCAGCACTAGTAAAAACTAAAGTACACAATAGTATTTGTTATATTTTCAGTTCGCTTAAACGTTTAAACTAGAGTAGTCCAAAGCATTCATTAACAAGTTGTGAATACTGTAATATATACAGCACTAACACACTTTACTATAGTTCAAAAACACTATATATGACTATAGTATTTTTTCATGTGGGTGTCTTTGAATACTTAAATGCTACACAAATCCAATACAACTCTCTTTTATTGAATGGCAATTTCACATTTGATTTTTGTTGTAGCAAACAGCCGTGTTACTTTAAGAGGTCACATTAACTGCCCTTCTGGTGGTTCTGGGTGGATCTTTTGTAAATGCAGCCCTTGTTTTTCATTGCATCATGAGTTTCTCAGGCTAATATGATACATATGCCAGCACTCATGACCACAGGCTCTGCTGCGACACCATATTCCCGCTGGGAGATAAATGGAAGGATTGTTAGACATAAGTGGAGTATTACTGGAGCAAAAGCAGCTCAACATCCCATTATATTCTGAACTGAAATGTCCTGAACTGAAACATTGATTCATGCAACAAATAAAAGGTTAAAACAATGAAATTATCTAGAAGTTGCTTGAGGTATTTTTTTACTGGCATTAAGCTGGCTTGAAGTTGGGTGTGATATATTTTGCACATTTAGGGATCATCTCCAAAGTTACACAAAATATGTCATCGTCTAAACTAAAGCTCAATAGAGTTTGAAGAGATCGACTTATGGCCAGTTGGTTTTGTGACAATCATTCTCTTCCATATTGAAAGCTATTCATATTGTTTGAATTTATTTTAATCCTCTAAAGGCACAGTATGTAATTTTTACCACTAGAGGGCACATATTCACAACAAATCACGATATAGTTTGATGACGCTGTGACTGAGAGTTGTCTGCATCTCTGAGGAATCGTGGGAGTTGTGGTCTTCCTTAAATCCTACGGGGCTCCTGCAGAAGTCATGCTGATGGATGAGCTAACGTATTCAGTATTATCATTATTATTATTATTATGTATGATCATGGTAATATAAAGCAGAGTGAGGATGGAAGCAGCAGAAGCAAAACCAGTTTGAAATGAGCAATTGCTGATGAGAGACGAGGGAAGTTTTTATTATGCCACCGTTTTCCGGTTGTGATCACGTGTGGACGTTTCAAGGTTCTGTGTCATAACGCTGGTCTGTGCAGTCTGATCAAAGGGATTCAGCAAAATTAGTCAGCAAAATATATAACACTGTTTTAGATAATTGAATGAAAAATCTTACATATTATGCATTTAATTGTCATGATATATGCATATTATAAAAAGATAAATTCAGGTATAGACAAAAAAAGTTAAATATGTACTGGAAAACAATCCAGCTGTGGGACGGTAACATTTGAGGGGTTAAACATCAATAAGATGTTCACTTTAGATGAACACTTTACATTAAATTATGTCATATTTTGTGTAACCATATGATGTCCCTGAAATTGCAAATGTGAAACAAGCCAACTATGCCAGTATTCTGTCATTATTCTGTAAAGATTGTCTTCTAACAAGACATTTGGTAAATTTCTTTCCTTAAATATATCAAAACTTAATTTTTGATTAGTAATGTGCATTGCTAAAAACTTGTTTTAGACAACTTCGAAGGCCATTTACTCAATATTTAGGTTTTGAACCGAACAAAATGGAGCATACATTAATGGAAAGCTTATTTATTCAGCTTTCATATGATGCATAAATCTCAATTTCCTAAAACTGACACATATGAATGGTTTTGTGGTCCAAGATCACAAATGAAGATACTGCTAAGCAAATCTAAGAGAATGTCTCTCCCTTTAAAGTCTGTTCGTGCAAAACCGATGCCTTAACATTCGTAAATAGATATCAAAGTTAAGAGAAGTTAAAATCATACTAGTTCAGCAGTTTAAAGCGAGTCTTCTGAGGGGACACAATCACTTTAAATGATGAACTGATTTCATTTAGACTTTTATGCGCATATAAATATCTATAGAGCTTAACCATACCCGTGTAGAAGAAGAACCTCATTGGTTCTCTCACATCAAGCAAGCATGATTGACATTAATTTGAGTTTCCTTCTTCTGTTGGACACAAAGATTTTGGAGAAAGAAATTTTGAAGAATATCGGAGACCATGGTAGACCTTTTCCTTCTATGAATGTCAATGGCTACCACTTTTCAACATTCTTCAAAATATCTTCTTTTGTGTCCAACAGAAAAAAAAAACGGGTATGGAACTACTTGAGGAGAAAATTGTGTGAACTATACCTTTAAATTGTTCACTTAGTACTCATACCCGAATAAAAGCCTGAATTATATTTGCTCATCACAAAAAGTCTTCATGTCTTCAGAAAACTTAAACCACTCAGATAATACGGATTTATTTAGCGATTACATTCTGAATGTTAAACAAAATTCTCAGCGTCAGAAGAAGAACGGTCTTTAGATTTGTAACGGCATGAGGATGAATAAATGGTGACATTTTTCATTTTATTAAAATCTCAAGGAATGTCACATGAAAAACCGCATAACAGGCAGTTTAGCAGTATCTTAAGATCACAGCTGTGTGAAATGAATTCTCTCCGGTCTGAACACAAATAACCAAACCTTTTCTTTACTTACTGAAATCTCTATAGATCATCAATAAACTTACAATCGAATACAAATAAAAACACTTGAATCAGATTCAGGTTTAATTCGGACAACTTTATCAAAGGAAAAAAATAAAATGAAATGACGTCAGCAGTGAAATACACTGAACAGAAAAGTTTAGACACAGAGTTAATTTCATGACCTGAAGGCAAAGCAAAACCTCAGTGCTAAACGAACACATGATCAGGTCAGACACACTGTACTGGTTGTGGGGTGGAAGAAAAAAAAAAAAAAAAAAAAAAAAGACGTTTGTTGTGTGAAAATATTGTCACAGCCTGTTAATAAAGTTCTCTTTGCTTAAATGTCACAATTTCTGTCTATAGTGATACATGGGATTGTACATGAAGGAATGACGACTGCATGTGCGCGACACCTTCAGGAAGTCCAGCCAGCAAAGATACATTCACAAACAGCCCCCAAACCAGAGAAGCAAATAATAATAAAAAAAACCTGTTCAGGGTCTCAATACCTTTTAGCACAATAGTTCAGTTTATCTTGTACAAGCTTCAAAGATGAACGTCTAAATGAATGAGTTGACCAAACCTTAAAAACATCATTCCTCAAAAGTTCAGAAATTAAAACACCTATGTTGTGATCCCGTAACAGTCCACAAAAACACAACATTTACAGGATCTCTTAATAAATGTCACTTCATCTATTTTTTTTTTTTTTTTTTGGGATAAACGAGCTTCCCAAATCTCCCCAGTGCTTAATTCTCGTAACAGCCAAAACAGAACACCGAATCATTACAGTGCTCTGCTTTACACACAAACAGGGATTGATTTCAACGTTTAAAGCCAAATACAAAAAAAAAAAAAGCTCTGGGTTGCTCTGAACTAATGATCATATTGGGAATCGAACACCAGCTCTTGTGGGCAGCGTCATGCAGCGTCTCATGCTTTTTTACCTTTAAATTTCGTTCATAAAAACCAAAAAAAAAAAAAAGGAACAAAGAAAACCCTCGCGACAAACATGTATGGTAGGTCCATTTTCCTAAGTGTGTTTGTCGTCAGCACGTTTCAAGTGTTTGTCTTTGTATCAGTAGCTCTGAATGACTCTGAATCAAATACTTCTAGCAGCGAAAGAGCGAGAGACTGAGGGTGAGGGATGAATGTGGATGGATTTCTGAACACTTCTCTCGGTCCTGCTCTATCGGTCCATCTCGTCCAGCAGTGGAGTGGCATCTCCAGCGATGGACATGGGTGTGCTCTCGATCATGGGGCTGGGGGATGGCCGGGGAGTCATGCGGGGGGTCTTCTGCTTCCGCCGCTCCGCTTCTTTCTCTTGTAGCCACTGTTCAGCCATCTTACCCCAATCCACGGCGGTGTGAGAGCTCGCCCTGCAGAGAACACACACGCATAGAACTTTAGTCTGTAACTGCTGATGTCTCAAGCACAGATGCTGCTATAAAGGTTATTTTGAGAGTACAGGGTGAACCACTTGATTGCGTTATTCACAAAGCATCGTGGGAGCAGAACATTCTGCTGGTTGTTTTGAAAAATGTCAAAGGATTCAAACAAATAGGTTAAAGCATACACAATCCATTGAGTTTCCGTTGCAGTGGGCCTCAAAATGGGAGGGATTTGGATTTTCTTTTAACATCAGGAAATTCCAAAAAAGAGACTTATTGTTTTTATATCACCCCAATTTGACTGTGGACACACTATACCTACACAGTCCTGTCCAAACAGCTTACAAAAGATGATTTTCATCATAGGTGCCCTTTAAGCAACATCAAATGTGAACACAACTAAAGTCCAGGAGATCTTAACTCATTCAATTTTGCATATGAAACAGTTGATGGTTAAATGGAAAGTTTGTTCTCTGACAGTAGGTATTGCTTCTCTATTTTTATATTTCATCATGTTGACTATCCACCCACCCACCCACCCATCCATCCATCCAACCAACATACACAATTATATATTAGAGATGCATCAAAATAAAAATTCTGTTTTGTAATAATTATTAATTTTTTTAAAATAATGGTAAGTAAATTGATAAGGCTGTTTAATTTACATTATACTCATTTTTAAAAAACACAAGCCAATAAAATAACTTCTTTTTAACAGTCAACAAGTCGAGGTGTCATTGTACCATTGTTGCCATGACAACACAGGAGCGCTATTGTAAGCAGCAGGAACAAGTATACTAATTAGAATACTAAATGTCCTAGTTGACTGCTCTTGCCCTTTGGTTAGCGCAGCAATAGCATAGGCTGCGTCCGAAATGACCTACCACTCAGTAGGTACTGCATTTGAATTTACTACTCGACTGTTAGAAAAGTACATTCTATACAGTATGAATGGGAGTAGTATGAATGGAACTCGAACGTACTACATTCGCAATTTTGACATAATCACGTGACCTACCCATGTCACTTCACTCCCATTCATGAATTCTCTCATGGTGCATCATGGGATAGCGTAGAGTCCATTGGATGAGCACTTCAAAATCTCGCCAGAAGTAGTAGGTCATCCGGGTACTTCTCACATACTGTTTTTTTAATTCAGACATACAACTCGACTCGCACACTGTTTTTAGCGTACTATATAGTATGGAAGTATGCGATTTCGGACGCAGCCTCAGACTTTTTCGGCTCATATTTTCATCCATTTTTCTCTTTTAGTCAAAAATGTTACATTTTGTACTTCCCTATTAAATATCCACATGTATAACAGGGACAGTCATAAAAGGTTTTTTATACTGTGTATGAAATATAAAGACATTCACATTCATAGACATTCATATTAGCACTCACTTGGGCTGTGGCGTCCTCACTCTCGATGACGATGATGACGGAGTGGAGGATGAATGCTGATGGTGTCCGTGTGAGGACTGTGGTGTGCTGCTGGGATACTGTGGTGTGGTCATGGCCTGCTGCTGGCCTGGTGTGGTGTAAGAGTAGCTGGGCGTCATCATGGGTGTCGCCATCGGCTGCTGGGGTGTTGCAAACACCTGGAGAATGTGGAAAGATGAGGAAAAAAAAAAAAGTTAAATCAGACCAAGTTTTAATTTAGGATAAAAAGTCAAAGAGGTGTCATACATGATAAGCGCTGCTGCTGCCTCCTCCTCCTGCACTGCTGCCGCCGCTGTAGCCATACTGACTGGAGGCCCACTGAGCCGGTGTGGTATTGGGGTTCTGGCTCTGTCCTGTAACCGCTGCAATGGCGTTGAACATTTGGGATGTCATGTTTCGTGGAAGAGAGTTCACAGCTCGAGTCAAGTCTGAAAGAAAGGAGACAGGTGCGTTTTAAAATAAATTCATGAGAAGAATTAAAGTTTTAGAAATGCCTTCTGTTTTCAGTGGAGACTCAAGTATGTCTGACAAACCTGCAATGTTGATGTTGGCAGGTGTGGCATTTACTGATGCTGGCGTTCGCGTTCTGCTGCTGGCTGGCGTCACACCTTTACAGAGACATCAACACCCCATTAAAAGAAAAAAATAACAATACTTGGCCAGAGCTGGGGTGCAGAGGGAGACTACTGACCTGGGACAGGATCCTGGTAGTGATCTTTGAACCAGCGGAAGAGGCCATTGACCGTAGGGAATATCTGAGAGCGATACCTAAAGCCGTCTGGAGTGATGGTTACATATTCTATCCTGCAAAATTAAACAAAATTGAATTTTATTTTGAAAAAACATTATAAAATGTATGACCTGTGCCTTGGTTTGGTGGGGTAGTGAGTGTTACCTCGGCTTCCCTCTAGGCTGGTAACCCAGCAGGAATTTGCCAGGCAGGTCTCTACATGCTGAGATGTAGTAAGGGATGAATGTCGGCTTTTCTTTCTTGGTCCTTACAAGAACCTCCTCCATTTTCTGTACAAATGCATTAAAGAATAAATGCATGTTTTAATATAATGAAGGTATAAATTAAGATTAAATGAACAGAAAATTTTAGTCAATCAGAATAATTACATACCTTCCTATCACCGCCATTGCACTCCTGGAAGTACTTGTGTCCGAGCAGATCTCGTGCAAACGCAGCCATGGGCTGGACATATCTGGCTGTGATTTCATCCAGATCCTCAAACTCCTGCAGACAACCACGACTACTGTTAGATATCAAATAAACCACATATGCTGTTTCTCTACACACACTCATCCAAACGTTTGAGAAAGTATTTAAAAAAAGCACCACAATTCAGAACGCATGTGACTTATGAATTACTTGCAAAGTTTATCCAAAACAGAGTGAAAGTTTATCATTTGCATGTGATTTTTAAGGCTGTGTATACATTACAAGCTTGTTTAAAACATTCAGGTGCAAGAAACTACAATTTTATAGCTTTAACAAAGAGTAATGGTATATAGCAGTGAGATATGGCTGTATTTCAGGCATCAGGTACCTACAACATTATTCCAAACATCATAAAATAATGAATTATTTCCAAATAGAGATACTAAAATCATACATTGAAGCCGTTTACATCTAGCAATAAATCGCAACCTCTTTTTTATTTGTATTTTTTTGCAACATTGTGCAGCCCTCATGTTGGAGATGTAGGAATGGCTCACCTCAGTGTTAATCCAGAGAGTATGTCCGAGGCTGAAGGCGTTCTCTTTGCCCTCCTCACGGACATCCACATGCTGATAGATCCCGTCCGCCACCTTCCACGTCACCGTCAGGTGGTTCTCCCCTTTACTGCTGGGTCGAATCACCACATCACCCTGGTCCATGGACTCCATCATCTTCTCCGCTTGTTTGAAGTTGATGTTGTGGAAGGACGGATGAGCAATCACACGCTTGATGTAAGCTAGAAAAAGAAAAGAAAATTCATACTCTGATCACACATAAAGATAACGAACGCTCTCAAAAGAAGATCAATGCTGACTGGTTCTCTGCTGTTTCTTCTTCTGCTCCTCTTCCTGTTTAACATCATCCGTCTCAGCATCAAAGTCATAATAGGTGTCTTTGGGAAGTTTCCATTCGTTGTTCTTGTCACTCAGATCAGAGGTTCTGCAAGTGAGATCTACATTGAACTTCTCGATGTCGATCTTCATGATGCGGCAGTGCACAGTCATGCCAGGCTAAATATAGAGAAGCAGACACAACACAGGTTTTTTGTAAGGCAAAGTTTTTGGGCTTTACAGTGAACAAACTAATGCCAGATGATGAATAACTCACCTTGACCCTCTCCTCAGGGTGCTTGACCACTTTGTCACTAAGAAACTTAGTTGGAATGAAGCCCATGACGGCATTATCTAACCTAGTCCTCACTCCGATGGCTTGACCAGGACAGGAGCCGCTGTCAAAGTGATTCCAGACCTGAGAAATACACAATACCATGGCACGAGCATTCGCTGATGTGGAAATACTAAAATGACCACAATCTCATTCCTTTAAAAAGAGAACAGGAAAGATTCCCACCTCACTGAGCTCAGGGAAGTTATCCTGCTGGCAAAAAGGACACTGCCAGAGTCCTGTCTCATCATTACGGATGGCCTGGTCATAACTCTCACCTTGTGGTCGTCTATGTGCGATGTTAGTTACCACACAGGTGATCAGTTTACCTGTAGATGCACAGAGATTTACATTATATAATAAAAATACAATAATATCAGAGAGCACCACAAATATCACAGAGCATGGATCAAAATAAATTTTATAATCTCTAAAAACAATCAGGTAGTGGTTTACCAATATAGAATGTCTCTGGTGTCTCCTTGGTGAGCATGTTAAAGACTTCCTCTGTGTTGGGAGGTCTGTATGGAGCTCTCAGGTCTTTATATCTACAGCTGAGCTCTGCTCGGATGTCATACAGTGTAATTCCCTTATTACCATAACCCTGAAAAAAAGAAAGAAAAGATCTAGCTGAGTCAAGTCAAACTGGTTATGTTTGTAGCCTTGGATAAATGCACTTGCTAATGTGAAAAAATGGCAATATACTCTGCAATACTGGCCCTGTTTACAGCTGGCATTAAGATGCATTTTTGTCAATCAGATCACAAAAGGGGGGGCGCTAAATACAGGTGTAAATGTGGTCTGAAATATTTCCAATTTCAACCATTTGATCAGGGTTATGTTTAAAAAAAAAAAAAAAAAAAAAGGGGAAATAGTCTCAACAAAATCCCAACACAACTGGGTCACAAGAAATGCATGTAAAAGGAATAGTTCACCAAAACAATTTTAATTCCTCCATTTACATCATCCTCCACTTGTTCCAACCCTGCTGGACTTTCTTTCTTCTGTTGAACACTGTAGAACACTGTATTTACAGATATGCTGAAAAATATTGGAATATTGGGAAAAATCAGCCACTGACATCCATAGTATTTTGTGTTTCTATTACCATATGGAAGCAAACAGCTGCTTTTTTGCTAACATTCTTCAGAATATTTTGTTTTGAAAGAAAGAAATTTTTAAATGTTTAAAACCCCTTGACTGTGAGTAATGTGAGGAAGTTTCATTCTGAGTTCCCACTCTTTCATAAACATAAGCACCATTCATTTCAAATCAAGGACCTTTGTAATTCACACCACCAGCATATTTAGTGCCAGGAAAGTCCTTACTGTACTTAACATTTCGCTTACACTTAATATTTATATTCAAATTTCAGAGTAATGATGAGGTATTGATTGTGTCATTTTCAAAAGATTTTCAATACAGATAAAAATTATGATCTGAAACTTTGATAAAATGTGCATCATTTGTCATAGACTTAATTCAAGAACCTATGTTTGTTTTTAAGTACTTTCCAGCCTTTGAATCCATATGTCTGAAATTTAATTACTTTTAAGAAGTCTGGGAACCCTGTTCATTTTTGGGTGAACTATTAATTTCATATCAATGCCTTGAATCACAAAACGCATCTCATCACAAACTGGAAAAATGGCCACCAAGACTAAATCCCAAAGCGCACCTGTCTCTCCAGCTCCTCAGCGAAGGCATCCAGATCCAGATCTTTTAACCTCTCCGGGTTTTCAAGGATCTCTTCTAGTGCTCCAGCTGGATTGGCATCTTCTGCTGATTCATCGTACTCTAGAGCATCCACCGCCATTTTACGTGCCCACTCGTATGTTTCAGGGTGAACTCGAGAGCCATCAAGAACTTCGATGTAGGAGTCAGTGCTGCATGATGAAAGATAGTATCACTTTATCGATTCTGGCTGTATGCAGCATGATTCAGAAGAGCTGCACACATTATGCTTTAACATCTTACCTGTCTCCAAGTGAGGCAGTGTCAATCTTGATAAATCCAGCACAGTTAATGAAGACTTTGGGCCCCATATGGCACATGGTGACCAACTGGGTTCGGTTCTCTAACCTAGTGTTGTTCTGCTTAAGAATCTGAGGGACATTGGAAATGTGTATAAGATGATTTAATGTTCTTACTAGACCTGATGCTTCACTAGGACTAAACGCCAGAGAAGAGTGTATTTGAGATGTTCAGAGAATGCTTCACCTTGAGCAAGTGTGAGCCTTTTCTTGGTCCGAGACCACAGATGTACTGGACCAAGCTCTGGGTGTAAGGGTGAGCGATGGCTCGGTTCACATCCACACCAACCTCATTCACTCGATTTATGAATTCACAGTAGAGCGCGCTCAGCAGTTCCTCTTTCACTACATGCTCCTGAGGAACAATAAAGTGATAATACATAGTTGAAAGCAACATTATTAGCCCTCCTTTGAAATTTAAATTCTCATTAAATATTTCCCCAAGTGATGTTTAACAGATCAAGGAACATTTTTACAGTATTTGCTATTTTTCATTTCTTCTGGGGAAAGTCTCATTTCTTTTAGTTTGGGTGGAATACAAGCATCTTTACATTTTTTAAAAATATATTAGGTTCAACATTAATAGCCCCCTTAAGAGTTTTTTTCCCCATTGGCTAAAGAACAAACCACTGTTGTTTAATAACTTGCCTAATTAACCTAACTTGCCAAGTTAAGCAAATGAACCTAGTTAAGCCTTTAATTTGCCCTTTACACTGAATACATCAGTATCATGCAAATAACTAGTAAGATATTATGTAATGTAATCATGGCAAAGACAAAAGAAATTAGTTATTAAAATGATTAGGTTTAAAAAAGATGTTTATTTTAAACATACTAGAAAAAATACATGACAAAATTAAAGAACTAGAGAAACTGATTTATTAAAATCTAAGCCCTAACATTTAATTTATTACAAAAGCTAAAAGTTAGATACATGAAAAGTCAAATATTTTCAGTTAAACTCAGAATGAAAATTAAAATTGACAATAAAACCAACTCAATACTATAAAAGTATATTTAGAATATTAAAATAACACTCACAGGCATCACAATGCTGAACTTTGCACAAATACAATAAGCAATTCTACAGCATTTAAGCATAAATGTCAAAAGGCAGGCCATGAGATTCAGGAATGCACTTGTACCTGCAGGGGATGCAGTTTCAAACACAGGATGTCATCATCGCTACTGCAGACTTGGGCAAACTCCACTAGTGGGTCCTGGATTTTGCGAGCCACAGATACAGCCTGCCGAAGCAGAGGTGGGTAATCCCTGAAATCCGCCTATGCAAGGAACAGCATGAGAACGAAAACTTTAGAATAAGATCCTGCTTCGGTTTTATGTGCAAGATGCGTTTGTCTCACTCCACTGACCTCAGACTTCTTGCTGTTCATATAAAGCATAGCCAGTTCATTGTCCACCAACTCCACTCCCACCACAGGCAGAGAAGAGTTCTGCTCCAGCTCACTGATGGTGCGCTTGATGTCCTCCATCACCATATGCGCATCACTACATGCATACAAACACAATATTAGCATGTGAAGCTAGGTTTAAAATCACAAATTCAGCATTGATAAACGCACCGATTCTCCCCAGAAACAGCAACAACATGTGGCTTCTTACTAAGGAGGAATTTTTTGAGGTTTTCAACGTCTTGTTGCTACAAAACAAAACAAGCAGATTTTTTTTAATCTGTAATTAACAAACAACGGGCAGTTAACAATTCTCAGGGATTCCGTTTCTTCACCTTTTTCTCTCGTTCATCTTCTCTCCATGCATTTCTCCTCTTCAGGAAATAAGGAAGTCTGAGGAAATCCACCACCTCTCCTTCACCGTTAATGAGAGAGCAGAACACTGGTGTGTCTCTACACAAACACAAGCAAACACCATCAGATCCCATTTAAAACTATACAGAGTAAGCAAACGTATGTCCAATACTCTGACTTGATAACCATAATCATGTTATGGTCTGTAACCAATAAACAGAACATATAAAAATGACTACAAGTTTTATATATGTACTTTAATGTTACAAGTAGAGATTTATTGTGGCCGATACAACAAAATAAAAACTTTCAACTGATTCTGACACAAATATTGTCAATTTCATACAGTACTAGCCAGTTATTTTCACCATTAAATTCATTTTACTGAACATGGATTGAATTACTTTAACGTTCAACTGTCAAGAGAGGCAAAAGCTAAAGTTACAATATGAAAAATTATCAAAGGCAATTTTTGTTATTCAATATTTATTTTTTAAAGCATTAACTTTTATTTGACATAATACATCATTTTTACTTCAAATAAAAGCAGAAAAATATTGACTTTTTTTTTTATTATTGTCAAAGACATTTTAGCCCACACTAACCATTGTTTTGTGCCAGCTCTTGGGCATGTAGCACACCAAATGCATTTTGTACTCATTAGGCCTGATACTGCATACAGATTATGCATATATATATGTATATACAACATATATATGTTGTTTTTTTGCCAACTATTTAGCAAAATGAGTATGGTCCAGTATTGCCCATATTTGAAATTGGTCCTCTGCTTATGACCCATCCAAGTGCGCGCGCGCGCACGCACGCACGCACGCACGCACGCACGCACGCACGCACGCACGC
>CAIGQV010018106.1:9793735-9813398 GCA_903798115.1 Danio jaintianensis | reverse complement strand
CGCACGCACGCACGCACGCACGCACGCACGCACGCACGCACGCACGCACGCACGCACGCACGCACACACACACACACACACACACACACGAGTAAAAAGCGAGGGCACAAACAGTGAGCATAGACCCAGCGCAGTGGCAACCAACTCCCTAACCATTAGGCCAACTGCCCACTGAATTATTGATTTTGCTCTGAGAAAAATGTTGGAGTATCTGGAATCTGAGTGTTCAAGAAAAATGCCCTTTAAAGTCCAAATGTATTTCTTAGCCATGCATGTTATTAAACAAAAATTAAGTTTTATATGTTTATTGTAGGAAAAAAATATATTAAAATGATAATTTTAGACAAAAAATAATATGATTTATTACTTATACAATGTTTGAATTATTGTTGGCTTTTCCTACAATACCTGTAACTACAATACCTGTGCTCCAGGGTCAGATGTGTTTCTAATATACCATACAAACAACAGTAAACACTTTCTCACTCCATTCAAATACACACCTGCCAGAAGCAAAGGCCACTCCGAGCACACGGATGCCCTTTCCTTGTGACTCATCCATAAGGTCATCGTCCTCCTCCACCTGCTGATCAGGCCGATAAGGAGCCACCTTCAACCAATTATACAGCTTCTTGCAGCACGACTGTCCCGCAGACACAAGAGCATAAGTCAATATGTTATAGACAACCATGTTTTGTACAGAAAGTTCATTAGCAGCGAACAACACATGCATGCGATCAATGGGGCACCTTAACAATATTGTCCTTGGCTTCAGCGATAAGCTTGTTCTTCAGTTCTTTGGCCATCTGTGGATACAGAAACTGTTGCAGGGATCTTTCAATGGCAAGAGTTCTCTGCTTATTCCACTCCTGCACCTGGTGACTGAACTCATCCCTGTAGTAGAACTGTTTGATCTCATCAAAGTAAGTCTGATCTCCATACCTGTAGAAATGACAAACAGATTAGCTCTGTACAGTTGGTCACCGACATTAAGCCCACGATCCCAGACCTGGCTCAAAAGCAATATCTACCCATCAAAAAAAAGAGAGAGAGAGAGTTTTTGAATTGTGATGCAACCAATTGAAATTGTGACAATGTACCCCAACACATCAGGACTTAAGAGTGAGCAGATTCTATAAAGTTCCCTTGTTAACAGTTAAGTGCCATTGATAACAGTGAAATAATACCTCTGCAAGTACTACATTAAGATTTTATAAACCATCATAAAAAAATATATAATAATAATAATAATAATAATTAAAAAGCTAGTCTCTGAGATGTCTCTCAGTAAGGCGACTAATGTACCTTAACTTGATTATTTATTATACAATTCACCATTATGCCTTCTTTTTGTCATCACTATGGAGAGCTGTACATCAGCGTATAAAACTGCAACAGTTATCTTATAGACTTATCTCAGCTGGATTAAAAAAAATAAAGAGAGACGCAATAGTTAACATTAATCAACTTAATTCTTGTACTTATTTTTGTTATTTCAGGATGCACCATAAGAGTGAATAACATCTACCAGTCAATCGCGATCAACGGGTTGGTGACCATTACCTTAAAAGGGATAGTTCACCATAATTTTTTTCACCCTCCACATGTTCCATATTTGTTAGGGTTCATTTCTTCTATTGATCACAGAAGATATTTTGAAGAATGTTGGAAACTGGTAGCCTTTGACTTTCATAGTTTTTTTTTTTCATACTATGGATGTTAATTGCAACTGGTTTCTAACATTCTACAAATTCTCTTAAATTTTCCATTTATTTTAAAATTGTTTCTTGACACTAAATTCAGGTTTTGCTCTCAAACTAAAAAAAACACAACTATACCCTTTGACTCCGACAAGGTCAATGCAGATGTCTATGGCGAGCAGGCCTTCCTCCTCAGCCAGGCACATCTTCAAGAACTGATCTCCACTGAGCTCTTTCACAGGTTTGTTCTTCAGGTACTTGAAGGAATAGGCATAGTGCGCCTCATCCACATCCTGGGAAACATGACAGGCATTAGCAGACAAACTTACAAAAGAGCCAACAATGGTGAACATCAGTTCACTGTGGGTTTGAATAGAAGTTCACTATGCTAACACTGTAGCACAGCAAAAACAATGGCTACAGCACGCACCTACAGGCATTAACTGAATATTCTAGCTAAAGCTCTAACACAACAGAACTTGATTATGCTGCGAAGGTTGATATTCTGCTTATACCCTTTCCTTGATGAATATGGTTAAGCAAAAGGGTAGAGAATAAACAAAAACAAGAGTTAATAAAACACACATTGAATACTTTTATTGCCTTCTAGGGTGTGCAATACTGACAAAAAAGTGACATCTGTATTTTTTTTAATTAAATCAAATTAATTCAACACTATTTCTATCAGGAGTGCTGACTAGTCCCAGTGCCTTGGCTGCTGTACACCTGCCATGAATAAATAAATAAACAAACAAACAAACAAACAAACAAAAAACTAAATTACCAGTAGGCAGTATCTTCCTAAAAAAGGATTTCCTGAATCATTCATTTAACAGATTTGTTTAAAATATCCGATTCATTTAGAACTCGAATTACTCAGGAATTGACATGAAATGCATTAAGTAACAAAATAATTTGTGCATAGTTCTCTTGCATAGTTTAAAACCATTTTCATTATAAAAATAAACAGGCAATATCATGTCTTAAATGTATTTTACTCAATAGAAGCTTGTTTGTTGAACTATGAAAAAATAAATATCACATTCGCGATTGCACTGAGATGCTGATTTTAGTAATAGAATTATATTGTATAATAATCAATATATAATTATTGATAGATAAGCAATATAATCATCATTTGTGGGATGAAGCCTGTTAGTATGACAATATTATTATTATTAGTCATATTGTTATTCTAACAGGTTTTAAATCACATAAATAACAAAGTATTGTTTTTTTTTTTTTTGCAAAATACTCATTGGCAGCTTGCACATCAATAAAACATAATTAAGAGAATACTGGAGACAATATATATTGCACACCCCTACTTCCAACATCAAGAAGTTTGGTCTGCAAATCCTAAACAAAATCCAAGAACCAACCTTCTTGCCCTTCTTAGTTGGCTTGATGTTAATCTTGGCCCTCTCCTGGAAGGTCTGTCTGAGCACGTGTCTGACCAGAGGCTCACGGGCAATCTGCATGGCCACCATGTAGCGAGCGCCTTCTAGGACAGCCTCTGGGGTGTTAAATTGGCTAGAAAGAAAACATTTGATTTAGAAAAAGACCACAGGCCAATTTTTTTTTTAAAGATACAATTCCAACTGATCTATTACCTGCACACATAGTCCTTGGCCAGCTCCAAAGGCTCTGCAGGGAACTGCTCGGTTTCGTGCCTCTGATAACTGTCTCGCAAGTTTTCTCCAAACTGTTCTGGGGTCAGACCAAACTTCTTGGCAAGACCATCTTAAAAAAAAAAAAAAAAGGTTACCATAAGCCATTAACAATTAGTAAAAGTGTGTTCATGAAGTCTAAACTTTAAAAAATGACACTATAACATTTATGAATGAATGAATGAATAATATATATATATATATATATATATATATATAAATGAATAAATAAAAGTAATGAAATGACCTTTTTTATTAATTATTTCATATGGAATTACATTTAAGACATAATAGAATTTTAAATTTCTTATAAATGTTTATTTTTTTCTCATAAGCACAGGGATTTTTTTCTTTTATTATAGCCAAGTCTTATTTAAATGGGAAAGATGCACACACCAAGGCCTGCGCTCTGGCAGATGCTGTACATATCCCTACGGGAGGCTTGTTTTAGATCCGGACCCTTTTGCTCTTCTTCTTCCTCTTCCTCTTCCACTTCTGCTTCTTCCCCTGGAAGAACAAACAAAAGTTGTTGGTATAATGCATGAATAAACATTACAATTCACTCATTCTAGCGAAATGCTGCTATACCATCTTCCTCTGAAACTTCCTTGATCTTCTTCAGTTTCTTTTTGCCAGCCTTTGTTGCATTCTGCATCTTGGGAATGTCTCGGCCATAGTAGAGCAGGAAGTGGTTGTAGACATCACCCAGCTCATCAAGAGACTGAACATCTTTCAGTCTGTCAAAAAAGTAAATAAAAAAAAAGGTGATTACTGTGGACAAAGAGTACAATTTAAAAGCACTTGTTTAAATAGTGATACCTCTCCATATCAGCAGTGTCTAAGGGACGAGTCGAGTCGGCTAAAGGCTTGTCAGGGTCAGCTGAGATCTGCTCAAACTGATAAGACTGCATTCTCTGGAATAGACGTGTCAGGTTCTGCTTTCTGGTCTTCAGCTGGGTCCACTGAATAGGACAGCATAAATAATCTGTCAGTTTTTAAACGAAAACTACAAAAAGCATCAAGCACAACGCATTCTGAGCACATTTTCATTTACCTTCTCATCCCACTGCCACACCTTCCAGAGATCATTAATGTTTAGCTCTGGTTCCACATACTCCTTCCTGTAGAACGCAATGAAGGGAACCTGTAGGATCAAAGGGAGATGTGTCAAAACTAGATAACCTGTATATCAGGTGTGACTTATACACCCTATTTTTACCCATTACTATACCTCAAAATGTTGGTTCCTCATAAAATTCAGGGCTTCTTTTATTTTAGCAATAGTACTTGGGCCCTTTCTGCTGAAATTTGTCGTTGTCCCACGATCCAGGTAATCTGTGCTTTCCTACACCACCACACAAAACAAAATAAGCAAGCATGTTTAGCTTAAAAACCCTCGAATAAAAAAGTCACATTATAGAAATACTCAGTTCCTACCTGCATGGAGATTGTCGGTGTGGAGAAAGCATTCCTGTAAATCCATTCAGCTTCTTCCTCCAGCTCATCATCCTCAGCAGGTTTTACAGGGATGGCCCTTAACTGCAAATAACAAGAAAAAACCTTACATTAAGACAAAAGGAAACACAATGAGAGCAAGCAAGTAGACGTCTCTGATACACTTCTCATTCAATAACATACTGCAAAAAAAAAAAAAAAGATTAAGTCTAACACTGATGATGAACACCTGGAATCTCTCTGGCATGTCTGTAGAGCGGATCTCATTGTCCTGATCGGTCATGTGGCTGCTCTCCAGCTCACTGGGCTCATAGATCTCAAAGATGCTACGGCGGCTGACTCTTCTCTTGGTCTGCTTCTTGGGCCGATCCCAGGACTCATCATCCTGATCCTCCTCTTCCTCTTCCGCATGATCATAAGCCTCAGTGTCAAACTCAGCAAAGTCAAAGTCACCCCCGAAAATCTCCTGAGCTTCTTGTAAAGCGCTGGAATGTGACAGAAAAGAGACGAGAGAGTCACAGGGCTAATCGAGGCTTTAGTCCACCATGCTACCATCATACTACAGTCTACAGCACTTACGCATCAGTGTAGCCAGAGAATTTCTTTCCCTTCTTTTTAGTGATGGGCTGTCCATCATCATCCACAATAAAATCATCAATATCTGTAAGGATTGAAAATTGAATCAATAATAAAAAATAATAATTCTAGCATAAGAACTCAAATTCATGATAGACAGAGTAATCGTGTTGTCTACCAGATTCCTCATCATCTTCCTCCTCTTCATCATCTCTTGGGTGAAGTGTGTCCATGGCCTCTCCATCCTCCACCTCTCCTTCTCCGTCTCCATCCCCAGTGAATATCTCATCAGCGATCATGTCTTTTTCATCATCATCATCTCCCTCATCATCCATGGTTTTCACACGAGAGTACTTCTTTTTCTGAACACACACAAGACTTTCTTTATAAGCTCAAATTTGGAATCAGTTAGGATAGCAAAAAAAATAAATAAATCTACAATTTAGCACAGACTTAAAACTTGGCGACTCACCCTCCTCTTCACTTTTACTCCTAAATTCTCCTCAATGAGGTCCAGATCATCATCATCCAAATAGTCATCAAAACCTAAAAGATACAAGAACACTTTTGTTTAAATGCAGAAATAAAATTGAGCAATAGATGAAGCCAGTACAGAAAAATCATATTTTATTTAGCCTGGTCTAAATTAGATTTTTTTTCAGTCAGAGAATGCATAATTTTAGCCAAATTGATTTAAAATAATTGATACAAAAAGCAAAACTCCAGTTTAACTAATAATCAGGAAATGTATATCATGACACACATACACATCCATCTAATAACACACGGCAAATGCCATTCACAAATGTAGATAAACTGTCAAAATACCATGGAAGTATTTCCTGAACAAATCTGAGGAATGACGCGCAGAATGTCATCACCACTACAGGGTTCATACACATTTTTACTACTAAAATTCCATGACTTTTCCAAGACTTTCAAGTAAATTTTCATGACCTAATGTTTCATGCAATGTCTACATATGCATGGTAAAAGAAAAACAATGCATGTTCAAATTTATTACAGCATATCGTAAAACACGCAACAATCTATTTAGTTAAAATTTATATTTATATCTTCGTAAAATTGATTTAGATAATGCTTACACCGCACTAATAATGTGAGAGTATGTAATTGGCCAAGGACAGAAAATAAGTAAATAACCTATATTCAAGTATACAGACATCTGTTTTCCATGACTTTTCCAAAACTTTGTGGGTTTTTCTGATTTTCCAAAACTTGTCCAGGCCTGGAAAATGCCATGTCAAAATTCCATGACTTTTCCAGGTTTTCCATGACCGTATGAACCCTGCCACTGAATCATAGCTGCAAATCTACCTACTCCACTAAATTATAAGCCTAAAATGCTATAAAGTAATACCTAAGACTTTAGTGCTGACATACAAGTCACAAATTATGAATACATCACAACGGTACTATGATACAATTCTAACGAGGACTGAAATCTAATTAGGAGTGAAATCAGTTTGCTATTGTATAAATTAGTTAAAACAAACAAGTTAAAACAAACTTTCATTTTATATTCTGCATCTCATGAATCAAAAGGCACTAATTAATGTACACTGATACTCAGCACATTAATTACAATGCTGTACAATTCATTATCACTGGTATATTAACAGTGAATATTTCAGTTTTCCTAGCTTTACTTAGATCAACATTTTCACTAGGGAACCTGTGCAGAATGCACAGACGTAATAAAACAGCTTTATCAGAGTAACTTACTCCGTTTCCTGCGCCGATGACGGACCTCTTCCCCAGAGTCACTGTCCTCTCCTGCTGGTGGTTCCGCCTGTTCCTCCTCCTCTTCCTCCACATCACCATCATCAATAAGCCCTCTCAGATTTCCATGCTCATCTTGATCTTCAGTATTCTCTTCTTCCTCCTCTTCTGTAGAAAACAACAGCACAGAACATTAGCAATTATCCAATGTGCCAATAGAAGAATGAGAACATCAATAATAAGGGAAGAATGAGAACATCAATAATAAGGCTAGAATAAGATTTTTTGATAGTTTTCATGCTCTCTTCAAGTTTTTTTTATTTAAAGCAAGAAGCATCTTACCATCTTCTTCCATAAATCTCTGGGTCTTCTTGGGCTTCAGGTCTTTCTCCTCGAACTCCTCCTCCGACTCCTCAGCCTCGCTCTCAATGAAATCAGACATCTTTGCAAGGCCTGTGAAGAAAAATAAACACATATTATAATAAACAATGTATGGAATTTAGTGGATTTGGGGTGTTCTTAATAATTAAGCGTGAAACGTTGGATTAGATACTAACATAATCTGTACAATTCAGATTATCAAGGATAGCAACATTAAACATTTGAACAGTCATGAATCTGATTGAGGTAAAGTTGGTTTTACATTTGCATATTCGTTGACAACTTGTGACACGGTGCCTAAACTGTTTACCATGTTACTTTGAATATTCGGTCTGAAATCTCATGTAAGAATGACTGCAAAACAACTTTAGCACTATTTCATTGACTGTGAACAATGCTGTACTTTGTTAGTCACTGGCTGCTAATTTGATTTCCCCATTTCGTATTTGCAAAGATTACTTTTCTGAAATTATATTATTAAGGAGAAAGTCTGAATGTGAGAATATAAAATCAACTTTACCTCAATATGAATCTGACACATCACTTCATCAGTAAACAAAAGACAAAGACAACCTGGCCAATTTAAGCTTCATTTGTGGCTCAGTTTGATTATTCTTACAGTAAATTTTCGAAAGAGCACGTAACGTGAAGACATAACATAAAATATTATTTTTGTACATCGAAGCTTTTCAATTACCAAAACACAGATCAAGTTGAACTTGGCATCCATGCGACTAGCTTAATAATTTAGCTTAGCAAATGAATCTGGACGCTTAAATACAACCTTAAAATTCATTAAGAAATTTCTCAAAAGCTAGATACGAATAAAACTTAAACAGTAAATAATTATTTTTAACAATTTCAATAATCACGTTACTAATCTGTCCGCGACACTGTGGGAGATCAAGGCCCTCATGCTAATCGCTAACCTGTGCGCTAACAAAAACAACACAGGCGATACGTGCTGCTTTAAAAATGGCATACTGGTATCAAATATCGAGCACAAAAGCCCACTTACTTCTCCTCGCAAGGAAGCTCGATTAAATACTTGAAAATAAGTGCTGAGATGAAGAATGGACCGTCACTTTTGGAGAAGCTTGAAAGTGACAACAAAAAATGGCTGAGGGGGATATAGTCGGGATTCTTGTTCCGGTATATACATATTTAACTTCCGGTCGGGGTGCCGATGTTGTGATTGAGAATGTTTTGATTTTATTTATCAAAAGTGCTAATTTATTTATATTTTTCTTCAAATTTCCCTATAAACTATTTTATAATTATAAGCTGGTGACATTAGTTGGCTAAATTCCATTATTCAACGTTAGTTAATGCATTAAATAATGAATTTGAAATAATTCATATTGTAACAATTTTATTTTTCAATGTTAGTTCATGTTTATGTCTATTACCAAATACAACTTTTGATTTTTAGTATTTGGGCAATGTATATCTGTAAGTAATTTTTAAAATAAAATGAACTAGGATCAGCGGTTCATTCCGCTGTGGCGACCCCTGATTAATAAAGGGACTAAGCCGAAAAGAAAATGAATGAATGAATGAACTAAGATCATCAAATGTTTCTGAAGGAATTTATACTTCTTGGTTGTGTTAACCAATAATATTAATAAGTACAACATTATTCGATTGTAATGCAATAATGTGCACCTTTTGTAAAGCTGCTTTGAAACAATAATTATGGTGAAAAGCGCTATACAAATAAACTTGAATTGAATTATTCCGGGTTTCTGTGGGTCTCTAAAAGTTTCAACTCTCCCTTACAAGGCCTTAATATTATATCAGAGCAGAAAGACATCTTGCACATATGTCAAATAATGAACCTTCTCTTCGTGGTGTTATTTTCCGCTATAGACCATTTTAATGTGATGATGCCATTGGCCCATGAACATTTCCTGTTAGTTGTCAAACTATTTTAATAACTGTAACAAGAGGCAATTCAATCATATCTCACCATTAAAACAGTTGTCATAACGTTATTTACAAAAAAAAATGTAAAACAGGAAATACATTAGGATCATTGTTATTGTCTACATCCCTCAAAATGGTCTATAAATGTATTTAATATTATATTATATTACAAGATGCATTTACTTCACGCAGGAGCTCCAAACCTAAAGTCGGCGCTCTCCCTTGGTTCTTCACGCGCTGCATGTGACGTCATTCGGGTTTTTTAAAGATTAGTTTTTCCGTAGGGCTCAAGAAGCCATGGACAGTTTGGTGTTTCTGCGGGTACAGTTGCCTCTAACAGTGCTATTGTCATGTATGTTTACATTGTCCCTCTGCAGTGAAATGGATTTTGTAACATGCGGGTCGGTGGTGAAGTTGGTGAACGTGAAACACAACGTCAGATTACACTCTCACGATGTCCGCTATGGGTCTGGTGAGTGAGTGACTCATTCATAAATGCTGCTCGTCCAGTCTGTATGACAGCCGTTTGATGTGTTATACAATGTAATTGACAAAAAGAAAAAATACATAACTTCAAAATATTAACTGTTATATTATTAGTTTGTAAATGTTTTGGAGGGTATAAAAGCTGTATTTGGGATTGGATGCTTTTGAAAAAAGGCATGTGCTTACAAGAGACCTTTTTAATCAACTTGCAGTAAAACAATATTGTATTTATTTATGGTTGTGATGATAATAATAATGCTTAATCCAGTCTACTTTAGTTGTCATGGGTATTCAGAAATCACACCACTGATGTTCATATTTGGTGCTCAAAATATTTAAAAATATTATCTCTATATATATATAATATTATCAGTTTGAAACTCTTTAAAATCCTTGCTTCTTAATACAAACCATCTTACAGTACATACAAACAGAATGTATGTAAAATAGACATTTAGGCTGATACTAATAACCAGTAAATCTTTACATTCAAAAAATGATTACAAATATACAGGCCAATAGATACAAATATTGATAAGAACTTTTCAGTGCCTGGTTACAAAAACAAAATGAAGACAAATACAGTGAATGACTGCAGAAAACAAGGAAACATCTGCATCCTTTTTTTCCTAGAATCATTGTCAGATCGCAATTCTAAAGCAATCCATATTTTTTTTTTACCAGGTAAGTTATTTTCTTATTGGTCGGGTAATGGAAACATAAAAAAGCAGTTATTGGCTGATTGACATACAGATATGGTCACCGATATATTATTCATCACTTATAGGAGTCTTTTGTAATAAAGTAAAATTCTGTTTTTGATCGCTTTAATGCAGCCTTGCTAAATAAATGAATATAAATATGTGTTAATATGATTTTGTAATTGCAGGTAGTGGTCAGCAGTCAGTGACCGGTGTGACCACAGTGGAGGACAGTAACAGTTACTGGAGTGTTCGGGGCACCAGCGACGATGCGTGTCATCGAGGGACTCCTGTACAGTGTGGACAAAACATCCGGCTGATGCATGTGAACACAGGCCGCAATCTACACAGCCACTACTTCACCTCTCCGCTTTCTTCAAATCAGGTTTTAATATCCCCATTAACACGTATAAATCACACATTTCAATGTAAAGTCCCGCCTTTGTCATTACAACTTACATTACATAACTTGTCATTAGTCAGTCATAAACTTGATTGTCATGAGGCTTTTAAAATTGTATCATGAATATTTTCCTGATTAAATCTTTTTTTTTTGTCACAGTTTCTCATTAAAAGTGTTAATACTTGTCAAAAAATGTCACAATAGTTTTTTTCTTGACCTCAACTACAGCGCTAGAAACTGAATTGGAATATTTGAAATGACAAATTGAAATGACATAACTGAACAACACTTAATGACAGTTGCCATCAGCATGCGTAAAGTCTCATTCATATTAATGACGTGTTCTATCATGATTATAAATGTGTCATGACAGTCATAAGAACAACTTTTCAAATGAAGTGTTACCAAATAATTTTAGCATAGAACCCTTCTTTGGAAGTGCATGCAAAGTGGATTTCCGTATGCAGCACAGAAAATGCCATCATCTTCACATATCGACAACACAAACCAAACTCTTTCAGTATCCGCTATAATTTAAGCATTTGAGGGTCAAAGTAGAGGCTGTTCCAAGCAATTATGAATGAATTAATAAATAAATCTGGAATTACTAATGACTCATTTCATTCAGTTTAGAAGCAGCTCTCTCTTTTGTGTCAGAATGGACCCTTTTTACATTTCTGGGTTTCTCAGCAGCGAAAGTCATCATAGTTGGGTAAACTTAAAGCACAGTGAATGGGAGAGCACAACAAATAATTTTTGTACAATTTATTTTCTGAAATAATAAAAGAAAAACACAACAATAGTGTTATCAAGACTTATAGAAAAAGAAAACAAATAGTGTGAGACTGATAATGGCAGCCAGAAGAGAAAACAACATCAAATTTACTGACGCTGCATTAGAAACACCACGCATAAGCAGTAATTAGTTTTTTGTAATTTGATGCAAAGACGATATTACACATACATTAATACATATAAATGTACATACATTAAAAAAAAAATCTAAATACTTTCTTGCTAAAAGGGTCCATAGCTCTGCGACACATTTTACATTCCAAACAGCTACATTTACACACTAAATAAAAGGTAAGCATAATCATCAGTGCACTTGGAGAGTTTAATGTTATATGTCACGGTATACATGTTTACTCCAAGCTCTTGTCATTTAGGAGGTCAGTGCCTTTGGTGAGAACGGTGAGGGTGATCATCTGGACGAGTGGACGGTCCTGTGCGCAGGTTCCATCTGGCAGCGGGACGAGTCTGTCCGCTTCCAGCATACGGCCACCGAGGCTCTGCTGTCTGTGACGGGCGAGCAGTACGGCAGACCCATCCACGGCCAGAGAGAGGTGCACGGCATGATGGTCAGCAGCTCACACAGCTACTGGAGGACAATGGAGGGCATCTTCATCAAACCCAGTGAGGCCGGATCAAGAGATTTCCACAGTCCATTACATAGCGAGTTCTAGAGAAACACTTGAACCGGCTGGACTCTTGATTTTATAGAGGCGTTGTTATTTCTTTACCTACGGGCCCTATTTAGGAGCCTTGAGCTGTTGTGAATAACAGTTTCATAATCACTTTGTGCCTCATGCTCATTTTTAACACTTGAAGCATATGGTTTTAAATTGCACAGCATACACTACTTTTCAAACATTTGGGGTCAGTTTTTTTCCATCAATGACACATGAAATTGTAAGACTGCTATATAAATTAAATTCAGTTCTATAAAAATATACCAAAACAAAAGCAGCTATTTTAAATTATAATATTACATGTTACTATTCATTAAAATCATGAAGAAAATCTGACTGACCTTAAATGTTTAAATTTAGTGTATAATAAGGGAAACCGAAATCAAAGCTGTTCATACATTTAAACAAAAAAGGCAGAAAATGTTAAAATGAACAATAAACAAGCCATAAATCACAAACTAAATTTCAGAATTTCACATATTAGAGATTACAGTCTGTGTTTTAAACATAAATTAATAACCTGCATAATCTGTGTTTTCAGAATATTTAATGGCCAAAAATCATGGCCATCTTATTACAACTTAATTAGTCATAATTAATTAAAAAAACAGCAACAACAAATTTGAAATTCATAAAACTCCACCCCTCCTGTTCTTAAAAATATTTTAAATCATCCTTTGAATGTAAATGAATCGCACATGGAACAGTCTTGAATTGACTTGAATTGTTTAATGCTGACCTCAGAGTGAACTCACTACAGCAGCAGTGCTATATTATATTGCAACAGTATTAGCAGTAATCTCATTGAGAGACTTGCAGTTACGTAAAGATGTTTTAGGATATTTGTCTAATGGATACCATGAATTCTTTATAGCGATTAATATCATACCTAGTAACACTCTGTTGGACAAGAGTGTTTCTCTTAATGAGGCAATATATACTGAGTTGACATCATTTTTAAAGTGTCACTAAAACAGATTATCTTTGTTGAAATTAAAACAAGTGCCTTTTTATTCGTCATTTATTTACCTTGATTATAATTCCTCTTTAAATTGAGTTATAATATAAACACAATGAATACTAGAGGCGACCCGTAACATTTTTTGTGTTGATATGTTTGTGGTCACAGCTGTAGAACTGACAAGAAAAAGTATTGCGCATCAAACAGAAATTACCTCAAAATATCACAAAGATACTTCATGCCTTCGAAAACAGTATTTTTGTTTAAATATGAGTGTTTGTTGATGGTTTGAGAAAAACATGCTCTTTTGTAGATGCTTTAAATTAAAGAGATCAAAACTGGCTTCTTTTTTGTGGTGCTTTATATTATATAGAGAGAAAAACAAATGAATAAAGGGATGGTTCAAACTAAATGTTAAAACTTCCTCATAATTTATTCACTCTCTAATGGTTCTGAACATTTGTGTTGTTTTCCTGTTGAACACAAAAGAAGATATTTTGAAGAATGTTGGAAACTGGTAGCCATTAACATCCACAAATACGATGGAAGTCAATGGCTACCAGTTTTCACCAAAATATCTTCAAATCATAATTAAACGCAAAGAGATGTTTAATGTCATATTCAATAAATAATTTTCATTTATTTCTTCATATACTTTACATATAATGATACATTTTTGTTTAGAAACCATATTGCTGTAATCTGACTGTCAATCCACATCCTGCATGCAGTATATTGTTTTGCATAATAATAGTCCTCCTTTTGATATATTCCATAAAAATACATACATATAAAACTTTATTTGGCATGCTTTCAGATTCAGATGAGACTAGGATCTGGATTGAGAGTAAATGAAAAGAATAATCCCATCAACCTTTTTTTGTGAGATTACAAACTAATATAAAACACAAAAATTATTAATCAACAAAATATAAAATAAATATAATATAAAATATAAACAGTAGCAAATAAAACCAATTTTTTGTATATATTTTCCAAAATGCCCATAAACTAGAAAAAAAGATTGTAGATTCTAACAACAAGATGGCAACAAGCAAGGGTATACATAGAAGTACGGCTAGTAAAAAATGTTTGTAAATAAATCAAATAACAAGGTCCAACACTTGAACTTGATATATATGGAATTTACACTGAATTCCACTCTTTTTTTGTGTCACAATATGGCAGGCTGTTTTGACTATTCATTCGCAGGATATTAATTTTCGGTATCAACTATACTATTTATATTTCATTAGATAAGTCTCATAATTCTTGATATCAATAATGACATCCTTACTTGCAGAAACTGAATTCTTCACATCAAGAATTGTATTTTCATTAATTTTTTCAATGTGTTACATTTCTGTTTCTGATATCAGTAATTAGGAGAGCATTTTCAGATATACAAAATGGCTTTCTTGCTAGTAATAATTACAATGTCTGAAATGAATGTGATATCAAAAATGGACATTTTCGAAGGAAAAATAAATAGAAGCAATTCAAATAGAAGCAATTCAATTGTTGCTATAATGAATAGACAGTATATGCACTGTAATAACCACGAAATATCATACTGATATCATAAATAAAGATTTTTACGATTAGAAATAATATTTATCATATGTTAAATTGGAATTTCAACTTCAAGAATTCAATTCTTGATATCAACAATTGAATTTATAGCAGTGAATATCAAGAGTTTGGTTTCCTGGGTGTAGAAATCGAATTCCCAATATCAAGAACTAGCATTTTATACGTAAAAAATATAATTGTATATATCAAGAATTCATATCCTGCGAATTAAAATCAAAATGGCTTGTCACAGTTCCAAGGCTAAAAGAAATGTTCGGTCTTTACCACACATTATTATTATTTTTTTACCTCAAATCTTCAGCGTAGCCCACTAGATGGCGACATTGATCTGGAAGTTTCCGAAGCACAGACTGACAGAATAAAAAAGCACCAGTCCTCAATCAAGCCGTTCTCTGACATTCTGTGACTTTCTGGAAACCGACAGGATCTTTGTCCAGTAGTAATCCGCTTTTCCTCTGCTGTGTATTTTGGCACTGAATGCTGGTACGGTTTCAGATAAGATTTGCTCACAAGAAGGAAACAAATGGAGTTCAGACATTTAGACCGATGCTTTCAGCAAATGCCTGCAAGCGGTACAGACCTTGGAAAAGCACTGCGTTAGTGTTCTGAACATGCAATCATGACACATTCAAACAGACAGTGCAAAAAGTGTGGTACTATATGCATAAATACACATGCAATATACAGGGGATTGTGACAAACGGCTGTGAGTACAAGTACACAGGGAAAGGGGGCTAATGTATGTGCAGATACATTATAAATATATAGACAAACAGGTAGACAAATATTTAACATTGCACGCAGACTGTAAAAGAAAGAAAAAGTGCTGTATTTAAAGACTGATCAGTTTGCTTCTGGTTGATTCAGAGCAATTTATGTTGCATTCACTGACTCTGAGCCTGAGAGTGAATTAAAACTTAAAAATGGACCAAAAAGTCCAAACTATGTCGCATAGACACTTCCGCAGAAGTTCGGTGTCATATATTTTGACCAGAGAATATATGCAGATGTCGAAAAGACCTTGATACTATATTTAAAAACAAAGAGAGTATTATACTCTCTCTCTTATTTTTTTCTTTTTTTGAGAGAGAGATTATTAGGTAATGAACGAAGCAAATATTTTAAGGTTTCTATATAAAGTGACAGAACTCGGTTTAGCTTTAATGGAGAAAATATGGAGTTTTGTGGAATTGAATTCATCCCACTTGCTTTGCAGAATATGGAATCTTTTAAGCCACAAAGAATTTGCAACTCAAATTATATAGCAAACAATGAGATACGAGTATGCTTCTGCTCACACTGGGTTTGTACTGTACAAACGCTTTGGGTGGGTGGGGTGCTTTTCATAATTTAAAATGGCATTTCAGCTTAAATTTTTACTTATTCTGGAATTCAATTTTTAGTATCATATAAACCTTTATAAATTTATAATTAATATTACAAATAAATGTCTTTTTCAATGTCATAATGCAGTGAAAAAACAGGATACATTTTTCAGGATTCATATAGAACATTCGATAGAACGGCATTTATTTGCAACAGACATATTGTAATCCTGTGTTTACCGTCACATTGACTTTAATGCAGCTGTGCCAAGAATATTTCCAAGAAATTCCTGCTAACCACAAACCTTTTTTGAAATCCATGTCTAAGTATTAAGTAAGTAATACGTTTTAGTCAATTTTGATGTTATCATTTGAATATGTTTATTCATATGTTTTTGCTTTCTTTACAAATATTTTTGTTCTTAAATGATTTTGAAATAGGTTTATGGCTCATTTTATTCTCTCTCTCTCTTTCTCTCTCTCTCTCTCTCTCTCTCTCTCTCTCCCTCTCTCTCTCTCTCTCTCTCAATTATGCTAATGCAAAGTACTTTAAAATTACCATTATGGCCAATCTTACTTCACTTTGCCTTGAAAAAAAGTATGGTTATTTATAATTTTAATCCAATGGTTAAGAAATATAAATCCAGTTAGTACTGACAATGTCATCAAAGAAGGGGGTAAAAAACAGCTGGTTCATTCTTCAAACCTGAAAGGTCATAATCCATTGACACAGTAAAGAGCACAAAGTTCAGGTTCTGGAAGTAAAAACTCCCGTCGTTTTCTCCATAGGGAAAAACCTTTAAAGACAGAGCTCTGAAAATGTTATTCAATTGCATAAGCTTTTGATCTGTTTACATTAACTCAAAACGATGTTTAATAAATTTGACAGAAAAACTACATTACCCATAATGTTGTACATAAAACTCCACCAATCAGAAATTCAAACAAAGTGCACCAAAGCAGTTTGTTTGCTCCGTCCACTCCCATGAAGCACTGCAAATTACAATAGTAATCAAGGCAGTGTACAGTAATAAAAATGTGAAATATATAGTTTCTATAGATACAACCACCAACTTTATATTAATAGTTTTATATTTCTTTGTCATGTTTAATTATTCAGTTGGTGCCATTTGCAGTTAGTGCTTCATAGGAATGTAGTTCTTTCCCTCATTAAATATGTCAAGTCTTGTACCCTTGTGCTTCAAATCAAGTTTTATTGTTGTGATTAAAAGTTCTGGTTCATTTGATTCGTGCCTTTTAACGCTTTATCACAGACTTTCCCTATGAGAAAAAAATGATTGGGAAAAAAAGTTCTAGAACCTGAAAAAGTGGTCTGGCACTAATGCAGTAATCCAGTGGTCCTCACGACTCCCAGCTCTGCACATTTCACATGTCTCTTATTTAGCACACCTAATTTAGACTGCACTACATTGTTTGCATCATCTTAAAACAAAACTTATGCCAGAATTTTACACAAAAATTTTAATTCTGTTAACAATTACCCACCCTCATGTTGTATGGTAAAACCATACTTGACAAGGCTCACTACACTTCTTTTCTCAAACCTCTAAGACATTCGTTCAACTTCTGAAAACAAATTAAGATATTTTGAAATCCGAGAGCTCCCTCATCCTCCATAGACAGCAATGGTTCAATTGGAATATTATCAAGCTATGAGAATACATTTGTGCGCACATAAAACTAAAATAATGACATTATTCAGTTTCCTGTTCTCAGTGTCAGTATAGGGCACACTTTAATGAGAATGCAGTGCTCTTTGCATGTTGTGCTGCTGACGTATACCTTGGATTTGCCTGTGCTTAGTTTCAAACAGTGCGCAGGCATCTGAAGGGATGCACTCTATACTGACACTGAGGAGAAGAAACGTTTGCATAGTCATTATTGTTGTTTCATGTGTGCACAAAGGTATCCTCATAGCTTGATAATGTTTGATTTAACCACAAGAAGACACCTGAAGACCTGGACTGTTTATTTGACGTTTAAAAAAAATAAATAAAATTTTTTAGACTTTGAACGAGTCTAGACTATTGCTGTCTATGAAAGATGAGGAAGCTTCTGTATTATATCTATTCTAAAATATATTAATTTGCGTTCTGAAAATGGATGAAGGTCTTGGGGCTTTGGAAAGACATTATATTCATTTTTGGATGAACTAACCCTTTAATACTGTTTAAATTGGACACGCTTCTTTCGAACTGGAATCCTGACAGAATATCCTCTGATGTCCACTTTGCAGGCCATTTACGGTTGAACGAAACTAACCTCTGAAGCGGTAAGTAAAACAAAATGTGCAGAGCAGGGGGTCACAAGGACCAGGATTGGTAGTCTATTCCATAATGGTTGTATCCTGCATATCTTGCCTACGGGGACTATCTTTGCATACTGAACGCAGCTTACTGCATGCTGTAAAAGCGTGACACTATGCTTTTCCACCAAAAACACCCGACATCAAACAACATCTTCAATAAATCCAATAACCAATCTTCAACACAGAACAAAATGGACAGCATATTTGAGATGAACATGCACACGCTCTTGATGCCAGACATCCTGCGGTGGCTCAGTTAGACAGGCTGCCAATCTCTCCTCATCGTTCCCATGTGGCAAGGCCTGCAGTGAGATAAAGTACAAAGTTGTCGCCTTTGAAAGACAGCGGATGAGAAAAAACACGCAGCAGTGCAGAGGGACACAGGATGTTATTGCATTAAATGGTATCCAGCAAGGAGCCCTTGCGTGTCCCTGTCAGGCCGATGATGGAGGACATTCCTCTCTGCTGTTTCAGAGTCTGTCACAATCACAGTCGCCGTAATAAATATAAAAGAGGGATTCACATCCTGGGCTCTTCAAATGAAAAGAAAGCGATGCATGTTTGTTTTTTGTTTTTGTTTGTTTTTAGCAGAGGTCAGATTAACCTGTGTTCACAGTGGGCGGAGCTACTCCATGCCATTCCGCAGCATCTGATTGGCTGCGATGAGCATGACGCTGATGATGAAGGCCATTGCGAAAGCGCAGATGAGGCTCTTGCGCACACACGTCTGCCGGTTCTTCTTTTTCGAATGCACTATATGAAAGATGACAGCACACAATGAGCGTAAGCCATCCCAACAATGCTGTTGATCTGTGTGCATAATGAGGCTTTGAATATGCATAATAATGAAACAAAACGCTGAGCTGCCTCACAGGACTCGACACAGTAATGATCGCACACACACACACACACACACACACACACACACACACACACACACAC
>CAIGQV010018106.1:9748742-9785044 GCA_903798115.1 Danio jaintianensis | reverse complement strand
CATTAGCGTGTGTGTATATCTACCCTTTAGTCTGTCTCCGTCTTGGTTGAGTATTGTATTGCCACCACGTATTGTCCATGTTCCTGTGTCTCCGTCTTCCCGTGTTTCCAGTGAGTGTTGTGAATAAATCTTCGTGTTTGATAAATTCCGTGTTTCGTGCCTTTTGAGCAAACAAACCGTGACCGTTATAGTACAGAACAATACAACTAAAAGATTTTTTATTAATAGGGGTGTGAGGCAGCGTTGCCCAATTTCTCCATTTTTGTTTTGACTGTCGTGGAATTATTAGCAATTAGTATAATTAAAAATCCAAATTTGAATGGCATAACTTTATTTGATAGAGAGATAAAAATATCACAATTGGCGGATGATACAACTCTATTTTTGAAAAATAAGTGTCAAATTAAAACTGCAGTTGATTTAGTCAAAGCTTTTTCAAATGCCTCAGGTCTTCATTTAAATTTTTTAAAATGTGAGATTCTTCCAGTGCATGATTCTGGTGAGCAATTGTTGTTTAATATTCCAGTTAAAGAATGTTAAATATTTTGGAATTTTTATATCCAAAAACTTATTAGTGAGGCAGCAACTGGTTAAGAAGGGACCTTTCCTTTTTAGGTAGAATTTTATTAACAAAAGTAGAAGGCTTGTCCAGATTTATTTTCCCAGGACTGTCTTTATTCGTTCCTGATTCTGTTGGTAAAGAAATTAATAAATTATTAGTAACTTTTTGTTGGAAAAACAAACATCACCAGCTCAAAAATTCAGAAAATCCACACAGCATCTTTAAGGTGGGTGGTCTAAAGTTTCTTTTGACTTGAAAATTTTCACCATCAAAATTAGCTGTAGAATTATCTAAATTTATCAATCTCTTGGCTTGGAAACTTTGCTTTGTGCATAGTTTTTCTCCTCACAGAATGAAAATTTGGAATAAAGAATTGATTACTGTTAAAGGAAAGAGTTTATATTTGGAGAAATAGTTGGAACATGGGTTGGTATATGTAAGTGATTTATTTGATTCATCTTTAAGAATTTATTCATATTCAATTTTCCTGTTAAATTTAAAGAATTTTCGACAGTGATCAAAGCTATCCCCTCGGGACTCGTTAATTTAATGTGCAGTCATTTGACCTATTATAGGATATAAAATAATGTAATTTCCTGGTAAATGGTAAAAATATATTTGACAAAAAATGTACTAACAAAGACATAAGGCAAGTATTTAATGATAAAAATAGAGTTATTCCAAGAGGGAAATTTTATTGGAATTCTTTATTATGGACAGTTAATTGGAGAAAAGCATGGCTGCTACTATACAAATTTTGCATTTCAAATAAAGAGAAATTCATTTAAAGATTTTACATAAAATATACCCAACCAACGTGTTACTTTCCAAATTTTCAGATATTGAGAAAGAATGTTCATTTTGTAAAAAACAGTGAGGAATCCTTGTCACTTATTTGTTGATTGTCAGAGTGTGCAGTTATTTTGGAAAGACAAAGTTTTTCTGATTATTCTTCTAAAAATAATTTGTTGATAACATTGAATGCAAAAGAAATTATTTGTTATTTTGAAAATGGTGATAAAAATTTTTACAATTTTATTATTTTAAATGGTAAATTGTTTATCCACAAATGTAGACTTTCAAAATCTCCTCCTTTATACAAGGTTTTTGTCAAACGATCTTTTAATGAAGTCTCTCAAAGCTGTAAATTATGTAATATCTCTGTCTATTGTAAGCTATTATGAATCTGTTTTTGGCGTCTTGTGAGTGTCTTGTTTTGTTTTGTGTGTTTTTTTTTTATTTTATTTGAATTTCAATTTCAATTGGGCGACGCGGTGGCGCAGTGGGTAGCACGTTCGCCTCACAGCAAGAAGGTCGCTGGTTCGAGCCTCGGCTGGGTCAGTTGGCATTTCTGTGTGGAGTTTGCATGTTCTCCCCGTGTTCGCGTGGGTTTCCTCCGGGTGCTCCGGTTTCCCCCACAAGTCCAAAGACATGCGCTATAGGGGAATTGGGTAAGCTAAAATTGTCCGTAGTGTATGTGTGTGAATGAGTGTGTATGAATGTTTCCCAGTGATGGGTTGCAGCTGGAAGGGCATCCGCTGCGTAAAACATATGCTGGATAAGTTGGCGGTTCATCCCGCTGTGGCGACCCCAGATTAATAAAGGGACTAAGCCGAAAAGAAAATGAATGAATGATGAATGAATGAATTTCAATTATCTTTGGAATTTTTGTTTGTTGCCTGTTTGCTGTATTTGTAAATTACTAATGCACAATAAAAAAATAAATAAAAAACAAGGGCAAAGAGGCGGAGCGTGGGGGAGCTACAGACGCCTGCTAGCATTTTGCTTAGACAGGCTTTTCTTTGGAAGAAACGCTTAATACTTCATTACCTGCGACTCGTTTGTGTTCTGACTACATGTGCTTGGTTGTACACTATATCAATAAAATGTTTAGTCTTTTAAAAACACTGTTGTAATACATTGAGCCACTAAGCATTGTTCTTATGACGTTATTCTACAGGAGGAAATCGCGAATTACTTCCAAACACTTCAAATATAGTCTGTGTTAGCAAATGCAAGGCTATTTCGGAAATCCAGGCCTAACACTGTACGAGAACGTTTCAGATGACTGTTCTATAGCCTACAGCTAATCAATCTTTCAGATTCTGGAGTGCTTTACAGGTCTAAAGAAAATTATAAATGATAAATTATCTTAATAAAACAAATACATTTATAGATATGGTATACAAGTATATAATTTCACTCACCTGGGAAATGGAGGCAACTTGAATGGTTTGTGAGCACAATTAAGTGCACACAGCATGCCATATTATATGATAATTGTAGGAAATAATCCCAAAAGGCAATTGACTGTGTAAAGCCACATAAAACAAAACAAAAATAAGATGTTAATGCCGAGTTCAGCGGCTAATCAGCTGGAGTCAGCTGAGGTAACGTGACAGCGAGACCTAGCTGTCACTCAAGTGGCCACGCCCTTAATTATGCAGACTTAATATAACTTAATATAAACGAAACGGATGAGCTATAAAAATTCACCCCCCTCACAGTTGTCATGACGGGTAATATTAGCTATATGAACCAAAACCATCTTTTGTACCAGGCTGTAAACATGTTTTTATCAGCTGTAAAATTGGCCAATTTACCACTGCAGTTAGAGAACATCTGGACTTCCTGGAGCCATCCCCCAAAGGCGAATCGATGAATTGCAGTTTCAGTTACTTCCGTATTGGCTTCACAAGGGAGAGCAAGAGGTTGCCGCTTGATTGTAGCCCCATTAATCCTAGCAGTGCTGGATTCTAAACAAACAATACTGTGAAAAGAGAACAGCCAGAATCTTTTAAGATCCATGTCAGGAGTGAACCATTGCTGTATTTTTAGCAGCAGTGAAGCCCGACATTAACAGTGTTTTCCAACTAATGTAAACTTAAAAAGAGAATCGTCATTTAACAACATAAGGTAAGGATCAACATCAAACTGCAATTCTGTAATATTTTTAAGCACTTGAGCTACATGTTTCCAGAAGTTGGATATGACTGAACAGTAACAAAAATTATACCATATTGATGTGCATATCCACAGCTGGATCCCTTCTAACCAACCCAGCCCACTAGGGGCAGATGTCCCTCCCACCATGAGACCTGGATCGTGTGTTCTGGATTGTATGTCTTGACACGTGTGTGGCTCTCTGTGGGTCTGGAGCAATGGTCTGGAGCTGAATATTATTGGAGGTTTTGAGAGCTGAGGACTGATGTGTAGAGTTTGCCATCTACTGGTACAAACGAGAAAGTCAACTCTGTACATGAATCTGCTGTTTTTGCAGTGAACAATGAACAATATTAGGTAGGAAATCTGATTGTGATATCTTTATCTGTCAATGTATTAAGACACAAAATGAAACGGCTACAAATTCCATAAAATGTACCTTCAAATAAATCTTCTAAATATGAAATCTGAATGAACATTAAAATCTCTTTAAGCCTATGCATAATTGGGTAAAAAGGTCTAATTAAAAAGCCATGTGCATGGACTTTGAAATTCTATTTTTCAGTCAAACCGAGTGTCATGTCAGCTGTCACACAGGATACAGTTCTATTGACAGTCATTTGACCCAGTGCTCTTCTGGTCAATGATTTGATGGATAAATACCGTCTTCTGGTGTCGCTCTTGATGTTTGAAGCAGTCCGATATACATTACAGGCGCTTCTCGAACACAGATCTCAAATAACCACAGTGACGAAGATATCCGTATCAAGTTACTCAATATTAACTACTCAATTAGCCAAAAGATTCAATTAACCAGCACAACAAAGTACTGGGCCTATGAGAAAGAACATTTAATCAATCCTAAGTTAATCTTCTACAAACTTATGTTACTTCATTGTAAAAGCTTAATTAAAAATGAACAATCATCTGTGTGTACATCAGCTCATTACAAGTTCACTCACTGAGAGTTTTATGCATGTAGTTCCATTTCTGCCTGAAACATAGGTGCATGCATATCCTGGCAGAGGTAAATTGTGCACCAGGTAAATTGGCTGTCTAACACAGTGGGACCAAATTATGTTATCTGCATATACATGGGCTTATTACAAGTTCATTATGAGAGTTTCATGCATGTAATGCAATTTATGCCTAAACAGTGGTGCATGCATATTCAATTCAATTCATCTTTATTTCTATAGCGCTTTTACAATGTAGATTGTGCCAAAGCAGCTTCACATAGAAGATTATAGTGAATTGAAATGGTGTCAGTTCAGTTTTTAGAGTTTAAGTTCAGTTCAGTTCAGTGTGGTTTATTTTTCACTGCTGAGAGTCCAAACACTGAAGAGCAAATCCTGAGCATATCCTGACAGAGCAGCTCTGCCATGTAATGCATGCACCAGCTAAGTTGGCTGTCTAACACCGAGACCAAATCATGTTATCTGCATATACATGGGCTTATTACAAGGTCACTAAAAAGTCTCATGCATGTAGTGCCATGTCTGCCTCAACAGCAGTGCATGCATATCCTGGCAGTCAGGCGTGAAATCAGAAGACCTAATTCATAAAATCCTGTGTAGAAACAATCCCCAAAAAAACTCTTTTGTTTTTAACTCTTTAATTTTAAGAGTGTAAGATCATTTTGCTAATGTTTACAAGTTACAAGAATTGCAGACTTCCAAATACTTTTTTACAAGAAAAAGTGTGTACTGTATACTCAGACCCAAACATGCATTTTTCCACGTTTTTATAGTCCGAAATTTGGCCTGAATATTAGCATACACCTGGGCCCTTTTTTGTCAATCTCATGTGGGAGATACACTTTTGTGTATGTGGAGTATTACTCAAACATTTTTTTGGTAATGTGTTTGAGTACAAAGTTACATTGTTTATTGGTATTTCTTATATGCAAACATTGTGCTGTGAAACAGGTCTGACTTAAACAAAACAAAAATATTTTCATGCTGAGAGAGATAATCAGATGGAAATACTGTGTTGTGTTAAAAAATAAATAACAGAGCATAAGAACAGCTCCTAGTTTGAGTTAATCAGATGAGAAGTTAAACCGAACTAAACATTGACATTCCTTTCACTGAAGGGGACTACTTTTTCTGTTGGAAGGGTGGAATTTAATCATTTTATTTAAAAGAGTAAAATTATTGCATATATTTTGCCTTTAATATTTGCGTTGTGCAGTAACAGATTTATAAAAGCAAAAACACACTTGAGGCATGATGCATTTTGAACACAGGCGCCATGTTGATTTAGAAAGCAGCTCAGCCTCTTTTATCATATTGCTTAGAGAGATGTTATGCATTTCATGACACATGTAGCATGTAACATATGTAACAGCATCTTTCAAGTACAACATATTTCCTGTGAAATATTTCTCTTTTACATTCAACAGCATGCGTAAATATATTTGTTTCCTTTGTCTATTTTCAGAGGTTTATCAAGAAATCTAACCCATGCAGTTCCATTGAACAGAAAAAGATACCAACTGTATTTACTGTATAATCATTTACATTAAGTGTCAGTTCTCAGCAGCAGGATTTCATATTCTGCCACATCATATTCTGTATATACCATATTTTAATATTTTATCATCACCCGTTTTGAGTAGAAAGAAAATGTCTGCATCATCACCATATTCAGCAGTAGCCAATCCAAATCACTGCGTCACAGTATGGCTTTCAGCAGAGGAAATGAACAAATAAAGAGTAATGATATCACAAAACTGCATATTCAAACTTTATAAAGTACAGTAGTCAACATTTGAAGTGTATCAAAAAAGTTTTTCAAAATTGTCCTAAGACAAGAATGGGTGTTGTTTAATAGTTTTAGGACAACTTTGATGAAAGCTTTTCATCCACTTCAAATGTTGACTACTACATATATAACACACTCTCAGCTGATGATGAAGACTCTGGGCCCTTCCTCTCTCATGGGCGGCAGGGTCTCTATGTTCTCTATGAGGATGTGCTTGTCTTCCCTCTTCGATGGGCTCTCCTGACCCAGCGGCTGACAAAGATTGCTTCTCAGATCTTCAAAACATACGTTCAAGTCCTTGAAGACGTTCAGCATGCTCACCCCAATCACGATCACCAAGAATCCCCCAATGGTGCCCACCACGTCCACTCCTGACATGGCACCCCATTCCTTAAAGAGGATCACAGAGGTGCTCAGGACAACCGTGGTGAAGAAGACGTAGTAGATGGGGTAAACCAAGAGAGTATTGAAAGTATCCAGGGATTTGTTCAGATAGTTAACCTGGATGATGATGGATCCGATTAAGGTCAGCAAAAGAATCCACATGAGAGGGTTACGGACCACCGAAGTGTCGGAGAACATGGTGCGGATGGCAATGCCGAGACCCTTGACCGAGGACACAGTAAAGGATCCGAGCAGAGAGCAGATGCTGATGTAGACCAATATATTGGACTGACCGAATCGAGGAGAGACGTAGAAGATCAGGATTAAACATGTGACCAACAGGATGCTGGCAAACACCAGGAAACCTTGCAGGAGAAGCAGAAAAGGCTGGTTGTTATCCATGGCAACTGGTTTTGGAGTTCATATGATTAAAGAAATTTTAAGACTAACCAGGATCCAGGAGTTTCTCTGTCATTTCTGTAAGTGTGGTCACCTCTTCTTCTTCAGGTGCATGTATAACCATTAAAGTGCTTCCCAGTACACTTAGCATGCAGCCTAGTTTTCCTAGCAGATTCATTGTTTCTCTGAACAAGTGGGAGGACAGCACTGCACTGAAGAGAGTAAATAAACATTAACACTACTACCTTTCCATTTAGTTCTAATGAAAACACCAGAAAGAAACACAAAGCCTATTGCTGGAACTCAACTCTTTCATACAGAGTGAGGAATGTGCAAAGGATTCAACTATAATGTATGCACTTCAATATACTTTGCATATGCTTATAATAATTATCTCATAATGAACTGATTATTATTATTATTATTGAAGTAATCAATTGACAGGCTCTTTGAACAAAACAGTTTAAGTTAAAAGGACATCATTTAGCGCTCTGTTGAGGCTTTCTACTTGAAATAAATGTATTGCAATGTCCTGGCCATGTACACAATGTCAGAAGTAACAACAGTATCTGAAGTGATAGTTTACGCAAAAACGAAACTCATGCCATAATTTGCTCATCCTCTACTTGTTCCAAATATGTCTGAGTTTCTTCTGTTAAACACAAAGCAAGATATACTGAAGAATGTTGGGAAAACAACCATTGGCTTCGATCCTATATTTTTAGTTCCTACTATAGATGTCACAGGCTGCTTTTTCCCCAACATTCTAATTCAGTTCATAAAAGTTTAGAACCACTTGAGTCTGAGTAAACGATGAGTAATATTTCATTTTTGTGTCAGTCATGTAATTTACTGAGCTGTTTGTGTGAAAGGATTGTGGCTTTAATTCAAAGAGTGCAAAAATAAGTAGCTAAACTGTTTTGATAATTTCTTTATCACTAAATCAAAATATCAGAATTGTTTCAGATCACACTATTAAAAATAAGGATTCCAAAAAGTTGTTTTTTTTGGAGGGATACCATAACCATTTTTGGTTCCATAAAGAACCTCTCAGTAAACTGTTCTTCAATTAACTATTTTACTTTCTTATTTTGAATAACATTAAAAAAATAAAACTGCTAAAATAAATTTCCAGTATAAAGAACTTTTGTGGAATTAAACGTTTCTTTTGAGGTTAAAGTTTCTAAATGGAACCACCAATGCCTTTATTTGTAAAAGTGCATGTGATACTGCAGGGTCATGTGATATTCAAGACAAAATGACTTAAGGAATAAATAACAGGAATAAGTTATATTCTATATAGAGAAGCAATACAAAAAATATGTCCACAATATATGGAACAATATCCAAACTTAAAAGTTTATTAAACTGCAATAATATTTCACAATTATTTCTTTTAATCTATTATTTTTACACAATTTTTGATCAATTAAACGTAGCTTTGGTAACCATGAGATTTTATTTCTTAAGATGCACTTTTTTATTTTACTTTGTTTGTAACCTGAAACTGCAAATTTGAAGGAAAAAAAAATGAGTCATGAAATACACCAAAAATTCTGGGTTCAACACAATTGATTTGTGTTGAGACAACATAAACAAATTAAGTTAACTTATTAGTTTTTACAAATTTAAGTAGATTAAACATAAAACAAAAGTTGTCCCCAAAAAAAAACCTCTCAAAAATTGTGTTGTTTCAGCTCATTTTAAATAAGTAGCTTGAACAAACAGCAAACATCCTTTGTGGAGTGTATAAAAAGTTATTATACATATATATATATATATATATATATCTTGAAAATGTAAACTAAAACAATTAACATACTTCACACCATAGCTCCACAATTAGAGCACAAAACAAGTTTGGTATGTTGAACATTTTAGTCAGACTATATATATTTCAAAACACACTGGTCCTCTCACTCACAGGCTTGTAAAGTTTACACAGCACAGTGTTGATCAGACCATTGGCGAGTGTAAATAAGGGTGTGCCGTTACCTAATAAGAACACTGAGAGCTCCTAGAGGGGTCACCACTGTGGCTGGAGCAAACATGTAGGCTGCGAAATTTGCTGCTTCGCCTCCGCCCACTGCCAGAAACATTGCAGACTGTTATCAGAGTCATCAAAGGAAGATTATTTACACTTGCTTTGCATTGCACTTACTTGTCAAAAGGCCTCCCCACCATAGCCAGTCCTTCAGGTACCCATGACCTCCCTCAGCTAAACAGAGAAACATTTCAGAATCCGAATCAGAAAGAGCTTTATTGCCAGGTATGTTTACGCATACGAGGAATTTGTTTTCGTGACAGAGCTTCTACAGTGCAACAGAATTACAGAGACAGGACAAAAAACAGATAATAAATATATTTTAAAAACAAAAGTAATAGTGAAGTAATTTCCACGTATTTAGTGCATTAAAGAACACCAGACTCAGTATTCTGGCAGTATTGGTTAAGCAAACAAAGAAACCAGTTTCAACCAATTTCGCAATTGATATTCAGTCAAGTAAAAAAAAAAAAAAACATTACATACCCCCATATGACAAGTCACTCTAACAATTAAATGATTAATTCACTTCCAGTTGAAAAGAAATTAAGGTTTTTGAAGAAAACATTCCAATCCAGGATTTTTCATATAGTGGACTTCTATGCTGCTCAGTGATTTGAACTTCAAAATTGCAGCCATTTTCCTTTTAAAAAAAATAAATAAATAAACAATTTACTTTTTATCCACAAAAGCTTGCATCCCAGAGTACAAAAACACATTTGTGGTTAATCAAATTTTTTCTTAGATCTTGACCAATTGTTTTGCTAGGTTAGACCCCTATCCATCGATTGGGATCAAGGTTATTACAGTTTTGCATTTTTAAATGACTTTTTATTTTGATAATCCTCTTAAATTTGTTGCACATTTCAGTTTTACTTTTAGTTTGTCTCATTAGTTTTGATCATTTTCTTTTCGTTTTTATTTTGTGAACGCATTTCTATTTAGTTTTTATATATTTAGTTTCCTCCAGGCACTCCGGTTTTCCCCACAGTCCAAAGACATGCGGTATAAGTGAATTGGATGAACTGAATTGGCCGTAGTGTATGAGTGTGTGTCTGAATGTGAGTGTGTATGGGTGTTTCCCAGTATTGGGTTGTGGCTGGAAGGGCGTCTGCTGCGTAAAACATATGCCAGAATAGTTGGCGGTTCATCCTGCTGTGGTGACCCCTGATAAATAAGGCACTAAGCCGAAGGAAAATGAATGAATGAATAAGTCCAGTTTTGCAGAGTTAAAAAAACATGTTCAGTGTCGACCAAAGCAAATTTGAATATTTACTCAGCTTAAGCTAACCCAAGTGCAAACCTATTAGTAGTAAAAAATAAAATAACTGTTTGAAAAAAAACACTGAATCCAAAACCATAAAAATGCAATGAATAAAAGTTATGAACAAAATTCCGAATTCAGACAAACGTCTTCATATTAAAGTTTATACTGTGTATGTGGTTAAACATGATTGACATTTTTTGCAAAAAAACAAAATACAGAACATTATTTATGTATAATAAAAATATGTTTTGTTTTAATCATGCGCTTGACAGGTTTGTCTGTTGAAGCACCATCTTTTGTTATTTCTTTAAACAGCCACAGGTCAGATTTTACAACACAGATTGAGTACTTATTAATTCTGAAAATTATTATTTCATTTCAGCAAATGTTTTTAGTCGCTGTTGTTAGTTTAATTTAGTTTTAGTTTTTATTGTCAATTGTTTCATGTTATTTCAGTTAACAAAAATATGTTTTTCTGGCCACTAGTTTTAGTTTACTAAAATAACTTTGATTGGGATCATTCATTCATTTTCTTTTCGGCTTAGTCCCTTTATTAATCTGGGGTCGCCACAGTGGAATGAACCGCCAATTTATTCAGCATATGTTTTACGCAGCGGATGCCCTTCCAGCTGCAACCCATCACTGGGAAGCATAAATACACCCTCACTCACACACATACACTATGGACAATTTAGCTTACTCAATTCACCTATACCACGTCTTTGGACTTGTGGGGGAAACCAGAGCACCCGGAGGAAACCAACGCCAACACGTGGAGAACATGCAAACTCCACACAGAAATGGCAACTGACCCAGCCGAGGTTTGGACCAGCGACCTTCTTGCTGTGAGGCGAACGTGTTACCCACTGGACCACCGTGCAGCCCTGATTGGGCTCAATTGGAGCCATTTAAAGCTGCACTGAAACGTCAAACTTCAAACCACCAAAGAAGTTCACCATGTGGAGAAAAATCCTGGAACACTTTTCTCAAAAACCTAATTTCTTTTTAACCGAAGAAAGAACTTTGCATCTTGGGTGACAAGGGACTGAATAAATTATCGGTAAATTTTCATTTTGGAATTGAACCAATCCTTTTAGTATAAACATCAAACAAGCTTTATTTCATTAGAATCCAATAGCGCTTTTGTATGAAGTCTTTGTATGCAAATATTGATGTAAATGAGCCGACCTGCTCTTGTCTCCCCAGTACTGGCCAAACGCAGCAGTGCCTTCTTTTTCAGGATAACACTTCCTCCTATGAGAAACGCTGAGAGGACGGCCAGTGTCAAGCCCGTCCAGAAGTTGTAATTGCTCCATTTGTCAAGGGCAAGAGATTCTGTGCTGACAGTCAAGTTTTTATTGGAGTTTTCCAGACTATAAGACGTGTTGCCAACAGCCGTGTCAAACACACAAATGGAGGCGGATGTGGGACAGAAGATCCTAATTACTGAACCTGATCAAAACAATAAAGAAGAACAGCTTTTTTAAAACAATAAGATATTTAGTAGTTTTTAGTAAAATGCTAAAATTGTGCAAATATTTATTTTTATATAAGTTTTCTTTTCTTATTATTCACATGATGTTCTTTTTAAAGGGAACAAAAACCTAAGAGCTAAATCAACATTGTTAAATAAACAGGATTTCATCACAGGACTGCATGGCAAAGAGAGCAATGAACTCACTGCAGGTTGTCATTTTGTTGCTGTTTATTTAAGACTGAACAATTATGTGTTTCTCTGAATCTACTGGCTTTTTATGTTTGACTCAAATATTCCTACTAATATAATGTTATAAACTGAGAATTTGGCCTCTTCATTTTTTAAAAAGACAACTTGGAATTTCTCTGTTCTTCTGTATAATAATAGCTACTATCTAATAACTACTATATAATAACATGCTATATTACCCATTATTTTAGATATTTTCATTATAGGTCAGCGTATGTTGAATTTTACAATCTGTTGTGCTAAATGAGGATGAAACATAATTTAAATTATATTTATTTATTTTTTAAAAAAGGTATTTGAAACATTTATTTATAAAAAATTGCAGTTTACAGCATTTTGATTGTATTTTAAGATGATAATACTCTGACAACTAGTACAACATGCATATTTTTGCAATAATTGCTGTAATAACTACCATTTAAACTTTACCATTTAAAAAACGTGTCTAGGTTTATAAAGTAAGCTAACTTACTGTGCAAAGGCAGTGTTTACACAGCGTTTTAGCAAACAATGAAACCAGATGTACTTGGGTGTCTTTAAAACAAATGTCATCCTATGTTAATAAGCAAGATCCAATTAAAACATTTATATGCCCAAACCAGCTAATAATAACTGACTCCTGTGAAGTTTGCAACATTGACTCTTTCCTGATTAATGCTGAGAAGTTGCTTTAAAACTATCTCTAGGCTACTGTATAAAACGATTAATTAAAGGTTATGTGGGGTGAACATTTAAAAATAACAGAGATAATATAGACCTTACCTATCACAGTACTAAATCAAAAGCAGTTAGCTTTTACACATGAAGATACACAGTTAAAGTTGTAATAGTTACAGACGGTGGTCCAGTAATCTTACCATTGATGCATGAATCGGATGGCAGGTGTATGTCTTTCATTGTTACACCCATTTAACCGACGCGAGAAACTTACCGAAACGAAGCCATTTTAAAACAACAAAAAGTATCAGAATAAACTACAAGACAAACTTGTTTCTTTCGGTTCATTTGAATATGCCAGAATTAGAGCTCCGCATCCTCGCGCGTAACTTCACAGCACTGAAGAACTGGGGAATATATGATACCTGTGATACGCGCGCACACGAACACGGCCACGCGCAGAGCAGGTATCGGCTGAGCCACGCCCGAACAGCGCCTCTGGACTGCTGCACGCGTAAGCCGTTGTCAATAGAGATACACATAAAAAATTACCTTCCTGGAACTACAATAAGCGGAACTCAAACACACGCAAAAGTTCCTACTGTAACATGACATTACTATTGTTTTAGTGGGAAGGACATAATGTTCATGTCACATGTACATGATTTGTTTAGGCTTTCACCTCAGTTTTGTTGTAATCAGAATATATATTATATCTAATAAAAAATAATAATAATAAAAACTTAAGTTATTTGCTTGTTTGAAGCGTAATAAATAATAAATTCACATAAATAAATAAAAATGTTTCATTATTTTGCTTGGCTTATTTATTTATTTAAACATTCATATCTTTGTTGTAATTAAAATACTTGTTGCTTAATCTAAGAGCAACAGACACCTAAAAAATAAACTGCAATACAATACAATTTCCTAGTTGAAAGATGCAAACAAATAAACAAAACAAATAAATAAAAATTCACTGAATTTCATGGGGTGGTTTTGTGTCTAGCTGCTAAATAAAATAAAATAAAATAAAATAAAATAAAAAGTTCTTTATTCATTTATTTATACTTTAATCAGTGTTGTTGCAAAAATATATATATAATGCCAGGAAAATACCTAGTTTACAAAATAATAATTGTTATACTTTTTGTAGCTGGCAGAACAGCCTAATAAACTAAAAGGAAATTCCCACTTGAAAAAAATGCAAATCAAATAAACAATTACATTTTTAAAATAATAAGGTGATTCTTCTGTTTCAGTATCTTGCAGTTTAAAAATCAAATGCTTAATGAATTAATTGGTTCTTATTTATTTGAAATGTATCATTTTTATAGTTTATAATTAATTCAAATTAATTAATTTGTATTTAGAATTAGTTTACTTTCCAATAAAAGAGATAGTAGGTTTTTCATAAAATAAAATGAAATAAAATAAAAGAGCTCTTTATTTGTTATTTTAATTATTTTGCTTTATTTATTTATTTATTTATTTAAGTCTTCATCTGAATATTTTTGTATTCAGCATTTGTTTATCAGGTATAAAATTCTTGTTTGCTTGTTTGTAGTGTAATCTCAGAGCACAGACATCTGATACTGCGCTGGTGATGGTGTTGTCTGACATAACAGCTTTCTGAAAGCTGGAAAACCAGTTTGGCTTATAACGGGTTTGAGCAGAGATGACGAAAAAGAAAGACAAGCTTTAACAGGCTGTGAAATGTTGTGGATTTATTCAAACAAACAGTTTATATCAGGCTTACTTTTTATATTACATTTGGATCATTTATTGGCCTGAACTCATTAAAATTTAATCTCCATCTGTGCTATTTGATATGGTGTTTGTTGTTGTTTGTTGGACACTGTTCTCCTTTTCAGAAAGAAGAACTTTGAGCTGCATAAGTGGTTTGTTTTTTTCATGTAAATCATCTCAATTGTTTATTTGTTCTTCCCCATGAATTGTATAGCATGGATGGTATAGTCATTCAGTTGCTGTCAGGTGTGTCAAAACTGAGTTTTAAATCGAGCACCTGTCCAGGGAGACTGGTTACCAGAGCAAGTGCTCTCACTAATGTCTCTAGACACAGGCTATATAAGCACATGAGGCCACATAAGCTCACAAGGAGGTTCTTTCATGTCTAGTGTCATGTCTGCATAATGAAAACAAACAAATTAATAAAAATAAATAAAATCATTGATGAAAATGCAAATAATAACAATAATAATAATAATAGGGGCAGCACGGTGGCATCAGCACGGTGGTTCGAGCCCCGGCTGGGTCAGTTGGCGTTTCTGTGTGGAGTTTGCATGTTCTCCCCGTGTTCGCGTGGGTTTCCTCCGGGTGCTCCGGTTTCCCCCACAAGTCCAAAGACATGCGCTATAGGTGAATTAGGTAAGCTAAAATTGTCCGTAGTGTATGTGTGTGAATGAGTGTGTATGGATGTTTCCCAGTGATGGGTTGCAGCTGGAAGGGCATCCGCTGCGTAAAACATATGCTGGATAAGTTGGCGGTTTATTCCGCTGTGGCGACCCCAGATTAATAAAGGGACTAAGCCGAAAAGAAAATGAATGAATGAATGAATGAATGAATGAATGAATGAATGAATGAATAATAATAATAATAATAATCGTAATAATAATAATAATAATAATAATAATAATAATAATAATAACAACAACAATAACCCTGAAGCATATCCAGCTAGCCTATTGAAAGTTCTGGAAAATAAATAAATAAACAAATAAACAAATAAATAAATATTGTCATTATAAAAATAGAACTTTGTCATTACAGCAGCTTTACCAAAAAGAACTTTGAAATTTTTATTTTGAAAATCACGTGCTTTAGTTAGGAGACAAAAAGGATTTTGAGAACCACTATTACCGGACAATTCCGTAAATGCCCAGTTGATGTCACTGCAGACCAATAGAAACCACAGCTTTAACATTACTATGCAACGACTGAGTGTCAATCAGAAAATAATATAACAGGCCCGTAGCCAGGTTCGTGTAGTTCGAAAGACCTCACAATTAAATAGAAAAGAGGCGAATACCTGGAAAAAGGTCCACTTTTTGAGAAAAAAGAACCACCCCTTTCACCAGGCTGGCTACGGGCCTGTATAAAGTCAAACATGGTGATAAAGCTGGCTTGTTGTTGAGAGATTTTCTATAAACGAGCCACACAAGGCACAGAACTTTTGTTTTGCTCCGCGGGTCATAGGCCTAATCTCCAATGTGATTATATGGATAAAAGAAGGTGCTGGAAGACATTTTAAGTTCACTTAAATCCAGATGGTGCTAAATAATGTTGATAAAAGTTAAAAGGCCAACATAGTTTTATGAAGCTATTCTGTCAAATCAAGAAAAGACCAGATGCCTAGAAAAACGTAGGCTTGCGCCGTTTTACTGTGAAAAATCACAAACAGCGAAATCCTGTGACCCCAGCAAACAACTTTATGTTCTGAGAACGTTGTTCTAATGTTTTGACTGTGGGAACGGTTATTTAAAATGTCCCAAAATATAAGAATTTCCAGTTTCCGCAATGGTTGAAAGGTTGGCTTTTATGGTTAATATAGGCCATATTGCAACATTACAAGAATGTAGCCTATATCAACTAGGCCTAGGCCTGTAACTAAACATAAGATGGTTTACATTGTTTCGGGAATATTTTGTCCTAAAAATCAGATAACTTTCATAGAATTGTTCGCATTATCCCACCATACCTTTCTCAGTCCAGTCCATCTATGCATGCAGGAAAGGATCAAACGTCAGATTTGCCATCTGCAAGAGAGAGCAATACGTCACTCACAGTAATACACTGCTTTAATTTGTCTGCGCATGTTCTGCTTTCAAGATGGCTTTTGTTGAGTGTGTGCGTTGCACTAATTACCATGATCATTCAAAACTGAGCACTACTCCTGCGTGCAGCCTCCCACACGAGCTCTGAAAAACAGTTCATACACAGCTACACAGAGACATGCAGCTATTCTTTCATAGGAGAGATAGGTAGTGAACATCATTTCAATAACAGAACAGAGCTGGATGAGGTTATTATTAGCAGGTCAGATGGCAATGTCGGTCAACACAAATTAACATCATTAATGACAAGGGCACTTGCCAAATTATGCTCGTTATTATTGTCATGGACCTGTGCATGTCGTAAATTGGAGGCCTGATGTCATTAAAGATGCAGCTTTTGTTTTGAATGTTAATTAATTCGTGTTTTATCTTTGAATGCAATATGCATCCAGAGTCATAATTGGTGAACGGGTTATGGATGGACAGTTTGATGTTAGTGTTAATGTTTTTTTTTGTCCCTCAGTTCTTTGCAATTAGCAGAAGTTGGTAAGACTGAGACTCTTTCCCAGGGTAAGGATTTTTTTGGGGGGTTGGCATGGCAACCGTTTTAGGAGAAATGAAATAAAAAAATAGAAATACTTGAGTTTTTGCTTACAGAATAAGGAATTTTTTTAGTGAGGTGCCAGTATGATTTAAAACAGCTTTGGCTGTCCTACATTTAGGCAAATACTCAAACTATGCATGGTGTTTATATTCATTATAGTTTAAATATACAGTACAATGGTAAAATAAAATTTGGCAAAGCAATTAAAATATTAGTTTTAATTCCATATAAAATCTATTTGAAGAACATGGATCTGTAGAGAGGACAAAGGCAGCAAATATTTTTTTTAAATTATCATTTACATGCTCTTTGTCTTTTGAAATATATAATTTAATTTCGTTATATGTTGACACGGGGCCATAACTTCTGGACATTGAGAAAGATGTTGTATTTAATCAGGAATAGTTTATTTAAATGTATCCATCTCTAAACATCTACAGAATATATGAATATAACTGTAAAGTTTGGTGTAGGGACTGCTGAAGTGAAGATTTATGGCTAGAGAAAAAGCACATTTTAAGAAAATGCAGTTTAAAAGTAAAGTGCCATAATAGAAACACAAGTCTTTATTAGCCTGCAGTGTCTCACCTTAATAAATTATATTAAATACATGAAAATATTAATATTTATTCAAATGTATATTTATTATGTAGTTTCATATTTTTTGTCCTTTTTTCCCACAGAAATTAAGAGAGCTGCTATACAATGCCAAAACGTAAATGCATATGCAGCAGCTAAAGTGACACTCTTAGCAAGGAGACGAGAAAAGTAATGAGGATTGCAACTGTCAGAAAAATAATAACTGCAGTACCACAGTTTCCTCTCCATATTTCAAGTTCAAGAGATGCCATTGAGGGGATTCTCTACCCAAAATACTATTCAGATAATGCCATTTTATTAGCAAACAATATGGGCCTAAGTATGACAGCATCAGAAAATTTTTCAGCATCTGTCTCTGCTGTCATTAACTCAGGAAAATGATTAAAAATGATTTGCTCTGTGGTATTTTAGATGGGGAAAAAAATCCATATAGTGTAACAACGCATCAGATACACCCAAACAGATATTTGTGTAAAAAAATCTTGCATTTTCTATTCTGTTGCGCTTGACAAAGTTTGCTTAGTACAAAGACCCTAAAGGTGAAGTAAATAGTTTCTGCAGCAAGATTCCACTTTTTTGTAAATAGACTAATTTTACAACTCTTGTAGAGTTAAACAGTTATGTTTTACCATTTTTTAATCCATTCAGCTGATCTCTGGGTCTGGTGAGAGCACTTTTAGCTTATATTAGCTCCCAAAAAATATATAGGTATAAAAAATAAAGGATTTTGTTATTGTTTCATTATTAAATAGGGATGTAGGAAAAATTAAACAGGAAAATTATCAAAATTCTTTTTTAACTTTTTTGAGCAAGATGTTAATGGTCTAATCTGATTCAATGATTTGTGCTAAGCTAAGCTAAAAAGTGCCCTCGCCAGACCCAGAGATCAGCTGAATGGATTAAAAAATGGTGAAACTCAGCTGTTTAATTCTAGGTGAGTCGTAAAATTAGCCTATTTGCAAAAGTGGAGTGTTCCTTTAATGTCACCAAACAGAACAGTAACTCGCTGGATCTTAAATTTAGGCACCTCAGTAACCCTTAATACAAAACTTCACCATCTCCACTCTCAGAGATGATTGCATACCTGTAGGCACACAATTAGCCGAGCACAGATAGTGCTGAATCTCCGAACTCTTTCCAAATGCATGAAAGCCTCTGGCACTTTCTATGTCTTGAGCATATGAGCTCCGCTGGAAGTGAGTGAGTGAGTGAGTGAAAGGCCAGGCCTATGGGGGAAACAGAAGGAAGAGAACAAATGTGGCATTTATCGAGATCAATACAGCACTCAGAGAGCCAGCAGAGCTCAAACAAGATGTTCTATATCAGTGAAACTCAGTCGTGGACAAGAATCTGATGACGTTGAGCAGAAACACAGAAGAGACTCGATGCTGTTTGATTCTGGCATCATTCATTCGTAAAACAATGTCATGCAGTTAAGAAGAGAGAGAGAGACAAAAGATGAAAGCAAAAAAAGGCATTCAGTAAGAAAAGTTTATTTCTGAATACTCCTTGTCAATACGTTGGTTTGTTGATGTTACATCTTGCTGCTGTTTTAAAAGGTATTTTGTGAGGAGAATGTCAAAAAGAGGTGTTTTTATAACTAGGGCTGTCAATTTAATAAGCTAATTTAATGCATTTAATTGAATAAAATAAGCAATAACAAAATCAAAAACAGTGTCTACCTCAGACAGATTGACAAATTGTTTGTAAAATGAATTGTGAACCGTAGGCAAGTGCTTAAAAAACAAAACATTATTCGGACTAACTGACAATATATAAATCACTTACTTTTTTAATGTCTATTTAATGCCGCCATGCCACAATAATGTTGTATTTGTAAACAATTAATTTATAAATTAATAATACATAAAAAAAATATTTCCTTCCTCATCAAACATAGATATGCAGTATGTGATTAATCTGATTAATCAGCATGTCGTGATTCATTCGATTAAAACATTTAATCGATTGACAGCCCTATTTAAAAAGTGCGAAACCAACAACAACACCAACTAAAAAAACATCTTAAATACAGAATTTCACTTTAAATACGGGACCGGAAAAAATAACAAACAAAACAAACAACCCATCAAATGGAAAACAAAGGCCACAAAGCACCGTTTCGTCAGCACAAATGTTCCATGTCAGGTTATGTTGGATTTTCTGTATTTTATACAAATGGAATCGGCAGTAAAAAGGACAGATGATGTACAGACCAATGAAGGTCCACTGGGGGGAGGATAAAAGCTGACCACAGGGCCTCGAAAGTCTCCTGAATGGCTTAATGAAGATCTTGTGCTTAAAGTATTGACATTCAGTTTTACCTCTGTACTCGTTCATAGTATCTGATGATCAGGTCCATTAGAGTTCATCATCCTGTGCTGTGCTTCAATCGGCGAGTCCCGTCTGGTAGAGAAACACAAGGCCTGATGTGGCACCTCCAAATTGAAAAGGTCAGAGTATCATTGTTTGTTAATGACATCATTTCTTGCCAATGTATCCAAAAGTGTGTTCGATTTATTGGAGCAATGACTGTAGAACACAAGCCATAGCCACTGTGCTTTGCTCCTCTCAAATGGACTGTTAAAAGTCAAGCTATTAAATCACCTTATTAATCTCACAGCATGAACAATTTCTATTGTTGTCTGTGTCAGCTATTAGGTACATTTCCATATAATGCTTTTTCGTGGAATCGGTGTTTACACGACAATATTTCAGCTGTTATTACAATGACAATATCACAAACAGACGTTTTAGGGTTTCTAAGTAGTCGGCCTCCTGGGTGCTCATTCTGCCCTTGAATCTGTTGTTATTGTCACATCTGTTTACACCAACCTCATTAGCGCTTGACTGTGGGAATGATGTGTATACATATCACTTCAACAGAAAAATGTCATGTTAAACTGGAAAGGAAGACGGAATGGAAGTGGCAAAGCAATAGGCAAAAAGTGGATCCGCAAGCATAGCCTACACCCCTCAGTTTCTCTCACTCTCTCTATCTGATGTCTTTAACTCTCAGACTCTATCGAGCAGCATGAACGGGGAAGCAGTGATTGATCCAAAGTGTTCATAAGTGAAGGGTGAGGCTGCGAGCTACAGCAGTAGCATTGACAGGTCTGGTAATCAGCCTCTCCGAACCTATGGAAGAAGTCACCTTCCCTAGAGAGGCTTGCCAATCTAAGTGGTCGGAAAGGAAGACATTTGTTAGACTGTGCATGAAGCGGACACATAGATGTAGCACACTTCCTATGGTTTTTCAGAGGGCAAACATTTGTTTCATTCAGAATTGTTACTTAAAATGTGAAGTACATAACTTTGATGTAAATCGTTTTGTGTGTAAATGTAAAGGAACCAGCTAGTAGAAGCTGAAAACCTTAGTCCACTGGCTTCAAGAGACAGTTCAAATCTCTCTCAGAATGGGGTGAGTAAAAGCAGGTCTGTGAGCAGACTGGGAGTGTGGTTTAGGAGGTTAGTGTTACAGAGGGCAGCCAGAAGGAGCTGTGACGGGAAGACTCAAGAGGCACACTAGGGATTTTGGTGCCCACTCGCTATGGTGCTGTGACCTGGTTGGATTTGAGGATTGGTGGGGGTGAGTATATTTGGGTAAACCTCACTCCCGTGGCCTCAAGAGGAACATTAGTGTCTTGATGTTAGTGTGGCCACCTCCCACTTCGCCAGTTCAAATCCTGCTCAGGTAGAACTAGAGCAACAGTAAAATTAAAATCCCACAGTATAACCAGTATAATTTGACTAATGACTAAATTTCCATCATTAGAAGAATACTTGGGCATTAATTATTCATTTACTTACCCTTGTGTTGATCCAGACCTGACCGGTTTCTGTGAAAAAAATGTTTTAACTGTTTTTTGCCAATTTTGTCAAAGGAAAACAATATATATTTAATGGTGGTTGTCTGGCCTTGGAAATCTGATATCTTCACCTATTATTCATATTTACTGATGATATGTTAGTTGACATACATCCAGATTGTGTAGCTGTGCCTGGTGAGTGTAAAGCTTTTGAATGTGCTCTGCATTTCAATTATTTGATTTGCAAATGTCCCCTTTTTCACATTATACACTGTAGTAAGCATTAGACTATGTGCTTCCTAACCCAACCAACTTTTGATTTTAGAAGAGGAATATCTGTTTTCCAATCAATGATGAACACACTTTTGCAATTCGCCCTGGGTATGCCAGTAACACAGAAATTACATGCTTCACCTTAACTATCTGATATTGTAAAAAATGATGTGAAACTATGGATAAATATTTCAAATAAAATGCCCATCAGACATGTGTCAGATATATCATAAGGCAGATGAAGACAATAAAATGATCATAATCAGGAAATTTGGAGGGATTTGTGGGAAATGAAATGACAAAAAACATTGTCAGTAATTTTTTTGTAGAATTGAAGGAATACTCTGTTTCCTCAAATACTTCATACAAAAACACCTCACATATGGTCTCCTTATTGCAAAAGATATTCAAAAAAAAAAAAAAACAGCCACATTTTGATATTAGAAAAGTAATTTTCCTCCCTCCTTATCTAATTTCATTTGAAGCCCAGAATGTGTCCATGAATCCATTTGGCAGTACTTCAGTGGCAGGTGAGATGTACGCTGCAGTGTCTCTCACGTCATCTTCCACTCTTTCCATTAGTCTCCTGATGTCCCGTCATCTTGGGCAGGATGATGGCTGTTTACATCCCAGTGGTGCTTAGGCCCATGGCGGCCGCCTGGCCCATACATGGCAGAGTCTGTGCTGATTTGGGGAAGTCATGGGCCATCACACGACCGTTCTCACCTCCACTACCCATCCTAGTCAGTGTGGAGCTGAGCATTGCAGCGTCGATGATTTGCTAGGAGAAAAACACAAAGAATGGACAATTAAAAGGCATTGCCTCACATGTCCTGAAAAGTGAAGCTAAAATGTTTCGATCACTGCAGTATTGGTCATAAACCCCATTCTTTCCATTTAAATAAATGGGACATGAGCCAGACTAAAAATAAAACTACACATCAAATATATTATGTTGATAGTGCTATATCATTGAGGCTGAGAAGAACCCAATGCCACAGACAAAGATGACATGTAAATGCTGCTAATATTTACTTTCTGTACATTTATGTTTTGTAATGCTTTAAAATACTATGCTGGAGCTTTGTATGGCATGCATTCGCCCAATCATTGTATACTTATGTGAGTGATAGTTCTGCGTTGTGACTGATCATGTTGGGTTAGACCCTAATCTGAAGTAGGAGCTAATTTAGTTTCCCCAAAAGCTGCTTTGCAAACATGTCAATAAGTGTGTATTTTCGCCAATAGTTGTAAGAAATGTGAAAATGTTTCTCCGGCTAACTAATGACTCAGGATATAAAATGGTGAACAATAAAAGCTATCAAGTGCAGCGATGATGAGACCAGTGCCACAATAACTTGAAGCCACTCTCTCATGTAGCAATTTTACATAATGAAACCCTGTAGGCTTGAAACTGGAGCTAATGATGTGGATGTTGGCTTGTACATCCTTGACGAATAAATGATTTAAATCCAGCACACTTCAGTGGATTGCTGGGGATTATGTTGCCCGGGCTGATGCAGACTAATTGGCCTGCAAGCAATAACGATTTGTTGCTGTGATATTCTAAATGTGGCTGTTATGCGACTGTAATGTCCTAACACTTGAAGAATGAAGAGACACATTGCTAGAAGCTGGTGTGACAAAAATATGGTGAAATATATAGCGGTGTGCTAATTAATACAAAAGTGAAAATTTGGTCATCTTTTACTTTTCTGCATGTCGTTAAAAACAAGTATGACCTTATTTCTTCTGAAGAACACATGATGAAGATAGTTTCAATTATTTTTGTTTGCAGTGAAAAATCAGAAAAATCAGATTTGAAAAATCAAGATGCACCAATATACTGACAGCCAATATTTATTTCACACTGTTTGATCCATTTAAATGTACTTATAAGAGATAGAATACTCACACTCCAGTTTGTCACGTACACACTTTGGGAGCGTAGACCATAAATGAAATGTAATAATGTTCCTAAATAATGTTCAGTTTCTTACACAGACCAACTGTTTCACTTCATAACTCATTGTATCATCAAGTGCCAAAAGTATTAATTTTGCATTACCCTTATTATATGTTTTTTGACTTGCAAAACACTGGTAAGTAACCATTCACTTGCTTTTTGTAACCACAATTTTAAGCTACAAATTTTCGTTAATATTTCTAATAAAGAAAAAAGCCTCCTACACCTTGGATGCCCAACAGCATTTTTTTTCTATTTTTGACTGAACTATCCCTTTAAAATAGCACTTTTTTTGTGTTTTACAGATCAGGTCCAATTATGATAAGCCCCAGATATTTTATCATGGGTAAAGTAATAATGACAGTCTATTACATTTCATAACTGTTGTTTAGGATGCTGTCTGAAAAATATATATTTAGGAAACCATGTGTTTCATAAACCATGTCTTAAAAATGACTTCTCAGATTTCCCTTTGAAGGACCTTAAATGAGAATGATGAGTCACCACATGGGATTGTGAGTAATTAAATCTATATAAGTCACTGTATTCTTAATTTTTTGAGCATTTGGTAGCAACGTGCTCAAGGATTAGAGAGATGCGCAGTGGGTGGTATAATGTTTACACCCACCCACAATTACCTCTTAAATGCCAACATCTTCCTCTGCCAGATCCCCTAGAGGAAGTGAGGTCAGTATATGATAGCAGTTATAAAACATTATAAGTGCCAAATGCAAAGCCCATAATTAAATGCAGATGAATCTAAATATTGCGCAGTACCAGGCTGTAGATTCTGAACGGAGTGAGATATCGTGGATTTTATGTACCTTCATCCTTCGAGACTCGATTCTTGATTTGTAACAGAACTCGACCAGGGCCACCAGCATGGCCAGCCCAAGCCCACCAATCAGAATGTAGAAAACTCCAGCCACATTACTGAGGCTTAGAGCACTGGTCTTATCCTGCAGAGCAGAGACAGCAATCAAACACTCACAGATCTACAGTAGAGCAACAAACAGAAATCATCTCTTTCTATTCACAGCTAGTCAGTAAACAAACAACATGATATTTACAGCTACATCTCAACATCTGCATACTTATACATTCACTATATAATCACATTACATATTGTTGCAGTATAAAAAATAAGTGAGCAATAAAAAAATAACTAATTCATGCAAATACATGCGTCAGCTTGAGAAAAAATAGATAGTTTTGAGTCATTTCTGGCTAGCTGTACATAGCGGTTTAATGTTAAACAAATCATTATAAATAAATCAAAACTTAAATTTAGATTTAACATAGATTCCTGTGATTATGCAGTCCTTATTATTTATAACCATGCATGTATAAACCAAGTTATTTGTCTTCCTTATATAGGGATGGTTTTAAAGGGATAGTTAACCCAAAAATGAAAGTTTGCTGCTATTTTACTGACCGTCAAGCCAATTTGTGTTCCTTAGCGATTCATAAAATAAAAGTCTACAGCTACTGTCACTTTCAGAGTCGAAAAACATATACAATCAACACAAAATGATACATTGGGGCCTCGTGAATCGAAACGTATAAATAATGTTCAGTTTCTGATTATTTCGCTTCATAAGATCTCAATGTACAGGTATTAATTTTGTATTGACAGCATGATTTTTTTTACTCTAAAAGTGGCAACAGCCATTGACTTTATCTATTATAAATCACCAAATAGCATGGTTTCAATCTTCTTATTTTACTTATAAGAAATAAAATTGCCTATATCTTGCCTGGCCTGAGTGCGAGCAAATTAACAGCAAACTCTCATTTTTGGGTGAACCGTCACTTTAAGGTTTCTCGTCCAAAGGTCATAACTGGGGGCCTTTGGAGTCTCTCTCTCTGTCTCTGGTGGCAGAGACGTCTCGTCAGGGGTGGTGGGAGTCAATGACATGCATCTGTTTGGCGACCGTATTAAGGTCTCATCCATTGGCATGCATATTGTCTTTGGACAGAGACAAGACAGCATTGAAGAACTCTAAAGGGGAAGAGCAATCCAGTTAGAGGGCATTTCATGGCAACGCTTTTCTCTCCAGACTGCCATTTACTCATGCTGAGACAGATGGGGGGGTTTTCGTTTTTTATGTGTTGATGTTGTTATAATGAGTTTAGGAGAACGCAGATAGCATAAAGGGAACGTAGCACACAACAGCAGCCTGTTAAAATACTGTCTCAGTATTTAATGTTGATTTATTTTGATTATTGAAATTCTATTTTAGATGTTTATGAATCTAACATTTTGTCCATTTAACTTTTTTCTTTTTTTTGAAGCCTGAATGTACAAATATTGGATAAAGTAAACAGTTAATTTACTTCTAAACCTCATTATAATAATCTGATATAATAAAGATAATTCAGATTAGCTACTATTTAATATGAATAATTCATGTCATTTCTGAATAACAGTTTAAAACAGTTAAACTATGACTGCGAAGATGCAAACATCTTATTAAGTAAATATTAGAATTAAATCTAATTTCATAATTAAAAAATGTGTATATTAAAATAAAATCTGTATATTTAAATATAATATAGTTTTTAAATATAAAATGTTTTGAGTGTCTGTAATATAGATTATGTATTTATCAATATACAAATAACCTTAATATGTAACTCTTTAAAAAAAACATAATTAATTAAATAATTCACAAGTCAAATAAAGCACACTGGAATATATTATATAATACTTTCCGTCCGTATTTTTTCCGTACATGTGATTTCAGATGGTTAATTTAAATCCATAAATGATTATCCTAAACTGTGCAAACCTATTAATGATGATTAATGATCCACAAATACGCATATACACAAAAAAATGTTATTAAATTTTAAATATGCAAGCGAAGAACCAAGTGCCTGAGCTGAAGCACTGAAGAAAAAAACAAAACACTTTGCCTATCGCTATAAATACACCATAAGCATCATGTCTATTTTGTAATGTGGGAAGTAATAAGGGCCAGACAGCAACATGATGACAGATAGCGCACAAGTCTCTGGGCAAATGGCAGACTGGAGACAGAGCGAGTTTTTGAGAGAGAAGAGGACAGGGCCTTTAGTAAAGCGCTAAAGCTGAGGGAAAGGACCAATGATTGAACTGACCTTTCTGGCGGAGTCCTTGCTTCCACACTCCCCTTTATCGTACCACCATTTGTTTTTCAGTTTGTCTAAGACGGCTTGCTCATTGAGCTTCAACACCGCTAGGTTTACGGGGATTCTTCAACCAGGAAAATAACATAAATAACATTACCCATGTTATCTTATGTTATTCAGCATTTAAGCAAAATACATACACCCATAATTAAGCTTTGATGTGTTCTAAATGTCTACAGATAGATAAAACAAAAAGAAAGAAAGAAAAAAAAGAGACGGAAACAATAAAAGAAAAGAAAAAGAAAGAACAGCACAGAGTCACAGAGTTTGAAAACTGCCACTGCCAAAGTGATATGCATTAATACTCCATCTAGCTTGTGACCTTTCTCCCTATTGCAAGATGTGTATTACTATATCACTTTGGGTAACCGGCAAGAGATTGAAAACACTCGGATTTGCACATTTTACCGTTATGACACTCAAAGTTGACAGAGTTATAATTGGCCGTCAATCATTTCAAGCTGTCAATCAATCAAGTCAGACTTGGATATTTTCAATGATCTGCAGCCGGAGTGTTTGTTAACTGAGGTTGCCGGTTACCCCCCCAAGGTGGTGGTTACCCGCCGGATGGCTCATTTTTTGGGGCTGACCTTGGAATCACCTCCTCCGCTGCCACACTCTCCCTTGTCGTACCACCATTTGTTTTTCAATTTGTCCAACAGGCCCTGCTCGTTCAGTTTTAACACTGCCAGGTTTACTGGGTTTCTTGAAATGATAATAAAATAAGCTGGGTCAGCATTGGTGATATGATACGGCGAGGCAGAGGTTGTGTCAAATAAAAGTGAGTCTATTAAGTCGTCGAGGAAGTGAAACAGAACAGAATACTGATCTGACTGTGTGCCTGGCTCTGATGGGCTTGTTGATGTGACGATATTAGTTGTCTTGTGTTGGGCTAAAGTGTACAGTGACGAAATTATGAACGATTTTACCAAAAGCAAGACCCTGGTGGGGGGTTGAAACGGGACGAATTAAGCCATGCTCTGGATTTAAGTATGGTTGGTGTAAGAGGATTTGCAGATTAAGTCAATATTACTGTAGATTAGCTGTGGATAATCTGCTATGCTGTGGTTGGGGTTAAAGGACACTGTATGTTCTAAATCCAGAGCGTTTTTAATGCGGCCCGTTTCTTGTGTGTGTGTGTTTGTGTGTGTGTGTGGTGAAGTCTTTCTTGGTAAAATCGCTGACTTCTTTCTGCATCCCTCGAGAGAAAGGGGGAAAGAGGCCGGTGTGTTTATGGATGACTAAAACAAAGCCAGACTTCATCTATGGACATTAATCTGAAATCTGCAGGGCACACAAGACAACAGGGATGTGGACAAGGATAATGATGGGCAAGAGCAGCTCAACGTCTGAAATGAAGGAAATGTTTAAAGAAAGATTGATGGTTAACATCTGATTTACAGGATGTTTATCAGCTCTGGACTGGCAAAACAGGCTGCTCTGTTTGTAGGGTAGATATGATTGTTTTTGTTTGAATGGCCTTTATAAATCATACATATGTTATTGCAACTTAAAAATCTTGAAAAAAGTAACATGGTTTCCACTAAAATGCTTGGCACATTCAGGGCCTAAAATTAATACTCGGCATGTCAAATTATTTTTTCATTTTTCCAGAGCTATATATGTAATAATATAGACAATATATAGTTGAGGACAAAATTGTTAGCCCTCCTGTGAAGTTTGAATCCTTTTTCAAATATTTCCCAAATACTGTTTAATGGAGAGATTTTTTTTTCACACACATTTTTAAACAATATATTTAATAACTGATTTCTACTAACTAATTTCTTTTTTCTTTCCCATGTTGATAGTTATTTTGCAAGACACTAGTATTCAGCTAAAAGTGCAGTTAAATGCTTAACTAGGTTAAATGGGTTAACTAGGCAAGTGGGCTTAATTAGGCAAGTCATTGGACAACAGTGGTTTGTTTTGAAGACGAAAAAAAAACCTAAAGGGGCAAATAATATTGACCTTAGTGGAAATTTTCTCCAGAAGAATAATATAATAAGAAATATTGTGGTAAATGTCCTTGCTCTGATAAACATCACTTGTGAAATTGGGCTAATAATTTTGTCTTCAACGGTAAAGGTGAATTTTCTCTGCCCATTTACAGATATGCAAAAAAAACCTGACGTTTTGATTAATGTAACATTGATAATAAAGAAATGTTTATTAAAGAAATGTAAGAGCATTTTGAGCATCAAACAAAGCATATAAGAATGAATTCAGAAGAAACACGTGACTCTAAAAGCTGGAGAAATTATGCTAGAAAATCTGATGGAATAAATAACATTTTAAAACATATTACATTAGAAAACTGTTATTTATCACAGTTACAGTTGTGTACTATATATTTTTAAATTAACAAAAGCAGTCTTGGTGAGCCTTCTTTCAAAAGCATCTTACCAACCCCAAACCTTTGAACAGCAGTGTAAATAAATGAGTTAAATAAGTTTAATAAAGTATAGATGTTGAAAACAACTCTTGGGAAATGTGTTGTTTATAGTTAAATGCTGCTAAACAGGCACACAGCTTTTATTCAAATTAGCGTTTAGCATTTTTTAGGTCAGAAATATTCGCAAGGATGTCATGTATAAAGGTTATAAAGAGCAAGGTTATAAAGTCAATGCACTGGGATGTAAAAGAAGGATGAGAAATTGTATTCACACTTAAACATTAAAATTGTCTTGACAATGGAATTATGAGACACAGGAGTACAAACTTAGTGGAATGAAAACTGATGGTACAGAACATGAACAGAAACAATTATAATTTATTCAACACATAAATGAGAGGTTACAGAGAAGATATGTCTGTGAAAAATAACAAAATCTAATGCATTTTTAGCTGTAGTTACTTTAATACTTTATAATAATAAAATAATTTATATAAGTATTTATTTTTTGTTGCATGTCTGCTTGTGTTTATGCAAAAAACTCGAAATTACCATTTATTGTCAATTTTTGAGTAAAATTTTTTTGTTGTTTTTTTTTGTAAATTCTCCCCAATTTAATACATTTTACATTTTAAAATGTCATTTATTAATTTAATAAATATCTAGATAGTATATATTACTTTAAATGCTAAAGATAATTTTTTCGCCAAAATAGTTATAAATATTTCTCCTAACCCAGTTTAACATGTAGAGACCACTCTTAAGCTTTGGCTGTATGTTGGAATGGCCTCAGACATCTCTCCGGTGTAATCTCGCAGACTAGTAATCATTGTCAGCAAACTTTTTTGGTTGTATTTGGAGTACTTGGAAGCTCAAGTGTACCTTAGAGCGGATCCTTTAGGCGTAGCCACTCCATAACCCTTTGAGTCCAGGTTTCCTCCCACCTTCATGGTGTCACAGGGTTTGCGCTGCTCGATATATTCGTTCATTGTGGACTCCAGCAGATAAGCATACTTCCCTTTTGACTTCCTCACTCGCACGACACCTTCGTCTGTTGTCTTCACAAACACAGTAGGCTCTGCGGACTTCATGTAGGACCACATCTTCTCAAATACTGCAATTTTTGATCTCTGAGGAAGGATCAAATGTAGTCAGATTCATGTTTATTCAACAAAGATGCAGGTTCTTTCTAACTGAAAATGTCACGTAATTCCACAAAATTTTTATCCAGCATAACTGCTCTCAACATTGACAATAAATGTTTCTTGAACACCAAAATGGCATATTGTAATTATTATTGAAGATTTATGTGACAATGAAGACTGCAGTATTGATGCTAAAATTCAGTTTTTTTTCAACAAAGGTATAAATTATATGAAAGAGTGATTTATTTTAGATTCTTCCACATTAGTTGAGCACGTTACTGCCAGTGTGATATACTGTAAGTAAAAGGAATATACATATAGATATCATAGAGCCATCTGCTATACACAAACTTCATAAATAACTTAATTTATTTAAAGGTGCAGTGTGTAATATTGACAGCTAGTGGTTATACTGTAGTCCAAACTATGAACAGACGCTGGTTGCCAGATTGATGATACCAACATGAGCAGAATTGACAACAGGCTTTAAGCTATGTCCATCTCTCAAATACAAACCTACTCTTTCTCTTTTTTCAAGAGTTCGCACTTTGATAATGCTCGACTATGATAGCAGATTTGGCATGCTGTCCCGGGAGAGAACCCTGAGCTCGGAGATAGATGAGCCCAAGGTTCCCGCCTGGTCAATGAGCATTAGGAGGGATACGAGATCAGGTGTTTCTCGAGAGCCCCCCTAGGTTCTAATTAATTCGGTATGTGCGTGTTAAGTGCTTGTGACTGTTATTACAATTCGTTTATATGCATGTTTTTTAGATTGTGGGAGGAAACCGGAGTACCCGGGGAAAACCCACGCGAATTGGTGCATTTATAAAAGTCCAATGTCAAATGTGCTGCAAATTATTTTATGCAACATGCAGAGGTGAGATGTCAGCAAGCTGAATTAGGGAAATGCCTTTTTCTTGAATAACAAACTGACTTCATTCTTTATAATACCGAATATGTGATGTTAAAGTATTTTTCCAAACACTGTACTGTATGGTTTCTTAATGGGCAGGCTATAAAATAAAATAATAAAATCTGTTGCAAAATCATTCGGTTGTCAGAAAATCTGCGTAGCGATCTGTGACCCAGTTCCTTTGCTGTCTTCAATTGCTGTGTTTTCTTCCAACTAGCAACCTAGCTTGAGTAAATACTGTTTTAAAAGGCAACGGGCAGAATCTCACAGACCTAACCAAAAACAGAATGCACATTTCAAAGCAGATTAACATTCATTGTTTTTTTCAGAGAATCATGGTTGTGAACTTCACATGTTTCCTAAACCTTAAAAAATTAGATACAGCACCTTGTATGTACCGAAACTGAGCACATTTAAAATGAAACAGACAGGTCTCTTATTCAGCATGAATACAAATGGGCATTTTGCACATGTTTTGCTTGCTTTGCATTGATCACATTATGTACTGTAAGTCACTTTGGAATACAATTTGCACAATCCAGATGATAACAAAATAGTAGGCAAAGTACCTGATACCATGGTTCTCCTGCATGTCACTTCAGGATGTTCTATCCAATTTTTCATCAGTTTTCTCTTTAGAATTTTTGATTTATGGATAAACTGTGCATATTTTGATCTTTTGGTGGCAGATATGGTAAAGGGGATTTGAGGTTTTTCACTTTTTGTCTCTTTAGTGAATTCTCCATGCAGAATTCCATAAGTTAAATGTATCATTTTTGCTTTTTTTATTCAGTGAGTACAGAGAATTACTTACCCTGAAGAACTCTTTAGTGGATCCTCCTTCCAGAGTCCCATAAGCAATCTCCGTTTGCTTAGCCAGATCCTCTGCACTCTCGATGGGTGAAACCATCCTTTCCACCGTGAGGAAGGCAGCCAGGTTGGCTGTGTAGGAGGAGATGATAATCAGAGTGAAGAACCACCACACACCTCCAACTATACGACCAGAGAGAGATCTGGGGGAGAAAGAGCATACAGTTTAACAACAAAACAGGTGGTTAATAGCCTGAATTATAGCGATCTTCTCTATCAAATTAGACACATAATGAAGTGTCTCATTTCTATTATCGTTTCCATTTCTAGCTGCGCACAATGTGGAAAGATAACAGATTAATTAATAAATGAATTATGTTATCAGCAGGCATATATGATGAAGAAGGGCCTTCTTAATAGTTAATCGAAGCATAAATCAGATCTGGAGCAGAGTTTAAACAAAAGTAAAGTCATTTAAAGCCTTTGTGTGCAGAATTTAATAATCATCAGAGATAAGAATTGCCTGAAATATCACCTATATTGCCTTAATGAAATGACTGGGTGACTGCAGTCGTTTAAATCTTTTACAATTATAACTGTTTCTTTCCTTAAAAGGTGAAATTGGTGCTAATACACACATTTATTTTTTATGAAAGTACACTTCTTAAATTACAAGCAATTTATGAAAGCTGCTGGTATGCAATAAGGATTTCCAGTATTTTGAAAACACATAATTTCTTTCATATTGAATACATTAAATGGTGTAATAACATCATCGTAAACAACTGTTTAAACTGTTTGTTCTCATGTCAGCATTTTCATGCTGATAAATGCTGAATATGTCTCTTTGAAAAATAAATTCTGACATTACAAAAAAAAATAAACCATTACAACATAACCTTGTTTTCTTTGTCCAGGAGACATGGTTTGATCTGTGACTTCTCTATGCATATGTCGATTGATCCGAGTGTCCTGAAAACCTCATTCTTTTTCACAGTTCCCTTTGAAAGTCTTAAATTTAATCAAAGATCCTGTTCTGCTAAGCTTGCACTAAAGTTCTACTTTCCAATACATGCTGCGCATTATTCCACCCTCTTTCACTTTCTAGGGAAATATACTGTCTTCACTGCTTACAGTGATATTATCAGTTATATTAAAGTGGCCCATAAACCACTTTACATTTTTATTGGGAAGCAAAATGCCCTGCATTACAAAGTGAAAGTTGTTGAAACATTGTTGGGATGTAAATACATTTACATATCCAATATTAGATATAGATCAATAATGGAAATTTCAGTTCATGCTTATTAAATCTACACATTAAAATCTGCACATTCTTAATTTAAGTACATAAACAGTAAAGAAAAATGACAAATGGGTGATGATTGTTTCTTAATGGAGAACATTTCTATTTCGTTCAAAGCCTTGGTTTATTTTATCACACTTTTTTAAACTGCATCAAAAATGCACTATTATAGATTAGTATTATGAAACATTATTATTAAAAAATGTTTTCAGTCAAAGCTGCATTTTCAGTCCTCGGTGCACATAATCCTTCAAAAATAAACCTAATAAGCTGTTGAAACTTAATGTTAAAAAGAACAGCCTTTAATTAGAATTATAATCTTTTCTAACATTACAAATCAATTTATTGTACTGAATTTATTGTAAAGTATTAACGGCTTAAAAAATAACTGTTTTAAGTTAAAAATAACAGTTTTGACAAGTTTATTTTATATTCTAGTTCAGTCAAGACCTGAAGTGCAAAAGTACTTTGTATACTAAAAAGAAAGAAAAATGTAAAATGTGATGTCAAATTGCACCTTCAAAAGATGCTGAAATGTGTCTTACATCAGCAAAAGAAAAAAAGCACAAGTTATTGAAAAATATGAAAAAGATAGTAGAGCAATGAATCTGTGTCTGCCTCAACTGTGCTTCATCTCAAAGATTCTCTTGTACTCAGCTTATCTTTCTTGTCTCTCTCACCTGCCCCATCTCTCTATTTTCACATGTCCGCTTAGCTGTATGTTGTGTGATATGAAGTTGACTTCATTCGGTCTGTCAAAGAGATGGTGTTTTGTAAGAAACATCCCCTTTATAACTATCAAATTGTGTTTGATCACCATAAAAATAAATCCTATGTGTAGCCTTGACTTGAAGTGATTTCTTTAGATTTGGGCAATTAGTATATTAATAATAAGTTACGGCAAAATACATGTATATACTTCATAAATAAAGTCACAATTAAATCAAAATTACATTTCATATTAATTGAAAGGAATATTTCAGTATTTACAAAAATTGATGTATTTATTATTTGTGCTTATTATTATTTTTTTGCTTTGATTTATTTTCTTGAATGATGAGCTGCATTTGTCACAATAACAAAAAAAAAAATGCCACTGCAACTTGTTTCATCCAGGCCTAAGCAGTGAATCATGTGTAAAGTAAATGTCAAAATAAGTGAAGCAAGTTCAATATGTAAGCCAGACAGGTGTAAAATCTGCTCTAATCTCTTAATTGTTTTCCTGTTTGTCCAATAGCAGGAGTTTGGGTTGTGGCTACTGTAGCAGACTGAACTAGTGGGTGTTTAGTGGATTTGGGATCGTAACTGACATGAAAAGAAATTCAGATTTGCATAGACACAATTTGAACTACCAGTATATGCAGGCAGTGCTTTTACAAGATGCAGGATTTTGATGATATGCTTGGGTTTTACTCGAGTGAGTACTTGTGTTTCAATCGAGACATCATACTTTTGGAAGATTGTTTGTCAACAAATAGGCTAAACCTTGCTTCCCTTTCCTCCTCAGAGAAGAAGTTCTTGATATACAAGCACAATAGACAAAGGAAACATAAGGTCACATAACAAACCATTACGGCTATTATTATTTGAACACACAGCTTGCACATTAAAAGAATACCAGCAGTGCAAATCCCCAAATGAATCCTCCAAATGAATTATCATGCTAATCCCCAGAATATGGGTCACTCCCGCACTGAAAAAAGGTTCTCATGGACAAACACTCTTTCAATCACATCTCCATTGAGACACGACGACACAACAGCGCTGTAGCAAACTAAAAATAAAAGTCTCCTTGTCGTTCCTCATGGTGCTGCTGCAAAACGTCGGTTCCATTACAGAAACTCAGACGGACGCTGATGGGAACGTTTTGACATGCTGATCATCTCCTCATACTCTTGTGTCACAGTTCAGTTAAGCACTGCAGAAAATTTCCAAACACTTGGGATGGCAAGGTCACCTCGATAGTAGGAAAAACCCGAACGAGATGTTTTCCTCCAGGCTTCAGTGCACATGTGTTTGTATTGTGAAAGTACACTAATGTGCTTGTGACCTAAATGTGTGACCTAAACGTAATGTGTACTGTACGTGACCTGTTAGTGTCATTGCATATGGAAGTGTTTGTAAAGGGAGAGTATTTTTGTACGGGGGTATAGGGGATCTGGACAAAGCTGAAGTGACAGTCGGCGGCCGGCGGGAGGAAGGGGGCACCATGACGCCTGGGTTGAACTGTCATGCTCACTGAAAGCCTGATGGTGTGACCCACACACAGACACAAAGACACATTCACCATCTCCAATAATGCTCCTATAAGGCACACAACATGTATCGCTTCCTCAGGGTCACTACTCGCTCTATTGCTCCAGCATACACACACTTCTCCACGTTCGTTTCCTGGGGCGCTTTCAGGATTACTCTTCAGCAGGTGTGAACAGACAGATCATCGGCCTCCGGGCCAATTTAACTCATTGGAAAAGTCATCTGGCCTGCATGCGACAGCTATGGGAGTCACATCTGCACCCTCCCCTCACAGTGAGCACTTTTCATAGCAAGAGATTCACAGTAGTAGTTCAGTGGAGGTCATTCTGTCTACCGTAATGAGGGCATTGCATTTTACTGCTCTAAACACTGACACCAACGGCTAAAATAACTCCTATACTTATTTAAAGGGGCATTGTGCATTTTCTAAGGTTAGATTCTGCAGGCCATGTGCTATATATATATATATATATATGTGTGTGTGTGTGTGTGTGTGTGTGTGTGTGTGT
>CAIGQV010018106.1:9727460-9748342 GCA_903798115.1 Danio jaintianensis | reverse complement strand
GGATGGATGGATGGATGGATGGATGGATGGATGGATGGATGGATGGAACAATTGACAGAAGAGTTGAAAGAGGATGGACAGAGAAAAAATAAAAGGATGGATGGACGGATGAACAATAAAAAAATCAGGTGATCAATTATGGATGGATGGATAAATGGGCATAAAAATAAAAATAAATATGGATGGATTAATTGATGAATGGATAAAAGAATGGTTGGAATAATAAAAACAAAATGATGGATGGATGGATGAATGGATGATGGATGGATGGATGGATGGATGGATGGATGGATGGATGGATTAAACAAAATAATGGATGGCTACATGGATGGAAGAACAAAAAATGAAGAATGGACTGATTAATGATAGATGGAATAACAATAAACAGAGTTGAACGAGGATAGAGAATAGAAAAACTGATGGATGGATGGATGGATGGATGGAACAATGAACAGAGGAATGATAAATGGATGGATGGATGAAACAATAAAAAACAATGGATTAATGATAAATGGATGGATGAAATAACAATAAACAGAAGAGTTGACAGGATGGACAGAGAAAAAAATAAAAGGATGGATGGATAAACAATAAAAAATCAATGGATCAATTTTGGATGGGTGGATGGGCAAAAAAAACGTATGGATTAATTGATGGATGGATAGATTGATGGTTGGAATAATAAAAACAAAATGATGGATTGATGAAAATTTGACAGCCCTGATCAGACAGATACGTTGTTCAGTATATCATTTACTTCCATCTAATATCTCAACCATTGTAAATGTTACTTTACCCCTAATTAAAATAATGTAAGATCCAGTGATGCAGAGCAAAGAAATAAATCACTTTAATGAATGAATTAACAAATTAACGCTACAGCGCTCAAGACACGTGCTTCCCATAAAGAATTTATGCAGACGAACACAGACGGTTTCCACTAACAGGTGGCTTTTAGCTGTCGGAATCTGAAAAGACAGTTCACAAAAGCATGTTGTTTATAGAAGCCTATCTGAAACGTGCTATGAAATGCACAGTGTTAATGCTAGTGGACGTGACAGTGAATAATATGCATAGTAAACAGTCTGCAATTCCCACTTCTGGGTGAAGCGCTAAAAGACAAGCAGCAATTGTGCCGTGTGTCGAGTTATTAATTTATATACCATCAGAGCCGTGTCAGGCTGCTGTGGGCTTCAGTAATTCTCCACTCACGTTGTTAATCATCTGTGCCATCGCTTCATGACTTCAGATTACAGCACAGCTCGAGCCCTGGTTAATTGCTTTGATTGCCCTCGTGCTTACAGTAGCATCTCTATTTGCTCTCTGTCTCGCGAGACGTCAAAGAGACTTTGTTTTTGGCACCTTTAAAAGAAATAATGAATTAATGAAATCGTAAGCACCCTTCATAAGCACCTCATCAGAAACTAATCAGGGAGTGTGGATGAGGTAGTGGGGATTTTTCTGAAGCGATGGCGCAGATGAGCTGGAGTGAATAACAATGTGAGCAGTCACAGCTCTGAGTGGCAGCTATGACATTTGTCGAGGACAAACAAGTTTCCTGTCAGAGATAAATACTGTAAGCCGCTTGGTGTTTCTGTCTGGCCCACACAGTCCTCATTACCAAAACACTCAAGCTGAAGACTTTCTTAAACGCTGCTTTCTGCCATGACTGACAAATAACCTCACAGTCCAAAAAGTATTTAAACGGCTCAAAGTATCAGAGATTCAAATGCCCAGCAGAACCAGAATTTGTAAAAGCATGCTCTTAATAAGCGCTTTTGTCTTGTACAGCAAAAATATATAAAAATTCTTATTTGTCATAGAGTGAAAGCATGGCATTGCATTACAACACCTTGCATGAAACCTGGTATGGCCACCTAAAAAAATGAATTAACTATGCTTAACTATGTTTCACAGGCATTCAAATGACATGGGTTAGCAATATCAAAGCAACAACAACAACAGCAGCAATTATTATTATTAATATTAATTATATTGTTAATATATTTATATAGTTAGCTTTATTTAATAGATAGTTCTTGATCTAAATAGTTCATCATCTATTAATATTAATATTATTATTAATAATAATAATAATAATAATATTATATTTTATTATTATTATTAGTAGTAGTAGTAGTAGTATGCCATAACATTTTAACTATTGACTATATCTAAATCTAAATGGTCGATCATTCAATAATAATAATAATAATAATAATAATAATAATAATAATGCTTTGTTATTTATTAACCTCATTAACTTTTTTGAATGTCATAAAGAACACACATAAAAACAGTATAAAAAAAGTGTACAACTGAAAGATAAACAATGTCAGGGTTAAGTAGTAGTTATAGAGTTAGAAAATAATTATAAGAATGACAGTTTTAAGGGCATTGGAATTGTATACAGTAAACAGTTGTTTCTGTATTGACTGGTCTAATGTCAAATGACTGGTCTTAATATATGATTAATATCAACAACAACAATAATTTTTATATATAATATATAAAATAATAATTTATATGTATAATATATAATTATATGTGGCCAATTTATTTTAAACAACTCTAAAATATGTCTAATATATGAATAACAACAACAATAATAATTTTTGTTAGTTTGTTATACATTTGTTTTTTTACAACAATAAAACAACGATTTGTTCAAGAATCAGATCGAGTATCGAGTATCATAAAAAAAAAAACTCCATAAAATGCATTATTAGAGGCTCATGAAAGACTTTTTTCTCCATCTTTATCTGAAACTCTCCGGTCAAACCAACACAACCGTTCATCACCATCTCAGTTCAATTAAAGCCTTTATACAAAAACCAACTGAATGATTTCCTAATGAACGTCCTCATGTCAGAACTTCAGATGAAGTTTTTTGCATGAAGTGCTCATCCGCCATGGATAAAAAAACACTGTCTAGCTCAGTGCTCTGGCGCAGACAATCACATCTGTCATGGAGGCTCTCTGGCAGTGTAATCTAATTTGAGTGTGTTGCTTGCTTCCCTCAAGCCAAGGATATACATGTCCAACCAAAATGTCAAACACTAGCAGAAGAGCCAGCAAACCCAGAGGCTCCAGGCCAATCTGCACATAATGAGGCTAGAAGACCCTAGCAGGGGTGTCAGCGCTAGCCCGACTTATGCTAACACTTCCCTCATGACTAATGCTAGTATAAAAAAAAACTGTGAATAAGTGTCCGATCGGTCAAAGAGACAGGCTGAGATCCAATAAGATGCTTGGAGAAGAAGGCTCTATGCTGGTGATTCCTATATTGAGTCACTCCATGCAAACTGTGACAAGCAGAGAAGGATTTATTGCTAATGTAAAAAAAGACGATTTGTGAGGTTTTTTCAGGTTTAAGAGAGCTTAACGCGCAGCAACTTAAGAAGACACATGCAAATAGAAAAAACGCCAGCAAATTAGGAAAAGATCTTCATCGGTTTGACAGCACGTGCGCTGCAAATCCTCACAACCCAAACACAAATAGAAAAACGCACTTCAAATCCTCACAATGCAAACACAAATAGAAAAATGTGCTTTTTTAATGGAAGTGTGTTTTTCTATTTGGGTTTGCGTTGTGAGGCGTTGCAGTACGTTTTTAATTTATGTTTGTGTTGTGAGGATTTGAAGTTTTCTTAATTTGCTGGTGTTTTTTTCTATTTGCTGGTGTTTTCTTAAATTGCAACGTGTTAAGCTCTAAACTCTACCAATAAATGTACCAATAATTCATTCATTCATTCATTTTCTTTTCGGCTTAGTCTCTTTATTAATCCGGGGTCGCCACAGCGGAATGAACCGCCAACTTATCCAGCATATGTTTTAGCCAGCGGATGCCCTTCCAGCTGCAACCCATCACTGGGAAACATCCATACACACTTATTCACACACATACACTACGGACAATTTAGCTTCCCAATTCACCTATACCACGTCTTTGGACTTGTGGGGGAAACCGGAGCACCCGGACGAAACCCACGCAAACATGGGGAGAACATGCAAACTCCACACAGAAACGCCAACTGACCCAGTCGGGGCTCGAACCAGCGACCTTCTTGCTGTGAGGCGATTGTGCTACCCACTGCGCCACCGTGCTGACTTGTACCAATAATACCACCATTGATTGTCTCTAAAAACGTCCCCCATACACATATACAGTGCCTATAGAAATTCCTCATACCCTGTGAAAATCTATACCTTTTAGGAGAAAGCTACAAAAACTTGTCAAGGCTGGAAAAGATATTTAGAATGTGATTTGATTTCAGATTGTTTGAAAAATAAATAATTATTTCAAAGGGGTATGATGACCTTTTTTATAGGCACTGTACATACACAGATACACATATATATAGTTTAACCTTGTGTATTAATATAACATCTTTATTAATCTAAGTAGCTTATGTATTGGTTAACATTGTATAATAATTCTGAGCTAATGATCCACAGTTGTGACATTTGATGTACCAAACACAGTTGTACCAAAATGTGTTGCTCATTATTAGTTAATGTTAATGGATTAACTAATGTTAACTACTGAACATATCAGGGTGGAGATTGGATATCAACAGTTACATCTATAGTTAGTTATAACAATATAAAAACTGTTGATATCTAGTCTTTACCATGATTTCTAAAAAAAATATATTCTGAGCATTTTATTTGGACACAATCTTCATTTCAGATGTAGTTCAGGGACAGTGTATTGCAGCAGGCGATTAAAGAGATCATCTTTATTTTACAACCCATTTTCTCCATCACAGATGTTTGCAGAGTATGAGTCAGCCAAATGAACAAGCAGCAGCGGAAGATGAGAAACATTATGACAATGATGATGAAAATTGCACTTTTTTCTTCTCATCTCGGCCTACCTTGGTGAGATATCGCATCCTTGCTGCATAAAGGCTCCAAGGGAAAACCACAGGCTGTTGAAGATCCCAAACTCATTGGTGTGCTCCGGTTGTTTCTCCTGCTTCTCCTCTCGCTGGTTCTGACTCTGGTTTGGCGACTGGTTTGGTTCTGGCGACGGTGGTTGGTTCTGGTTTTGCTGATCAGCTGTTTCCTCTTCGTCATCTGCGTGCCACTCGTACGGACTGAAGCGGCTGACCAGGAACAGCACCACACTCACACCAATATAAGCAAACACAATGCACATCCAGATCTCATAGGCCAGCGGGTCCAGGAAGGAGAAGACGCCCGGTTTGGATTTGGTGGGTTTTTTTATCATGATGGAGATTCCTAAGCTCATGAAGGGCTTGGAGAAGTCAATGACCTCTTCTCTGACCAGAGTGATGGTGAGGGGGGCCACAGCCACATCTGCTTTCTACAACACAAAATTAACATTAATTAAGCGATAGTTCAACTTAAAATGTAGAAAATTTTGTCATTTACTTAGTCTGGTGTTATTAAAATGCTGACCTTATTCATTTTTAGATGACAGAAAAAAGCCACAAATGCTCATTATTTTCTATATATGGCAGTGAACAGCAACCAGCACATTATATATATTTATTACACGGCTGTCTGGAGTAATTGATTCTGATTGGTTAGTCATGACATTCCAAGGTATGTTATTCCCAGATAACAACCACTGAAACAAATAACACAGACTCATCTGGGTACTTTGAATAATCTTCACCGTCAGTGAATACATTCACATCCATATTTATATGCTTGTCAGTCACGCCATTGCTTTTGACTGTTTATATCAGTGGTCAATAACCTTTTTTAGACAAAGATCCCTAACATCGGCCTTGCTGAAAGGCAAGATTACCCATTTAAAAAATGACAGAAAAGTAAAGGTACATTTTTAATTTTCATTTGAGCCTATGACCTTTAATTTAACATTTTTGAACAATGTAAAAAGCAGTAGTTTAACCTACTTAAAAAAATGTTATTGCTGCAACCAAGACAATCTGAGAAAATACATCTGGATGATTCTACAATTCTACAAATAATAAAAATATTAATTAATAATTAATGACAATGACAACAATAATAATAAACAAACTAAACCATTATAATATAATTCGGCAATTGTAACTGTGGTTTAGTACCATATTTGCAGTATCAATTCACAATGTTATGACAAAGCAAACTGCTGCTATTATTGCCGGATATTATTGTGGCTTAGATCAGCTTAGCGTGATCACACATCACATTGTTTGTTCATGTTAGTAAACACTTTAACTAACATTAACCAATGGAACCTTAATGTAAAGTGTTACCATATCCAAAAGTATCACAGAATAGTTGAACTTGTGTGCCATATATTAAGTGTTTGTGGAGTATACAATACTGTTTGGTTAAAAAAAATCAAAATAGGGTTTATTTACATCAAAAAAGAATTGTCTATCACCAATATCTCACCCTCATTTCCAACCCCCCAAGAAATGTCTTTATGTTTGGTACACAAATGAAGATTTTGGTTCTCTTTGCCTAAAAAATAAATCTGAATCAGCTTTCTATCAGGCTTTAATTCAGATATAAACATTGATTAGTGAAAAAAGTTTGTATTACTTAACCCTTTCAAATGTACACTCCAAAAAAGCAGGGTTGTTTCAACTCAAATTTAGGTAAATATTTGACAAATCCAATGACTGAGTTGAAAACTGAAATCAAAATAAGTTAGCAAATTTGACCCAGTGTTTGGGTTTTACTATATGTTACCCAAATTGAACTTGTTTTCATCTATTGATCCCTTCCAGGCAATCGGATTGACAAGTGGTCTGACCAATCATAGCACCAATATTATGGCAAAGAAATCAAAACTAAAATGATTCAATATTCTCTTTGTAGAGTGTGAGAACTGACAGTTGAAGTGGTTAGCGAAAACAGAGGCACAGATTTAAAAAAAATCATCATTTGTTTTCTGAAGATGAGAAGATTTGTAATGACACAAGGGTGGGTAAATGATAAAAGAAATTTCAATTTGGGGTGAACTAAACCTTTAATGTCTAATTTAAAAAACATCCTGACCTTCAACACTAGACTTTGTGCATTCATGAAATCATTAGTGCGGCAATTCACTCTGATTCAACCCTAAAAAGAAGAGTTGTGAGAAGGAAGATTAATAGAAATGGGATACAAAGCATAACCAATGAACTTTCTTCAATTAGGTGAATATATCTGTTGTATTTATCACAATGCCAAAACTGCAAAACATCAATTGCAACCTTTAAATTAATGGGTTAGTTCACCCAAAAAATATTTACTCACTTTCAAGTGGTTCCATACTTTTATGAGTTTCTTTCTTAACACAAAAGAAGATATTTTAAAGAAAGCTGAATACCTGTAACCATTGAATTCCATACTATTTTTTTGGAAGTCAATGGAAGTCAATGGTTACATGTTTTCAGCCTTCTTTAAAATGTCTTCTTTTGTGTTCAACAGAAGAAAGAAACTCATAAAGGTTTGGCACAAGTGTAAGTAAATGAAAACAGGATTTGAATTATAAATGTAAAAGTTCAAATATGGTTAACATTTTAAGTTAAAGTAACGAAAATATGTGTTGTCATGACTTAAGTCCTAATCTAGAGATAAACACAACTGGAGTGAATAGCAGAGCTAATAGAGTTCAATGAAAGTGCAAACAAGGACAAAGACAAATGTCAGGATTTAAAACAACCAAAAAAAACAACCCCAAAAGACTTGGAATATTGTGTCTGTCAAATTCTCTAATTGTCATTTTGTTGTTATTTAAAGCTTTAAATAAGGTGCTATTTATTGCCATTATATGGGCGAGAAGGATTTTTTTTTAATTTTCTTCTTTTGTGGAAATGTAAAGAAGGGCATATTAGTGTGGAATACCACCAGGGTGAATAATGAATACATTTTCATTTCTGGTCCTGTGTGATTTACTACGTTAACAATAAAGCATACCACAGAAAGTGATGAAATCAAACATTCAGAATGTGTTTTACGGAGCTTTGAGATCCAGTTTCACACACAACAAGACTTTCCCTCAGTAGGTTTTCAGAACTCACTGGAATTACAAATCAAGCACAAACCAACAAAAAGCTTTATCTACAATTTTAGAAGCAGCCGAACATATAAATAACTTCAAGTATCACGGATCACTACAGAGTCAGTTCTACTCAACGCTGTGTCCTCAAGAGAATCCCTCGTACGCTATCACTCTTTCCGTGCTTCATAATAATGCTGTATTTTCTTCAAGCAAATAAGAAAAGTAACGAATGCCGCTTGACAACACTGAGCTGGAGTGTTCGCATTTAGCCCAACGAAGACAGACTACATCTGACACTGCTTAGCTTTCCAAAGCCACTAATGCTGCAGCCTCAGGGTAAACATGCTCTCAATAAAAAACTACAACCAAGAACTAAGAGTGGCTATGAAAACCAAACTCTTTTTTTTGGTATTCTACATTATACCTTTCTAATTGGCCTTTTTTTAGTGGGGTGCTAGGACTCTTTGTTACATTGCAAAATCAGACATTGTTCTAACATGCTCTGACAGGAGGGAAAATCTTCTTCATGAGTGCTGATGAGAGACCAAAAAAAAAATGTTCTGTTCAACCTGAGGCCTTGAGGTTTGGAGACAATGTGTCCTGTTCTCTGTTCTGAGACAGAATTTGTCCACACTTTGCTGCTTATTTCATAATTTTTTTGTCATTGTTATAGAGACATTTTGTTTAGGGAATGGACAAAATGCAGATATAATCTAAAGTCACTCTAAATGTGCGCTAGAGATACAATTACACTTAAAGGGCACCTATGATGAAAATCAACTTTTGGAAGCTGTTTGGACAGGATTGTGTGTAGGTATAGTGTGTCCACTGTCATACTGAAGTGATATAAACACAACAATCTGCTTTTTAAAATTTCCTGATGTTAAAATAGGATACAAATCCCAGTGATTCTGAGGTCCACTGCAACGTGACGTAGAAGTGCGGTTTCCACACCCACCGAATTTATTGACAGGCGCGTATTAATATGTCTCCATAGTAACACGTATAAATATGTCCACAGAACAGGATTTGCAAAGAAACTGGGATTAAAAGATCAGTTCCAACTCTCTGTGATCAACTGCACCTCAAGAATGAGATTTACAAGTTTAAAATGTTTTTAAAACAGTGCATGTTTGTAATAAATTAAAGACAGTAAAATCGCTATGTAAGTCATAACCGCTGGAATCACTACAGCCGCATAGTGTGAGTACAACTATATACGAGGAACAACAATATACGAGAGCAAAAACAACGTTAAAAGCAAAGTTAAATGTGTGATCAAAATGTGATATTGTCTGTAGTAAATGTGCATAAATACAGGAGACGTAGGAATTTAATTGAATTGAACATGAATTGAATTGAATTGACGTAGGCAAAATTACATTTGGAGTTTCTTTTTGCCACACAAAATGTAAAAGCTTCGTATGAAGGGTTACAGTTGAACCACTGAAGTAATATTGAATGTTTTGACAATGATTTTGGTTCCTTTACGGGACTTTGAATGCCTCAGGGCTGTTGCTGTCTTTGGAGGATGAGGGAGCTCTCGGATTTCATCTAAAATATCTTAATTTATGTGAAGATGAACAAAGATCTCAGAGGATTGGAACAAACGGAGGAAAACAAATTTATTTTTGGGTGAACTAAAAATAAAATAAAATAAAATAAAAGACAGATAAATTGGAAAGGAAATAAAATCAATCATCCAATCAATCAACCAATAAACATTCCATAAATCAATCATTAATCAATCAATAAATCCATGCCATAGTGAACTTGATAATATTCACAAATACTGAATGTACTCCTATGTCTAATGTGACTCTTAATGCATGCTCGACACGAACTTAATATGCCAATCCTCTGCAATAAATTACAACTTAAATAGAAAAAAATTATAAAATAGAAAAACAAACAAACTAATTAATTAATTAATGGAAAAACTTTTGAAAATATATTATTGAAAATATATTAAATCAGTCAATCATTCAATCTTTACCACACAGAACATTCAGTGAAAATATCTACTTACGCCGTACACTAGTTCTCCAACCATCCCATTCCACATCATTGTCTCTGCGTCTCTGGCTCCATACTTTCCATCTCCCACGAGCTCCAGTCTGTAGGAATAGCCCACGTGTTTGGCGATTTCTGCCGCAAGCTCCACACAATAACCCTCATATTTATCATTCCCTACTAACTGCTCGTGGTTCTTCTTCAGCATCACATATGGAGCTTCCTACGAATGAAAAACACAGAAACACAGTGCAGGTTAGTTGTGTATTTAAGCTTTTGTGTTGTAGTACAGGCCAGATCAGTGTAGTTGTTTAGTTACTGCATGATTCAAAGAGGCTTGGAAGAAAACCTTGCATCATCTACATCAAATGGATCTTGCGTTTCCAGCGTATTTCTCAGCTTATAAATAATGAAAGAGTTCAGTTCAATCATATAGAATGCACAAAACAACATCAACAGAAAAAAAGATGAAATCATGTATATTAAATATGCATACGACGATGCACAGATGTTCATTGTGTGCATTGACATTGAATACACACTGAACAACATCGGTATGACATTACAGTGATATAAAAGACAAATCAATACTGCAAGAGTCTAACCACAGTCAAAGAAGAGTCCTCAAGGGATGAAGGTATTTCTTTTTGGAGTTCCACTGAAATAAGATGAATAGCCACTCAAAACTCGGAGTCAGCCCACAAACTGTGTCCGTAATGAGCAGAACAGTAAATCCAGCAGGGTTCAGAAGACTCACACTACCTCTCAGTATTCCTGAGAGGATGGAGATTCATCCCAGAGGCAGAGAACAAACTCTTCTGAGTGCGGGATCATGCGGTGACGAATTTTGAGAATTTGAATCATCTTTTTTTAAACCATGAAACAAGTGATACCAGAGAAAAAAACATAACATCACAGTGTACATGGTGTATTATTAACATTTTTTTTGTCTTTGTTCTAGAACACCTTACAGCAACTTCATCAACATATTATTATTATTAAAAAAACCTATAAAAGCAACACTAGAGATCATTTTAGGTTACAGTTATAATGCCTGCTCATGTAAGTTTGCAATAATATTTCAAGCTGTTTAAATAGATCTGCATATATGTACACAGGTCAAGTCACAAGGTGTTCATTGATGAATGAATCTGTGTTTTTGAATGAATCGATTGAGTCTGTGATTCAACGGCCCATTCATAACATTCATAAGTCACTTACTTCACTTTTCAATGAATCAGCAATCTGAACAAATCAACTGAAACAACAAATACATAACCTGGTTTTAGTTGACATTTACTTTTTGTTTATTTAGTTTAATAAACAATATATATATATTTAAATAATTTACTTTTTTGCTTTTTATTTTAATAAATGTTTATACTTAAAAACATTTATCACATATAATTCTTATAACACATATGCATTTATATGTATTCATTTATTCACTATGCCAACTCTGCATTGCAAAGATTAATTTTGTTGATACAAATATCATTTTATTGGTAAAATATTCCTTTCTGATTGAGTCTTAAGTTCATTCAATTTCATTTTAATTTATACACTTAAATATACATTAATAGGATTTAAAAATACCCATTGAAATTAATTTAAGGAGTAAAATATCAGTCTATAGTTGAAGGATTAATTTAAGTCACTGATAAAACATTTAGTAAAATAGGTGAACAATTACAGTCGTGGCCAAAAGTTTTGAGAATGACACAAATATTAGTTTTCACAAAGTTTGCTGCTAAACTGCTTTTAGATCTTTGTTTCAGTTGTTTCTGTGATGTACTGAAATATAATTACAATTACAAGCACTTCAAGCAGTTTCAAAGGCTTTTATCGACAATTACATGACATTTATGCAAAGAGTCAGTATTTGCAGTGTTGGCTCTTCTTTTTCAGGACCTCTGCAATTCCACTGGGCATGCTCTCAATCAACTTCTGGGCCAAATCCTGACTGATAGCAACCCATTCTTTCATAATCACTTCTTGGAGTTTGTCAGAATTAGTGGGTTTTTGTTCGTCCACCTGCCTCTTGAGGATTGACCACAAGTTCTCAATGGGATTATCTGGGGAGTTTCCAGGCCATGGACCCAAAATTTCAACGTTTTGGTCCCCGAGCCACTTAGATATCACTTTTGCCTTATTGATGTTCCATCGTGCTGGAAAATGCATTGTTCTTCACAAAACTGTTGTTGGATTGTTGGAAGAAGTTGCTGTTGGAGGGTGTTTTGGTACCATTCTTTATTCATGGCTGTGTTTTTGGGCAAAATTGTGAGTGAGCCCACTCCCTTGGATGAGAAGCAACCCCACACATGAATGGTCTCAGGATGCTTTACTGTTGGCATGACACAGGACTGATGGTAGTGCTCACCTTTTCTTCTCCGGACAAGCCTTTTTCCAGATGCCCCAAACAATCAAAAAGGGGCTTCATCGGAGAATATGACTTTGCCCCAGTCCTCAGCAGTCCATTCGCCATACTTTTTGCAGAAGTTCAATCTGTCCCTGATGGTTTTTTTTTTGGAGAGAAGTAGCTCTTTTGCTGCCCTTCTTGACACCAGGCCATCTTCCAAAAGTCTTCGCCTCACTGTGCGTGCAGATGCGCTCACACCTGTCTGCTGCCATTCCTGAGCAAGCTCTGCACTGGTGACACTTCGATCCCGCAGCTGAATCCTCTTTAGGAGACGATCCTGGCGCTTGCTGGACTTTCTTGGATGCCCTGAAGCCTTCTTAACAAGAATTGAACCTCTTTCCTAGAAGTTCTTGATGATCCTATAAATTGTTGATTTAGGTGCAATCTTAGTAGCCACAATATCCTTGCCTGTGAAGCCATTTTTATGCAACGCAATGATGGCTGCATGCGTTTCTTTGCAGGTCACCCTGGTTAACAATGGAAGAACAATGATTTCAAGCATCACCCTCCTTTTAACATGTCAAGTCTGCAATTCTAACCCAATCAGCCTGACATAATGATCTCCAGCCTTGTGCTCGTCAACATTCTCACCTGAGTTAACAAGACGATTACTGAAATGATCTCAGCAGGTCCTTTAATGACAGCAATGAAATGCAGCCGAAAGTTTTTTTCAGGATTAAGTAAATTTTCATGGCAAAGATGGATTATGCAATTCATCTGATCACTCTTCATAACATTCTGGAGTATATGCAAATTGCTATTATAAAAACTTAAGCAGCAACTTTTCCAATTTCCAATATTTATGTAATTCTCAAAACTTTTGGCCACGACCGTACATCTTAAAAACTTAAGCATAAATACATAAAAATACAACACAAAACATTTTCTAATTGGCTGCATAATATCTATTAATAACATCTGACAGTAAAAGCCTTATATGCTGGTAAGAAAAAAGGCTTTAAAAAGCATGCACTATGCCTCAGTTGAAAACATGCACATTTAATATGATATGATTTATGTTTGCTATGAGGGTCACAGTGAAACCTTTTCACGATTAATTTTATAATAATACCCGTATAGTTTGCCAAATACTCTTATGTCAAAAGGAAAAACTAGATTATTTTGCTTTCCCCATTGGCAGATTATTTAGCTGGTTTTAAGGAAAAACTCACTCAATTTTAACTCACTTAAGAACAAGATGATATTTTTTGCTTGTCTAGAAAATGCTTCTCTAACAATTCTAATTAAAGATCTAAAAAAAGCTTTTTTTTGCAGTATAGCACCTTTTTTTTAAGAGTTTGGGACTGGAGAGTTCATTTGTGCATTTCTGTTTAGTGCAGACTTCTGCTAAATGTCACACACCTTCAGATCATTATCTGCATGAGAAAAACATGCGCAGCATTTCATCTTGATGACACTGATGACTTGTAATCCACACTGATGTGATGCATTGCCAGATCAGGGGAACAAAAAAAAGCTGTACTGACAAACTCACCAGGATGGTAGTGACGACGTAGGTCCTGTTTTGCAGTCCGAACGTCTCGTTGAGCATGTTGCCGTAAGTAGCTGTGCTCACATATTTCTCACGTTGATTCCAGTAGCCCACCTGCAGGCAGGAGGGAGGAATATCACAGCAGCGCACAGGAATTTCAGAGCCACTATTTTTAGATTGTTAAATATTCATATTGACGGCTTAAGAGGAGCTGTAATCATTTGAAATGCATACGCGGCTCTTTAAGCCGGTCTGTGACTAACACTTGATTTGCTTTCAGTCAGTGCTGAAGTTTCAGGTGCAACCTCAGGTTAATCATTAGCAATCAAATTTATGCCAGGAGAATGTCAAGAACAAGTTTTCAGATTTCCAGTGAAAAGTTGGAATGCATGGTCATTGGGATTAATGAGTCCCATTTGCATGCAAGCAGAGAAAAAACAACAATTCCATTTACTTTCTTGGGTCCGCTTGGGCCAAACTCCATCACGCTGACAGTGAAGTTGGTTCGATGTCCTTTGTCATTAAACTGAACATGTCCTGTAAGTCCTTCAAACTGCACCTACAGAGAGAGAATCACACATAATCGGATTGTTCATCAGCTCAAATTAGCATACGCAGAACTTCACTATCTGTGAAACCTGATTTGCATTTTTGTACAGGGAGTCAAATGACACTTATTTTAGGGCTGCATGAATAATTGAAATAAAAATGAAATAGCTATGGCTTAGTGCCATTATCAAATCGCAAAGACAGTGGTTTTATTAAATACATTCACTGAGTGTTTTAGAGTGAAGCACAGCACTGTTTATGTCCACACAAACAGCTCATGACCCAGTGTTTTCAATGTCTTGGCTCACAGTAAACAGCAATTTATTTAGTTCACTTATAATGTGCATATGGGACCACAGCATGCACTAAGCCTTTCCCAGTGATGGGTTGCAGCTGGAAGGGCATCCGCTGCGTAAAACATATGCTGGATAAGTTGGCGGTTCATCCCGCTGTGGCGACCCCAGATTAATAAAGGGACTAAGCCGAAAAGAAAATGAATGAATGAATGCACTAAGCCAGTGCTGTCAGCAAATCCAAAATTAAAGCTTAATGGTATAAGAAAAAAAGAATATATACATTTATTATATTTATTTTAATTAATTTATCTTATTTATTTGTTGTTATGAAATAATGGGAGGTGTACTTTAATATATTTTAATTATTATTAGTAGTAGTAGCAGTAGCAGTTGTAGTAATATATAACAACAACAATAATAATACTACTAATAACCAGTACTACTATTATTATTATTATTATTATTATTATATTAATAATAATATAAATATTTTAATATTAATATAATTGTATTAATTTATATTATTATAGACAAGCAAAGCAAATATCTGGTGCTTTAAAAATACCCTTTTCTATAATATTGTGCAGCATTAATTTGTGTTTTTTTTTCTGTGCATCTTAAATACTACAAATCAGAGCCAGTCAGACTGGTTCTTCCACTGCCCCTAAAAGCTTTTTGGTCTTGAACCAAAAACCCAACAAGAAAAGCAATACAAATAAGAAGTTACGACACTAGCTGAATTGATTGCTCACTGTTAATATGTATGCATGCGTGCACAGAGGCTCCAATCACCTTATTTTTGAATGATTGCTGAGAATGTCATCAGATAACAGATGAAACCAAAGCAACTTGTGATTACATAAAGACACTGAATCAAATTACATTGAATGTTAAGATGACTTTAATACACTTTGCTAGTTTGTAGGCAGGTTATGTACAGTAGTGCCATGTGCATTTCTTCATAGTTTGGCTCTCAATTCAGCAGAAATATGAGACTAATTACGGGATTTGCAGTATCTCTTGTTCTAGTACCAGCTCTGGCATATCAAAGACATGATCTTTTGTTGTGAAAATGGCTCTGTTTACCTGCTGTAAGGCTCTCTGGATGTCGATGCCCTGACCCCAGGGTGCTGGAGGGTTCGCCAGACATTCTCCTGCATTCCCCCTGCGCGAGATATCAATGCGCTGCTTTCTCAGATTCTGGAAGGCAGTGGCCATGACAGTCACCCCGTCGTATGTGAGCGCTCCAGTGTACTGAGATATAGTTACAAATGAAAATTAATAGAAAAAAGACAAAAATAAAAATTTATTCACAAGCATTGAATTTCTGTTTCCTGTCATGCTGAAAAGACCAGAATAGAGTCACGGTTTAGAGTTGATCTTGATGTTTTTCTAATATCATCCCTGTAATCACTATTTATTTGTTAAAACTCATCTTTGATAATAGCATTTAACTCCATACCTCGTTTAGTATACGCAGATCTATGAATATGCTAATTAGCCCCACCTCCACTCCACATAATCAATTCTAATAACCTGCTCAACTCAAGCAGCAGACAAATGAAGCAAAGACAATATCAGATAAATTCATACATGTATGTTTGAACCAGAAATCCAAAGAAGAAAAAGTATACATTTTACATGCCGACGTATCGTAATGGTAAGGCATTTTGTGCATTGCTTTCCACAGCATCAGAAACGACCCGATAATTGATATCATTAGACTTAGGCTTGGCTACATTATCAAACATCTAGTAATGTATTGCTAATGTTACACAAACAATGTTCATGTATTTACAATTTCAATCTTTTAAGGGAAAGACATTTGGGTCAACATCCTATTTAATTTAATAATGCATGATTTAATATGCATGAATGCATACATTATGAAATGCAACGTCTATTTAACTTTTTCAAATAACATCTGCGGAAATAAAATCTTGGGTGAAATAATGTTTCATCTAATGTTACAAATACATAAAAGAATAAGTGATCATACATTTTCTTCTATCTAAAATTATTAAAAACATCTTGCTGATGAAACGTAAGGGTTTGAAGGATAGTGGCAAAATACTATCGATACTATCTACTATCTAAAGTACTACTATCATCTACTATGAAAGTACTGGAGCTAATTTTTTTTTAGAGCTGCACTGTGGCCTTTTTTGCCATTTAAACTAAAGTTACACTTTTGTAAATCATGGTTTAAATAATGATAGTGCTTTTACTGTATTTAGATTTTTTTTTAAAGCAGGACACATTATAAATTAAGCAACAAAAAACATAAATTCTCATAAATATTATATGCAATAGCTGATATGTGTGGTGTATCGGTGGATTTAAACTGCATTTTTGTATTAACAATTTTGTTGTTGTTGTTGTTGTTTTTAAACCATATTCAAAACACCAAACAGGCACATAAACCATGTTAAAAGCATCATTTTCATCATGGGGTCTTTAACAAGTTTAAGTAGTAGGATCATGATGATATGTAAATTCAAGGTCTTTTCAACTAGGCGCACAGCTGTTTAAGTCCATTATGAGAGCATTTCAAATCCTATTTTTATGACTAAGACCTTGCTTTACCTTGAGTCTCCTTTTGGGGCTTTTCAAGTCTTTACTGTCAAACTCCAGCCAGTCCTGTATTGTTCTGCTGACAGTAGGGTTTGTGTAGTTCATCAGCTGGAAGCCTGTCACATTTGCACCTCCCTTCCTGAACTCAGTGAGATTAAGATCCAGAAATCCCTGAAGGAGATCAAACACAACAAAATCTGCATTTATTCACGTCTAATATCTTTTAGTCCTGCTTTGATACACAGACTAATCGGCATGTTTAAGGACTCTAATGCAAAATGCAAATTAAGTCATTTTAAATGTATTGTATTATTGTACAGTGAGTTAGAATCTATTAAGATCATTGGGTGTAATTAGTTGCAAAGTAACTAGTTAGTGTAATTGACTTACTTTTCTATTGAAAAATAAAGTTAGGGATAACTTTTCAATTTTAGGTCATTTAATTACGGTCACTTAAAATATACTTGCGTAAAAAGCTATTCATAAATTCAGCAGTTGTGTATAAATCAGTTCAGAGAAGCACAGTAATATGTATATATACATTAGAGTAATGTGTACATATTTATCACTGTGTATAATAATAATAATAATAATAATAATAATAATAATGGGCTGCACGGTGGCGCAGTGGGTAGCAAATTAGCCTCACAGCAAGAAGGTCGCTGGTTCGAGCCTCGGCTGGGTCAGTTGGCATTTCTGTGTGGAGTTTGCATGTTCTCCCCGTGGGTTTCCTCCGGGTGCTCCGGTTTACCCCACAAGTCCAAAAACGTGGTATAGGTGAATTGGGTAAGCTAAAAATTGTCCGTAGTGTGAATGGGTGTGTATGGGTGTTTCCCAGTGATGGGTTGCAGCTGGAAGGGCATCTGCTGCATAAAACGTATGCTGGATAAGTTGGCGGTTCATTCCGCTGTGGCAACCCCAGATTAATAAAGGGACTAAGCTGAAAAGAAAACTAATGAATGAACGAATAAAGTTTGTCAAATTTAAAGAATTTAAAAAATCTAAGTTGTATTGAGTTTTATGCAGTTTTTAAGTAGTATTGAGTCAGGTTATTAAGTTACTTATTGAGTACAAGTTTTCTAAAATATTGTTAAATTTTATAATGAAATATGTGTTAATATATTTATTATAAAAATATATTTTAAAAAAGTAGAACATTGGATGAATTGTTTATTTTTTACATATAGAATCAAAGGTTTATATAGACTTTTTTTTATTACCAAAACACTATGAACAGAAATATCTCAAACAGTCTTTCTTTTTTTTCATTTATCATTTAATAAAATGCAAAATCCCAAAATCTCAAACTTGAGATGTGTCACCTCAAAGGGATAGTTCACCCAAAAACAAAACAAACTAGCAAACTAAATGACCTCTTCATTTATTCTCCTTCATGTGGTTTATGAGTTTCTTTCTTCTGTAGATTTTTTCAAAATATCAAAAGAACTCAATAGATTTTCAACAAGTGAAGGGTAAGTAAATAATGACAAAATTAGTAGGTGAACTATCCCTTTAAATTTAAATTTAACAACTAAATAAAAAATAGAGCTACAGACCACAATATAAACCCATGATTGAAGTCAGAACACTTTTTAGTCATAATTATACCCTCTTAGACTAAACAGAAAAATAAATACCTAAGAGCAATCATATAGGAGCATTACAGTTATCTGTGTGATATTGTGATATGAGAGTCAGTGTAAGAGCTAATGATACAGCGACATGCACAGACATAGATAATGCATGTAGGGTAAATATAATAGTATCTGTGTGATAACAGTTAATTGTGTTTGTGTGTATGTTTGCTCATTTGGGTGACCGGCCCATGTGGTGTTGAACCCCAGGGGAGTCTATCGTGCAAAGTGTCTCATCCTTGCTGTTTAACCCATCAAAATGGCTTATGGGTTGACATCTCTCATCATCACTGCTGAACTGGATTATGCACTTGGCAAAAGGGAAGTTTGAAGAATCCAATTAAAAATGTACTATTCTTCCTGTGAAGTCACATTGCTGTATAACAGTTTCTTCATTCAGTCAGAAAATTGCTTTCCAAGCAACTATTATTTTTCTTTTACTCCAATAAAAGATTTAATAAAATAGAAGCTATGAAATATTAAAGCCATCATTGAAAACTAAAAATAACTGTAGAAATAAGATATATTATATAAATAAATATAACATATATAAGATATATAAATAAAACCATAATTTAGTATAATATAACTCATAGTTCATGAGTGCTGTATTACAGTTCAGTAAGTTTTTTGAGCAATAATTATTTAGCTTTTTTTGAACTGCTTAATGCACTCCTAAAATATTAAAACAGAAACTGAACTAAACATCCTGAAAACTAAAACAGAAACAAGGAAACAAATAAAAGTAACTAAAACATACAGACATATATATATATATAATACATAAATAAATAATAATAAATAAATATATAATAAATAAATAACAATAAATATATAAAATATAAATAAATAATAACATGAAATAGAATAAAAATAAGACTTAAATTTTCAAAAGTGCATGCATGATAATGATTGCTACACCCCTGACACACACTCCCACTCTCATTCATGTAAAAAAGGCATCTAATGCCTTCCAGAAAGAGAACAAATGCAAATTTGGTCAGCACAGAGAGTAATCTGCAATCTGTCAGCATTGTGTGCTGCATTCAAAATCATGGACTCTCCCGGTCACACAGAAAAATGAAGAAGAAGAAAAAGTAGCCATGCAACATAAACCACCACCATCAATTTGTCAAAGCGTTCCCTTGCGACATGCGAGAGGTTAACTGACAACTCATCTTAAACAGCCTCAAGGCTCATGGTTCATTCATGCAAAGAGGACACAAGACACTTCACTTACCAGGTTTGCTAGTATGTAATGGTAGTTCTTCAAGTTCTTTTTCTGCGCTGCAATCTGAAAGACAAATGCACCATACATCAGGGCAAAAAAACACAATCTTCTCTCTCTGCATCAGCTAATGGCAGCCCTCTTTCATTCAACGCCAATTAAAGCATAATTTTTAGCCCGGCTCTCTAAATAGCGATGAATAGGTCCCATCATTCAGGCCTTAATTGCACACCATTGCAGAGCTCAATGAGTGTGTGCAATATCTGTGATCAGAAGGGGCAGTCGAGATGGAGGAGGAAAGAAAGATTTGGCATCTGCCGCCATAGGAAGTCCAATTATAAGACTTAATGACTACATGTACATGAGGAGCGTAGGAACACCTGTGAGCAGCAGCGGGAAACACATCGCCGCTGGGGTTAATTTTATCGGATGCTGATTTCTGATCATCGGCTTTGGCAGCGCTTTCTTTCAGATCTTGTCAAGTCTGGATGGGGTTAGTAGTGAGGAGAGTAATTGGCTTGGTTTGCCTGAAGGTGGAATCTGTTGTCTTTCTGATAGAGGCATTGCATAACTTTAAAAAGCGTACAGAAGAATCATGTTCTGTCCTAGAAGATGATGTTCCATGATGGCACAGGCATAAAGGAAGGTGTTTTTATTATTATTATTATTATTATTATTATTATTATTATTATTATTATTATT
>CAIGQV010018106.1:9685867-9713954 GCA_903798115.1 Danio jaintianensis | reverse complement strand
GTTTGCATGTTCTCCCCGTGTTCGCGTGGGTTTCCTCCGGGTGCTCCGGTTTCCCCCACAAGTCCAAAAACATGTGGTATAGGTAAATTGGGTAGGCTAAATTGTCCGTAGTGTATGTGTGTGAATGAGTGTGTATGGATGTTTCCCAGTGATGGGTTGCAGCTGGAAGGGCATCCGCTGCGTAAAACATATGCTGGATAAGTTGGCGGTTCATTCCGCTGTGGCGACCCCGGATTAATAAAGGGACTAAGCCGAAAAGAAAATGAATGAATGAATGAACCTTGCTGCACTAGTATAGTTTTATCAACCTAAAAACATCAAGAACAATCAGGGAAACTAAAAAATATGAAACAGAGTTAAGTTACGTCTTTGCTGTCGTGTTGCTTTCTTAACATGGCTTCCTTGCTTGGTCATTTTAGCATTCATACTACAATCATTACAGATTTTTCATTAATTCATTCATTTTCTTTTCGGCTTAGTCCCTTTATTAATCTGGGGTCGCCACAGCGGAATGAACCGCCAACTTATCCAGCATATATTTTACCCAGCGGATGCCCTTCCAGCTGCAACCCATACACTACAGAAAATTTAGCTTACCCAATTCACCTATAGCGCATGTCTTTGGACTTGTGGGGGAAACCGGAGCACCCGGAGGAAACCCACGTGAACACGGGGAAAACATGCAAACCCCACACAGAAATGCCAACTGACCCAGCCGAGGCTCGAACCAGCAACCTTCTTGCTGTGAGGTGACAGATTTTTTTTTACAAGAAAACCAGCATGTTCACTCTGCTTGGTTACAGAGATGCACACTGGAATTGAACTACATTCAACATGCTATCTGAATTTTCCTTCTTCCAACTTATGAAGTCATGATTACGAGCTCATTCATGCACTTTTATGTCACAAAGAATAAAATGTAGCATCTCAGTAGCTAAACATTAACCTTGTTAGATATTCAGATTGGTTATGATTCTGGATTTTTGGTCAAATATATGCTAATGTGACTGTTTATAAAATGTAAAATATGCTTCAAATGATTGCTCATACAGCTTTGCTATATGGCTGTATATCAACATGACTGCATTGCCACAGGCCAAGTAGCATAGTTAATCACAGTTGTGCTGGTAAACAGCCATATCACAGTGATATGAGTGTGGTATTACATTTATACAACAGTTTAATGGCACAAGTAGAAATAATGCCTTAAAAACCTTCTGCCACAGACTTCAATCTCAAGTTGTTAGTTTTAACAATTGACGTTAAAAATAATCTCTTAGTAAAAAAAATGAATGCATTTACTCAGGGTTATAATGCAAAATGGAATAAAAAAAATCTCTAAAAATAACCTTGTGAATACCAAAGCAAAGCAAACGCTAAATTACAACTATATTATACTGTTATACTGTGGCATTACAATACTATGTGAGAGAAAAATAAATCAACAGAGAAAGCAGGATTTACCTTTATCTCTATGTTCATTCAAGTCAAACTCATATTCAGAACAATTTCATCTTAATAATTTTGTTTTAATAAAAGCTTTAGTTTAAATGTCCACCGAGGAAAGCGATGTATCATTTGACAAATTAGGAGATTTCACACCACTGGTTTTGTTCCCTTTTAATACAGAAATCTTCAGAACTGATTTGTTTCACATAGCTGAAAAAGACTCAAAAGACTCAACCAGAAAGTTGTATAAATACATATTACATTATATATTTTGGCCTGCCCTATGTGTATTGAAATGATCTGTTTCCCAGAAAATATTCATTCCCAGTAAATATGACTTCAGAGGTTTTTCATATCCAATTTCTGACAAGAAACTTATATTTACTCATTTTGAAGGAATATAAAGGCAGTATTAACAGTATGCCTGACAGCAAGCCTGTTTTATTGTTTTGTTCCAGGTATTCTGTGATTTTCTGCTGTTCTTGAATTTCCTCAGAATAAGAAATACGCTTCATGGATCTTGCTCTGCCACATTTCTTAGTTTGATGTTGTTACACATTAACAAAAGCTATATCTAAATAACAAACTACTGTCACTAAGATATCAGTTGATATGCTTGATGAAAAAGACTGCTGTCATCCAAATATAGAGGCTTCAGAATTTATAACTTCAGAATTTGTAACTAAAAATATAAATTAATATTTTTAATATAAACAAAATATTAAACTCTCTTCAAATCATGCGAAGCACAGACCTTATTTTACTCACAAATCGAAGAAAACCCCTTTAGGAAAGTCCCAAGGGAAGCCATGGTGAATTAGTCCTCCGGGTTGGTCCACAAATTGATTTCATGACTGAACAGTTCTATAGCACAGAGTTTTGTGAATAGGACACAATCAATAATGAGCCTAATTTGCATAGAAATGAGGCATGTTTGTGCTGAAAATAATGACAGTAACTTTATTTAAATATGCTGCAATGATTCTCCAGTGCATTTAGCACCTGGTTAAGCTAGATTCTGGCTGTTTTCTGTGCAGGAATACTGTGCATTTGCTTGGTTCAAATGCTAAATGAATTCACTCTGATGCGCTCATTTATTTGCCTTGTACTGTTCTGGTCATGGAGATCCGTAAGTGATTGCAGTAATGGTTTAGAGTTCTTGTCTGATGTCAACATGATAGTTTGATAATGATTGGATATGGCAAATATGATAGAGTGTCTCCACTCGCATGTGAAATATGGTGCAGTCAGTGCTCGGCCAACACTCAAATCACAAATGAGGATCTTTCAGTGAACTTCAAACAGATTATCAGAACAATCCTGAGGGAATCAGGGAGCCGTAAGTAAAATTACTACACCCGAGGCACTGGAAATGTCAAAGTATAACCCTATTACAAACCAAGCAGAGCACTGCAACAGGATTACACCGCCGATCATCACGTTTCTCAAACTTTCCCAGCAATATCCTCCAGAGCTCCTAAATCACAAACTATCTGCAGTTCATCTTCGTGACATCCTGAGCAACCTTACAGAATATTACAACATTTTATCACCATTGCAACTCCACTGACAATGCAGATATGGAAAAAGAAACAAAACTAATATTGAAATATTTATCTCAACCTGAAAAAGTTGGCAGCAATACTCATAAACTCAGTTTACATTATTGCGCTTTTGAAACAGTAGGAAAAAAAGCCAACCTGAGTCTGAGCTGTACATGTAGACGAACTTATTCCACTTGTAGTGCTCGACGAGGGCGATCAGAGCATCCTGGAGCTCAGGTCTCAGCTGGATCACAAACTGGTTGTTGGTGTCGATGGGGAAGCTCGGCGTGACGAAACATACGTGCAAAGCGCCGCAGAACGACATTAGCATGTTCATGGTCTTCCTGTCATACAGGCCGATGATGGCGTAGACTCCTTTGGAGAACTGCGAACAAACTGGGAAGAGCACAGAAAAAGAAATGTAAGACTAATGGATTGAATATTAGATTTGCTTAATTCCAAACTATTTGTTCATGCAGAAAGAAAGAATACAAGCAGAATTTATGAAGGACCCTTTTAGACATTCTGTTGACTCTAATGTATGACTAGAAACTGTATATTGTCAGATAGCAGGTTAAAAGAACAGTTCACCAAAAATGCTGTTATCATTATAACACTCAGCGCAACAATGGTGACTTCACAATATAACCGTAGTCAACTTAAAGACCATTTTGAGTTTAATATCAGAAATTGATGCATTAAAGGGATAGTTTACCCAAACCTGAAAATGCTGTCATTATTTATTCACCCTTCACTTGTCACAAACCTGTTTGATTTTCTTTCTTATATTGAGCACAAAAGAAGATATTTTGAAAATACATGGAAACCTGTAACTACTATTTATTTTTCCTACTAGGGAAGTCAATGTTTACCCATTTAAAACTTTTTGTGTTCAACAGAAAAAGAAACTCTTGAGTAAACAAGTGAGTAATGTTTCATTTTTGAGTAAACTATCCCTTTAATATACACCTAATATCTAAACCGAAGTGACAAATAGACAAAGAAAAAATATAATAGAAATAAATATTCATTCATTCATTCATTTTCTTTTTCGGCTTAGTCCCTTTATTAATCTGGGGTCGCCACAGCGGAATGAACCGCCAACTTATCCAGCATATGTTTTACGCAGCGGATGCCCTTCCAGCCGCAACCTATCACTGGGAAACATCCATACACACCCATTCACACACATATACTACGGACAATTTGGCCTACCCAATTCACCTATACCGCATGTCTTTGGACTTGTGGGGGAAACCAGAGCACCCGGAGGAAACCCACGCGAACACGGGGAGAACATGCAAACTCCACACAGAAACGCCAACTGACCCAGCCGAGGCTCGAACCAGCGACCTTCTTGCTGTGAGGCGATTGTGCTACCCACTGCGCCACCGCGTTGCCCAGAAATAAATATTTTAGATATATTAAATACCTGGCTTTACAGTGACAACATAAAAGCCATTTAAATAAGAAAAAATTTATTTTATTTGTACATTGTTAATACATCTTGAAAATCAGGGATTTACACTTTAAAAGGTCCTCAAAGAATGGGCATAGTGTGGGTGATGTTGCATCAAAAATCTGAAAAACCATGAGGAAAATTGACATTTATTTATTTAAAAAAATTAAATAAAGTATAAACAAAATACACAAAAGTACTTAGGTACAGAGTTACTAACTGCTTTTTTTGTTTAAAAAAAAAAAACACAGTCAGGATTTATATGTAGAAAACGTGTAGTGAAACATTAACGGTTATTAAAACCATTTAACCTCACTCACTCGATACTCTGGCGTATGTTTCATGTGGCGGATGCACTTCCAGCTACAACCCAGTACTGGGAAACACCCATACATTCTCTTATTCACACACACATTCATTCACTACAGGCAATTTAGTTTATCCAATTCACTTATACCTTATGTCTTTGGACTGTGAGGGAAACCTAAGCACCCATAGAAAACCCACGTGAACATGGGGAGAACATGCAAACTCCACACAGAAATACCTCCTGGCCCAGCCGGGACTCGAACCAGCAAACTTTTTGCTCTAAGGTGACAGTGCTAACCAATGAGCTCCCATTCAATTATGCGATATTATTTACTAAGCTGCTTTGACACAATCTAAAAAGCACTATATAAATAAACATGAATTGAATTGAATTGAACTAAGGTTTGTTTTATGGTGTTTAAATAATTTTTTTAATTCCCAAAAAACAATATCTCAACTCATATTACATCTCAACTCATTATCTTCATCGACTGGTTGTTTGCAACATACTGTAAGTTGCACTGGTTTATGCACTGCGTGAGACATTATAAAAATGAACTGCTTGATCTGTGCTATTTAATTTGTACATTCTCAGTAGATCACTCAAAAAAAAATTATCTGTGCTTTTACAGAGCTTCACAAGCAAATATCACCCTTAATTTAAAAATACCCTTTTTCCAGGACACAAGCAACTCTGAAATAAAGCATCAGCTCATTACCAATATAAAACTTGTGAAACACTCACTATAACCGTAGTTCTTCAATCAATACCCAGAGGTTGAAACAAGAAAGCAAGTGCTGGGGGTAGTCAATACATTATCTAAAATTCTGTCATTATCACCCCCTAAAGCATTTCCTCCTGAAAAAGCAAGACCTCAATATGTCCTGCCTTGCATTCTTCATTGTAATTACAGTGACAGTGAAACCTCCACCCACCAATCATCTCCGCTCCAGCCCCCTCACAGCCGGCTAAACCCCATGTGCTCAAGAGGCACATGGCAATAGATTTTTATTGCAGTTCTCCAGTAGAGGACCTGTTTCATGTATTTGTGCGTCCTCTGTTACAGACGGTGTCAAATCAGGGTCTTCTCAAACAGAAAAAAAAACTACTTTTATTATTGAGTATTAAGTTTCACCTGCGACTGTCTATCCTATTCTGCAGTTATAATTATATCCACTGCTCTGTCTCTTTTAACCCTTCCACGTTGCATACATTAATAATAATGCAGACATTTTCAGACATAATTATAGCAGATTTGCAATAAAACACCTCTTTTACCACACATTTCAATCACAGCGGCCAAAATTCAAAAGTGTTTCCAAGCTAAGACCTTCCATTCGTTCCAGCGAACATATAATTTCAGTGGATTTTCGTACCATTTGCATTCAGACATGTTGGTTCCCTGCGGCTGTGAGCATGTGAATGAGGGATGTGCCACAGTTGTGACATACTTCAGCTCCAAATCTTTCCTTCGGGCAAGTAAACTTTCAAACCAGGCTCAGAAAACAACTCCGATAGCAGATAGCTTTCTCTGCTCCTCATCTACTACAGCAGGCACAATTTAAGCCTCGTTTGGCCATAATAATCACTGATAGAGAGGACAGATGAAACACACTGTCACTCGGAGATGTGTATCTCTTAAAACAGACGATAAAGAGGCCGTACAATGCATTTATCTCAATCATTTGGAAAGATAACGAGAGATTCCTGTGTGCACATCTTTTTTATCAGCGTTCTTCATGCCTACCGCAGATTAACAAAAAAAGAACAACTCGTAGTGCAGTGCTGGTGGAAAGGAGTATCAGGGTTTGAATCTCGGGTGGAGAGAGATGAGCATGAATGTATAGTCAGGGCTGGGGAGGAGAAAACAAGTTCTCCGCCTGAGGTGATCTCCACAATGCTGAATGATGTTTGTGACAGGTGGGTCCAGCGTGAGTGATCGTGTCTGATCTTCAGTCACTGCAGTGAAGATGAGAGGAGCTCGGCTGCATCAATCTGTTCCAGCGGCCTCTGTTCTCCTTGCCTTTGGTTACTGAGCAGCTGAGGTATAAAAAAAAGGGTGTTTGAACTGATGTGCAGTCCTGAGGGAGTATTGCCATGGCTAAGAAACCAAAAATGGTGACAGGGATCATATATGCCAGCCAGGGTCAATCAGAGATGCGGAGTTGTACTTTCCAACTAATAATAGTTGTAGCTTAATGGATTGTTTGGCTAAAAATTTACATTTTGTCATCAGTTACTTTTTCTTTCCTGTGTGAATACAGTCCAGCCTTCACCTTCTGTTTTCATACGTATAAAAGTGGATGGTTATTTTTACTGACAAGCTCTCAAAAGGACAAAAATAAAGCAGCAGTGGTCCATATGACTCATGCACTATATTCCAAGTCTTCTAAAATCACAATATACCTTCTGAAAAGTGAAATGGGCAACTGGTGCAGAACCTTATGGAGTAACTTCTGCCAGATCGGATCATTAAAAGTAACTTTTGATGGGTGTAGACAGTTTGATTCTCTGAATTACTTTGACTGAAAACCAGCTAATTTAGATATTACCAATTACTTATTTTAACAGTTTTGTGTAGTTAAAATTTATTTAATTGTGTAATAAATTTGTAGTTGTGTCTCAATCAGCTCCCTAGCTCCCGAGGTTGTGAATCAGTAGGTTGTGTGCACAAATTAAGGCACTGATAGAACAGTAAGGAGCTTGGTTCACTACATATTGGGACACTGATGTTCAGTGGCGGTTCTAGACCACAGTGACTGGGGGGGCAGGGAAGGGGCCACTCGTGCTTTTAGGGGTCACACTTTATCATTTTTCTTATTTTCAGAATTGTTTCGTGCAGTTTTTCTATGTCATTCATTACTTCTTATGTCACTCTACAGTCTCTAGAAGTAAGTTAATAATTACATTTTGATATTTAACATTTTAATAAATATTATTAACCAGTAAAACAAGTTGTTATATTAGCATGACATTATTATTACTACTACTACTACTACTGCTACTACTACTACTCCTACTAGTACTATTAGTAGGAGTAGTAGTAGTAGTATTAAAACTGTCCTTTAATGGCTGCTTATTCTGAAAAGTTAAAATTATGATTGCTTCATATTTCAACTTAAAATCACTCATCTTTAATTAGTAAACGCTTAATACATGGGCAACCTGTTGGATAGTTCAAGCAACGTACACTATAAATAGGTCAGGAATGACAAACACATATAAATAAGTAAGATGCATTGTGGTTTGTGCGTGTCTACAGTGTTGCCATGTCTATTTGTTGAAGCATCTGTGGACTGTTCTTTAGGCCCAGCTTATGAAGCAATGAAATTCAATTAAAATGTAATTAATAGTTTATAAACGGGTCAGATGCGAATAGTGATATATTGGTATTATTTACTATATAAAATATTTGGATTTTTCTTGGTTTATAATGGACTTTTCTGTGTTTTTCCCTAAGATCTGGCCACATGAAAGTCATGGTTTGTACCTCTCTTCCTGCTATTTCTTGTTTTGAACAATTGGTTAATGCCTTAAATGTCTTAACTGTCACTTTTTGATCAATTTAATGCATCCTTGCTTAATAAAATAATTAAAATTTAAATTTATAATTTTTTAATCATTTGCATGGACTGCTTTTATAATGCTGCTTTTGTCCTTCATACTACAAAGCATTTTCCACTTTTGTTTTATAAAAAACCTGAATTGTATGTTCTGCCTAATATTTCTTTGCATGAAAATAATACAGTACTGAGATTATGAGAACAAGTCTTTTTTTCTTCAAAAATGTGATTTGTTCCTTAAAAATTAAATAAGGTGGCAGTTTATGACCGAATCCTGTAGCATTAGGGCCCAGCGTTTCCCTTGCAGAGAAAATACCTAGATCATTTCAGAGATTACAGCCAAGCGGGCTCTTTTTGTCACCTAACAGAATCAGATTTTGTCCCTTGTGTCCTCTAAGCGGCTTGTAGCTTCAGTCTTTGCAAGATGATATTTCTGATAAGGCACATTTTTATCACTGTATCATTCCAGCCCAGTGAAGGTCGCCCCACAGACACACATCCCAAAATCACCACCGCTAACCTTACAGCTGCCTGAGCCATTCCCTCTGAACTGCATCCAGATCCTCACGGCTAACGAAGCTAATGTCATCTTTAATCAACACTGAAGTTCCTGAAAAAAAAAAAGCCATTCATATTTCACATTGCTTCATTATGAATCCATCAAATGCCTGAAAGTCTTTGCTAATGGTCATGCAGCTGATGCTAACGTGTCTGCAATAGCTATCCTTGGCATTGTTCAAGCTAGCTTTCACATCAAGGCATTTATTGTCTTTAAAGTCTTCCATCACTTGTATAAGGCAACCACACAGGTAAAAGCTCTTCAGTGGTCTATGTGAGATCCACAGGGAAGACACACAAAACAGTGTTTGTTCCTGAACCCGCTCTGACGTGAGCTTCAATGGGTCTCTTTGGAGCTGCCTGATTGACATGCTGTGGACATTTGGCCCGACTGCATGTCAGCGTGATGAAAGGACTGATACGTGCTGAAAGGAGGACCACGGGGCCGAATGGGACTAATGCCATGAACAGACTGTCATAAAGGCTTGCGATATGGCAAAAGCAGAAACGGATTCTTAAAATAATTCACGTATGGAAGAAAAATGAATCACAAGAGCCCGTTTGCCAAGTTTAAAGTGATGTGATGATGAGGTTTTATTCAACTAGAAAGGCGAGAGGAGAAACAGTCACAGACATCATGACAGACGTCGACTGGTTATTTCACTTGTCACTGGGAGGTCGACGTACTGCATGTAACTCGCTATTCATCAGTGCAGCTGACAACTCCACTTCAACTTTAATTCAAAGGTGCATGCAATTCCTCAACCTTAATATTGTGTAGCAATTTCAGTGTGGTCTGATATTCTGTTTGAAAAAAAGGGCCCAGCCAATTCTGATAAACTGTTTACTGTGAAATTCTGTCATGCATTTTCAATGAAGGTTGAAATGTGCATTCCAACAACACTGACTATTGAAGACAATATTAAAGAGATCGTTCATTCGAAAATGAAATGTCTGGCATCGTTTACTCACCTCAATGTGTGTGATTTATTTTTTGTTTCTTCTACTGTAATATTTACGCAAAAGATTATTATTTTAATTAAAAAAAAAGTATTTTGGTATTTACTGTACAGACAAAGTTAGTTGGATCCTACTAACTTTCACAACAGAAATAAAAATGTAAAAATAATTTTTTTCAGGTTTGAAATTTGTAAGTTGTGTTTCGCAGTTGTCTTGGTTGGTCCAGGTCAAATAAAAATGTAATAAAATTACATATTTTTGTATGTTTAGTTAGCATTCACACTTTTTTCTAAGAGCAAATCTAAAAGTATTTACTATACTACTAATATTAATATTACAATATTATTATTTTTTGTACTATAGGAAATTACACAACATTCAAAACAATATTTTGTGCTGGCCTAGACCCCATTTTGTGGTCCAAAAATGAAAATGCTGCAGTTTTCAACACAAAAGAAGGTATTTTAAAGAAAGCTGATTGCTGGTACCCATTGACTTCCATAGTAGGAAAAAAAATCACTATGGAATTCGATGGGTACAAGCAATGAGCTTTCTCCAAATTATCTTCTTTTGTGTTCAACAGAACACATTTGTCATTCTTTTAAGGCATCTTATTAAATCCATGATTTACAGAAATATTGATAAAATAATATATCATTGCTAAAATAATTTAATATAACATAATTTTAAAAAAATAATAAAAATGCCAACATTAAATGTGAAATACCACACTAACAGGGCAATAACACCAGAATTTCAATCAAACCTTACATTAGTAACCACATCCTGAATGATGTAAGGCTCATATTTTCACATATAAACACACTAAATCATGGGTAGGATAAATCAATTTATGTGGGAGTTTAATGCCACCAGACCTTCACTAGTCAACTTCCCTGTCTTGAGGAAACGATCACTATTAAGGGGACAACAATTCTACAATCTGTCTGCTGCAATCTATTCTCGACACTCCAGTCCTTTCAAAATCACACTATGCAGTGACTTGCCATGTTGATTAAAGCCCACTATTATCAGTGCAAGTTAAACCCCCCTTTATGTGGTAATCTAGGGAAAAATGTTTCCTCCCAGAAGAACACCTGTCCTACTCAGCTAAATATTGTCAATTCCCTCCCACGCAAGTGGGTTTTTCACTATACATCCCTTTGTGGCTCTACTCCCACATGCATACATCAAAACCCCAGAAAATAATCACTCTGGCTATGATGCAATGAATAATAGATTAAATGAATCTATCTGAGCTGTGCTAAACGGTTACTGTAACTCTTCAGAGTTCGGGAACCAGTTCAGGCACATATCTAAGAAATTAAGTCTGAGAGTCTGCACTGCTCTGTTTGTGTCATTTCTGCCATGTATTTTACAAAGCATGTTAAATAAGAAAACAGATAATAATTCTCAGTAATGGGAACATGTCTTGTTACACAACAATAAAGGATAAAAGATGACAGGCTGTATTTTCTTCTTTACTTTTTTTAGATTATCTAACAATTTAAAATAAAAATGCAAAGTCTTATGCAATAAAGATAGGGTTAACATGATAATAAAATCCAACCACAGTATATGGTCAGAACCATAAGTGACCACACTGCATCTGCAGTAGACACTAATCTGTCCTGATGTAAACCCAGACGGAAGCAAAGGACCGCCTACTCACCTGTCAATCAACCATTATATTTTAACAGTGGTTCTCAACCCTTTTCCTGAAAATGGATGTGGGTGTAAAACAGAAAGTGGCCTCAGGAGCAGAGCTAAAAAACACTGCACTAAACATAGAGTTGATTAGAAGCGCTTTAAAGGCAACCAATCATCTAAACCCTCTCATAATCCAATCACAAGTGACCCGCTGGAGACTCATTTGAGATGCATGTTAACACCAAGTATAAACAGTTTTTAGTCTCAGCTGACCACTTGTATATTAAATCAGTCGAGATGGAAGAAAACACTATACCAGGTGTAAACATGGGTTTAAGAAAATTAAGTTAGCAATTAAATATGACAACAATTAGAAACATCAAAATTCAATATTGACCCTGTTGGTTGTTTAATGTGTAGGCTGGTCTGCCTCAGTGTTCTAGTGGCATTAAGATGAACACAATTACTGAGATAGCCAATCAAATCAAGTAACTGTTTTGCTGTAAAAATGTAAAATGGTGGACAATAGAATTATGGCGGAAGCGCAGAATGCAAAACAATGGACGCATATTACTAATACAGTCACTAATTACTAATAATTTCAAGGGAAAACCACCTAAATAAGTCAAATTTTATAACTTATTAAAATCAGCTACAAAAGACATTGACTTAAACCTATGACGCATACAATCACAGTGGTGTGTGTCACGTGATCAGCAGCTAAATACAGCTCTGCTTTCCACCACGATGGTTCATACTGTGCCAGAGAAAGACTCACTGTTTAATAAATCACAATTTATTAATGTTTTCAAACAAATAATGTTTATTTGTTTATATGTTTATGTTTATTACTAGAAAAACATAGCATTTATGGTTTGTAAAATACATGCAGATGTGTATGGAGATGGCAAAAAATATTTATTTTAAACAATCAAATTATGTGCTTTATTTACATCAGATACACACTGTTTAGTGTGTAAACTATAATGTTTACCCTTTTCTTCTCTCAGTTAAACAGCCGCTTTCATTTATTTTTGGAGAAGTTGAACTAACATGTTAAAAATCCAGAAGCTCTAATCTCTCCTATGCAACGCAGACTAACATAATGGCACCCATCACCACTCATAGATCAAATAATATTAACATTTATGGGTTGTAAAATACATGCTGATGACTATGGCGATAGCAATGATAATGCACAATGTGCATTATTCACATCATATGCATAATAATTAGGTTACTAGAATGATTACACTATTCTTCCATAAGTTAAACAGCCACTTATATGTCCACATATGTCTGAAGAAGATGAGGAAGTAGCATGTTGTAAATCCAGCAGCTCAAATTTCTCCACTGTAGCGCCGACTAATATGACAGTGCCCATCACCCATAAAAGATCAAATAATGTGATCATTATTATGTTGTTACACATATCAGACAATCAAAATGTCAGATTTTTCACAATATAATTAGGACGTGTCAATATTTGAAGAAGAGGGAAAAAATAAACAAAAAACAATATATGCTTAAATCATCAGGGTCTGATTTATCAAATTTGCATAGAAACCTTTTTAAAAGTGAACATACAACATACATGTTTTAATTTATTTATTAATGATTATGGCTCATATGATGAGTGGTTCATTTAAGTCAATAATTAAGTTAAATATGTTTACTTACAGCGGCACACATTCTCCCGTCAAGTTTTTTTTTATAGACCACAACTTGTATAAATCTATGTTTATTCTTTCTTTCAGGAGACAATAACTTGTCATGCACTTATTTTGTCAGAATAACTGTTAACATTTTTGACAAAGGATGAACACCAATGTTTACGACAAGATATATTTGTTACATTATTTTTGTTAAAACTGTTTTTTAATGTCTTAAAACATTTTTTAATAATAAAAAGTATTTAAATATCTTAAGTGGCTGTCAATTTTTTGAAACTTAAACTGAATTGACTTTATTTGTCTCTCTATACCACTGCAATTATTGCAAGTGGGTCTTTTTAAGAAAAATCTATTTAATTCAAAGTTTTCCCTCATAATAACAAACAAAAACACAATGGCAAATCCAGTTCTCTTGAACATATCAATCAAGTGACAAAAACGCTGATTTTCTTTTGTTCTGCTTCCTTAAGCCCCATTCATAGTTCTTGTGGCAAAGGAAGAAAAATTCTAATCAAACTGAAATTTGTTGCCCTTTCTGGCTCTGGTGCTCTCTGGTTTTGTTCTGGGAAGGTGTATGTAGCGATTAGAGGATAAGACAGCAGCCATACACAATCGCCCTGATGAGCGAACTCTCTACAGATGTAATTAGCTCCATATAATTACTTTCACACTTCCCCGTGACAAGAACATACAGAATCAGCTCTTACACTGTGTGTTCAACTTTCCTTTGATAGCCTGCCTCTAACAAGACACTCTCCGATGTCACCCTATAAAATCGCCTTAAGGACTGCCCTAAAATGAAAAACACTGCTCCAGCCCTAGATTTAGTGCTCAGCCTCCAGTAAACAGCATACTCTTGCTTTGAGGCACTGAGACTCACTTAAAAGAGCTCAACATGAGAGAGGTTTATCACAAGTACTCATCTGGGAGAAACTATAGCCCATGTGAACCTGTCAGGGTGATCGGTCTACTGTGCAAGCGTCAAAGTATTTCAAACATCTGAAATATCTCTTCATCAGAAGCTGTTTGAATAATCAGCAATACACACTTAAAAATAAGGGTGCCAGAAAAAAAAGAGTCTTTGTGATGTTCCTTTTTTAGGTTCCTCAAAGAACCTTTTAGTGAAGTTTTTCAAATTAATCTAAAAAACTTTGTGTGGAATGAAAGGTTCTTCATGGAACTATCAATGCCATTAAAGAACCTTTATTTTTGAAGAGTGGATGTACTGTTGTATGTCACTGGCAGAGTTAAACACGAGCATGGAAAGGTTGCCTGTGTCAGTCTCAGACATCAAAGGGCAAGATTTGTGATTGGCAGCCAGCTGAGCCATGAATGAGGATGTCTCCTCTGTTTGGCTTGTCTAAAATTGTTCATATTAGCTATGCGCAGGAATATGGTTCATATTCCATCTTATGACAGGAAAATATGCTGTCTGCAAATATGCTATAAAAATATGTTAAATGTGACAACCGCAGTGCCAGGAATTTGCTGTTAAAAAATGTGGTGGTAATGCTTCAGGCGATGTTTTAACAGAAATAAACTAAAGACAAAAATAATGCAATAAAGATCACAATGTGCATATCTTTGCATACATTACTCACATAAATATAAGAAACTTAACTATTTAAAGCTGTGAATTCTACTTAGTTGCCTAAAACATATTTTAAAATATTGTATTGATAATGTCTTAAAGATGTCGTTTTGCACTATAAAAATATGCTAATATATATAATACTGTACTGTTAATGGTAATGTTTTTTCATTAAACAGTTTTTTTTTTATTTACTTTTTTACATTTCCATTAAAATTACAGTGCATTTATATAATAAATATGCATAATAAATGCATCTTTGTTCACTAAACACGCAAAAAGCACAAGTCTGTAAAAGCAACGAAATGAAACCAATGTGGCACAAGAAGCCCCTGAAATTGTGAAACACACCACTGGCTTGTGTCAGATTCAACCTCAGGTGTTCCAGGACATTTTGCCAGCTTTGCAGTTCCACCTGACATCTTGACGTTAATCGTGACAGTGATCCAGCTGGGTTTTAGACTGTATAAGTGAAGACAGCAACAAAATGTCTGGGGTTTTACTTCGCTAAGCGTACACTGGCATAAATCATCTGTGCAGAGTCGTACGGTAATTCAGCAGAGCAACAAGCGTGATGGAAACAGGTCGCGTGCGCACTGCAGATGTTTGGCTTTGGGAAGAGTAACAGACCTCGGAGATGTACAATAATACACAACTTACAGGCGTATGTCATGGCAAAGCTGCTCCCCGTGTCCACCATGTCCACTTGTGGTACCAGTTTAGGGACATCATTGTGCTGCGAGAGCGCGAAACGGAACACATCGTATTCATGGGAGTCGGTTGGAAACAAACCTCCTGTCGAGATTACAGAAAAAGTAATTGAGTGAAAATACGAGCAGAATGTGAATATCTAAAGGCAAATTACCTCAAAAATACCTCATTCTGTGCAACGGAAACTTTAGGGACGCGATTATAAACAATAGACGCCGAGTACTCACCTATGTTGATGTTACTTGGGAAACTTGAACATGAACACAACCCAAGCAAACCGGTTAAGAGTAGGACGAAGCTTTGCCACATATTTCCGTTTGCATTTGAGAAACACGCCAAATGCCAAACATCTATGATATATATCCAAAAGTCTTTTGTCTCTTCACTCACACTGAACCCATGGCTGTATCGCAGAGCCAGCAGAGCGCAGTGAATCCCTGTTGGTAAGTCCTGTTGGTACTGTAAAACTGCGGTGCTGACTGAATAAACGTGTCTCACACAGACCTACTAACAAATGAACACACTCTCTGTAATGTCAGCAGGAGAAAGTCAACGCGGATCTTGATCGCTTTCTCAACACCATCACCGCGCCGCTCCCGGTTGCCGTTACTCTGAATAGAGGAGCGAGGGACTGGGTAAACTTGAAGCCGTGCGCAGACTGTACCATTTTTTATACTAGCTTGTTTTCTCCAGTCGGCAAATGTGTAGCTATGTAAGATTATTTTTACAAGTTAAGCTAATAACTTAACATTCACTGGAGTCTATTAAATGACTTAAAACTGCTTCATAAACAGATTATTGGATCAGCTTGAGCAAACGATAGCCTATTACCCAACAAGATGTTGTCAAGTGTCAATGAACATCTAATGGGTATTCTACACTATAATAAATGCTGGGTTATATCAACCCAGTTCTGGGTCAAAGAGACTAATCCAAAAGCTGAATTAAAAATTGTTATTTTAATTTAATTAGCCCAACATTGTTTTTTTGTCCATATTTGAACCCAGGGTTAATACAACCAAGCATTTTTTAAACAAACAGGCAATTGACCCATTTACGGTAACAATGATTTTAACATCACATCAGCTGAAACAAATTCTACACAAAATGGCACTTTCTATAAAGAAAAACATTTGTTTCTATCTGGGGTTCATACTCACTTCGAGCAAGTGCTTTGAATAATAACCCTGACCCAACATTTCTGTTCATGGAACATTTTCTTTTGGCATGAATCATACTGTGAGCCCACAAAACATTTTTTTTTTTTTATGTTATGGTGAATCTGAGGATTGCATCAACAATTGCATTGGTCACAATACAGCAGTGAACGGCACAGCCTCAATGAATTAATAAATGATAAATGCATACTGTATTCACATCTATATTACATGCAATGCACTGCACAACGTCAGCATTTCTTAACTTTGGCTGTTCCAGTGAAATGTGTGTACTTGTGTTCAGTATACAAATTTTATCTATATACAGAGACTGCAGTGACTTAAATTTGAGGAACTGCAATGAACAGGGTAAAAGATTAACTAATAGTTATTATCGCCATACTTCCACAGGTTGATTGATTACAGTTGAGGGCAAAATTATTAACCCTCCTGTGAAATTTAATTATTTTCTGAAAATATTTCTCAAGGGATGTTTCACAGAACAAGATGGGTTTTTTTTTCAATTGCTACAGAACAAGTGGTCCAATGACTTACCTAATTAACCTAACTTGCCTAGCTAACTTAATTATTCTAGTCAAGACTTTACAATGAACAAACAATGAACAATGTATTTTTTACAGTGTTTATTATTAATTAATGAAAATAAAGGCATTCATTGTTAGTTCTTGTTACTCACAATGCATTAACAAGCATGCATTTGGATTTTAATGATGCATTAGTAAATGTTGAACTATGATTAAAAATAATTTAAAATTATTGTTCATTATTGATGTTAGTATAAGTAACATTAACTAATAAAACCTTATTGTATAAAGTGTGACCTAAATGAGTGATATAATTGCACATTTTCATAAATTGCACACATAGCACAAAGATCTGAGCACTGGAACTCAGGTTCAAAAATCTTGCAATATGAGACAAAGAATTTATAAAAACCTTCAGAATATAGATATGAATAAAACTGTTTGGTGTATGTAAGTGCTGCTGAAGGTATTTTGGGAAATAAATAATTCACATTCAAATTTTAAATGCTACCACTGTCCAAACTGTTTTTCAAATGTAACCATTATTTAAAAATCATCACTTTAAAAGTTTGCATGGTGACATATCAAGTTTATCATGTGACACAATGCATCTTAATGATTCATGCATACAGTATATCATTTTTCCCCTTTTCTGTAAATATTGTCAAATATCCTAATTACAGTATATTGTGAAATTTCTGATATTCTGATTCACAAATATGTGTAAGAACAATTAAACAGCTTAATAATGATCATATTATTTGAATAGGTGATGAAATGTTAGTCTGTGATGCAGTGGAGAGATTAGAGCTGCTGGATTTACAACATGTTAATTCATCAACTTCTCACAAATACATGAAAGTAAAGGGCTGTTAAACTGGGAGAGAAATAGAGTAAACGTTCTAGTTTCCTAAACAGTGTGTATCTGATTATGTTTAAAAATAATTATAATTGCAGTCTCCATAAACATCAATTTTAGTTTGAAAACACTGATAAATTGCAATTTATGACAAGCGTCATGTGCTTCTTTCTCTGGCTCAGCACAAGCCATCGCAGGAAAGCAGATTTGAATTCAGCATCTGATATTATGATGCACTTAACCTTCTAATCAAACTGATCATACGCTCCTGGGACCAGCCAAGACTGATAACACCGGTGTGATTGTATGCATCAAAGATTTAAATTTACAGACACAAATTGATAAAGTGCAATAAATAAAAGCCAAAAAATCTCAAAATTGTTATGAAAAAACTGTGTACTATGCCAGAAGCGTCTTGCCTTAATGTAACTGCAATGATTTAATATAACCATAAGATTGGGCTGTAAGTGAGTGTTGTCCACTGAGATTAGATTATATTAACAGTGACACAGGCCTATATAATTAAGAAGGCACAACTGGCTTCATCAACTTCAGGATGTAATGACATTAACATCCATGACACAGAGCAATTACAGTGTGGTGGATCTCCAGTCCCTCTCGGCTCACCAACAGAAGAAGGAAATCCGCTAGCTTCCCTGTGGTTTACTGAGCTGCACTGCCAAGTGCCAAAAAACGCCTTATGGGAATTGGGAACACGACTTGCTGCAAGTTAGCTGAATCAAACAAACAACAAAAAAAAGAGAATGAATTATTAAATATGCATAAATAAAACATTAATGTTGTAAATAAATAAGTGAAATTTGCTTGAGTGCGTGTTGTGTGAACTGGGTGTATTTTGAGTTCAATCAGCTTTTTTTTGCTGTGTCCACTACAACATTTTATTTGCTGACTTAAATTTTTGAGTTCCAATTAAACATACGGTTCATTTAAAATAACATTACATTGTCTTACAACATTACACATTAACAAATGTAATTATGCACGTTATACTTATTATACTTATAGCTCAATTAACTAAATAACTTATCCTATATTTTTTTACAGTATGACAACAAATATTTGATTTCTTATTTGGTTTCATTGTTTCAAATAAAATCTATTTTGGTGACTGTAACTAACTGCCTAAATAATATAACATAAACTCAACAGTTTTTTTTGTCCAGCTATTTTTTAGTTTAGTTTTAATTTATTTTTAGTTTTAATTCATTCATTTTCCTTCGGCTTAGTCCCTTTATTCATCTGGGGTCGCCACAGCGGAATGAACCGCCAACTTATCCAGTATATGTTTTACACAGCGGATGCCCTTCCAGCTGCAACCCAGTACTGGGAAACATCCATACACATTCATACACTACTGCCAATTCAGTTTATCCAATTTACCTATAGCGCATGTCTTTGGGCTGTGGGGGAAACCGGAGCACCTGGAGAAAACCTATGTGAACATGGGGAAAACAAACCTAAAGCTCTCAAAGTACTTTCAGCATATAGATCCAGTTTGTAATCGCTGTAATTCCACCCCAGCCACTCATGCACATATGTTTTGGTCTTGTATAAAGCTTAATTGCTTTTGGGACACTATTTTTAAAACTATATCTGGTTTTTTGGGTATATCTATCTCCCCTTGCCCACTGATTGCCATTTTTGGAATTTTGCCCATGTCATGTAATCTTACAAAAATACAATCTGATTGCATAGCTTTTATTGTGCTACTAGCCAAACGACTAATATTGCTTCGGTGGAAAGATCAGAAACCTCCAACCCCAACACAGTGGATCCGTGAAGTCCTCTTCTTTTTAAAGCTGGAAAAAATTAGACTATCCAGAGGTTCATCTAACCAGTTTAAGAAAATTTGGGACCCATTTAGGAAATATATCCAAGAACATGTTTTATTGTCAGATATAGACCAAGTCCTTGTTCCAGCAAATTGATTTTCTTTCCTAAGTGACAAGTAGAGTGTATTGTGCGATTGTACAATTGTATTTTTTGTTAAGCCACATTATTATTTACCTTTTTATTTGTTGGCATGGTTTTTTTTTTTTTTTTAATTATTAATTAATTAATTAATTTTTTAATTTTATTATTTGTTTATTTATTTTTTCTCATTGTATGTGTTTAAGCTGATACTATCTATACTTTTTGAAATGTAATTGTTTTGTCTTTTTTTGTTGTTGTTGTTTTACTGTAATTTGCCATAAAAGTCATAAATAATAATAAAAAAATAAAAAATAAAAAAAAATAAAAAAGAACATGGGGAAAACATACAAACTCCACACAGAAATGCCAACTGAACCAGCCGGGACTCGAACCAGCGACCTTCTTGCTGTGAGGCAACAGCACTAACCACTGAGCCACTGTGCCACCTCAGAGTAAAATGTTGTACTTAATTTTAAAATTACTGTCTTTTATATAACAGCCAACAGTTTTTACCATAGCTCTTTTATTTTTTTGTCTTTGGAGCTGAAAGTCTGCATCAATATGAAGGCAGAACCAGAACCAACACTACAGGGTGGAGTAAAGCTGAGCTCAGTGCATCTAAACGCTGCAGAATCACAACAGTACACTTACAGTATATCCTGCCTGCAAGAGGATCCATCCTCTGGTTATTCTTGTCAGCGCTGGCACGATTTTTACTGCTGCTCTTTGATTTCCCCCTCAGAGAAAATCTGAGGATACTCCACATCTTAGAAAATCAGTGAAGAATATGTACAGTCAGTGAGCTTAAATCCACCACGCTTCGTGATTCTCCTAATCTTCATTCAAATACCTATGAACTAGAAACGAAGAAACGAAATGCACATTCAGCTTTTTCCCGACAGCATCCCAATTCCCTGCCAGTTTAGAAAAGAGCTTTTTGGGGTTTATCTATCTTTATGCTCACAAACATCTTCTGGAAAGTCATCTGAATGAACCAAATAATTGTTAGCAGTAATCAAATCAATCGATGCTGAAAATCTCAATGCTGATGAATAAAGCAAATAGCCAAAAGTATCCCACATTCAGCTCATTATTTATAGCTCAAAGAATGTTCACAGCAATTCTTTGACATAAAGGTACAAGGGAATGAAATATTTAGCGAGTGAATAATGCAGCACAACCTCAGGCTATTTGACAGTTATGATTACAGAAGTTTTGATTGTGCGCTTGAGTTTTTAAAGGGAAGGGATCCCAAAGAAAGAGTCATTTGTGTCCAGGTTCAGCCCTCAATCCAGGACGTTTTTCTTCCCATTAGTTGTTAAAGGTGATGAGGCATAGCTAATTCAGCAGCACTGCAAGTAACATTTGCGTCTCCATTATACCTTAAAAGCTTTTCACCTTTGAAAGTCAGACAGGGAAGCACGAGGTCTTTCAGCAGAAAGCACTGAAGCCATTACCATCATTACAGAACAAAGCTCTGTGGAAAAAAAGAGGGGAAAAGACGTCATTCCTTTCATATTAATTTGGATGCTGTTTTAACTGTCATGCCCTGTTTTCATGAAAGTCAAGGGAACGGGCAAGTGTTTGACCCAAATAGATGAGAGGGGTTTCTTTTTTGAACTAGGACTTTGTGAAAGAAACAGATTTTGCATTCTCTTCTCTACAAAAAATTATTATTTGACTGGAGGTAATTCATTTGGCTAGGCACTATAAATAGATTTTCTTAACATTATATTAAACTATGAACTTCAGATACATGGTGTAGCAGAAATTAAATTCATTAAAACGAAAAACATTTGACTTAACCCAATTAAATTTCTTGCAGTTAGCTATTAGTGCATATTAACAAGCTAAAAATATTTTTTGTGTATATAATGGCACATAAGTATACTTGAAGTATTATTTCATCCAAAAATGAACATTATCTTATTAATTACTCACCCTCATGTAGTTCCAAACACCTGAGACCTTTATACATCTTCAGAAATTAAGATATTTTTCTGAACTTGGATCAAGTCGGGAACCTTGCTGTCTATAGTGGATGAGGGAGCTTTAGATTTCACCTAAAATATCTTAATTTGTGTTCTGAAGACAAATGATGGTCTCTGGGGTTCTTTGGAGGGGATTGGACTGACACGAGTTTGAGTAATCAATAACAATTTAAATTTTGGGGTAAACTAGTAGTAACATTTTTATGCGTAGAATACGGTGTATGTGATACAAATTTTACACGAAGCATGATTAATCTAATCTGCCATTCAATGTTCATGCAGAATGTAACTATTTGTAATATGTAATTATTTTTAACGCTGGTGAGTCCATAATCTTAAATCCAAACAACTTATTCAAAAACACATTAAATAACACTTAAATTCAGCATGAAATGGAAGTTGGGTTTTTCTTATTGTAACATATGTACATATTGGCCACTTTAGGTATACCTGTTCAACTGTTCATTAATGCAAAAATGTAATCAGCAAATCACGTCAGCAACATTTAGGGATGAACGTATATGTGGTCAAGATAATCTTCTGAAGTTCAGACTGAGCACCAGAACGGAGAAGAAAAGTGATTTAAGTGACTTTGAATGGTTGGTGCTGTCAGGGCGTTGATCTGAGCATTTCAGACAGTGCTGATCTATAGGATTTTCACACACTACCATCTCTAGGGTTTACAGAGAATGATTTGAAAAGGAAAAAAATATAGTCAGTGGCAGTTCTGTGGGCAAAAATGCCTTGTTGATGCCAGTGGTCAAAGCAGAATTACTAGATTAGTTTAAGCTCAGAAAGACAATAGAAACTCAAATATTCACTTGTTACAACCGAGGTCTGTAAAAGAGCATCTCTGAACACACAGCACATCAACCTTCAAGCAGAAGATCAAATCAGTGACACTCTTGTCAGAGAAGAACAATAATCTGAGCCTAGCTAAATCACCAGACAACAGAATATTAGAAAAAGATTGTCTGGTCTGATGAGTCTCAATTAATGCTTTGGCATGGATAGATCCTGCCTTGTAACAGTGGCTCAAGTCTGTGGTGTAAGGTTAAGGAGATTTTCTCTGCACACTTTGGACCACTTAGTACCAACTGTACATTATTTAAACACCACAGCCTACCAGAATATTATTATTGAGCATGGCCATCTCTTTATGACACAGTAAACCTTTTTGGTGATCTCTACTTCCAGGAGGATAATGCATCATGTCACAAAGCTCAAATGATCTGAAACTGACAGTGAGTTCACGAAACTCAAATGGCTCCACATTCACCAGAACTCGATCTGGTAGAGCTCCTTAGAGAGATTTCACATTGTGGATGATACTATCAGGTCAATATTGAACCAAAATCTCTGAGGAATGTCTCCAGCACATTGTTGAATCAATGCCATAAATAATTGCATCCGAATTGCATTTTTTGAAGACGAAAGTGGTCCAAACTGGTGTTCACAAAGTGTACCTAATAAAGTGGCCAGTACTGTAAGTGTTTACTACATTAAAAGGGCTTTTTAGGGGAAAAAAAGGGGGTGAAAGTAGGACAGGACTTGTATAATTTGGTCCATTGGGAATTGTTTGGATCATTTTAATTAAACTGACTAAGCAGAAATTTGCAGTTGGCTTGACTAGAGTGTGTAATGACAGTAATAGGACAACATGAGATGGTGGTTTATTCAGATATCAAAATTAATAACCACATTTTAAAATATCAGCCAGTAAAATCTTTTGAAAGAAAACTGGGGTAATTATAATTGATCTTTACAATTTTTCCGTATAGCTGCTATGAGAGCATTAAACATAACACGTGCAACTATGTGTGTGTGGTTACAAGAGCATTCACTAAAATAGGTCATGTTTGTCAGTAAACTCAGCGTCTTCCTGACCAAACTAGGAGTTGAATGCTCTTGTTTCCTGTTGGATTCCCCAGCACATACCACATATCTTCGGAAATGTTCTGTTAATCTTTACAAGCGAGCAAGGATGACAGTGTACTTAACAGGGGAGTAAGAACATCAAATTATGTGGCTGATGGAATGAGACGGATGCAGCTTTGTCAGCATTACTCCAGCAGGTGTCATTCGTTGGAACATGGGGAGTGAATCTAGGCTGACTGCACAGGCTTAAAGGTGCCCTAAGCCATCTATGACATTTTTACTAACTTCCACTTCAGTGTTAGACCAACCTCCATCCATTCTGTCACATGGTATATAAGCCATGTCCTCTAATGATATGTCAGGCAATCTAATTACAGCGCATCTGAATAGAGCGCAGCGGTCAGGTTTTGTAGGTAAGAACTTAATTCCTTTTAACCACAGGGAAACAGTTTTTTTAGCAATAAATAGTAAATTATAAAAAAAATATTGCTGAACACATCAGTTTGTATTAATTTAAGTTATTTTTAAAACAGTCATGTTTAAGAAAGGAATTTGTGCAGAAAAGCTGCATTACCCATAATGCTATACAAAAAAATCCACCAATGCATATGCAAAAGAAATCTTTAGCTTCACCCCTTCTATGAATAGCATAATCTGTTGGCCTCTCTGTATATGTGTGTGTGTATATATATATATATATATATATATATATATACAGCACTTGTACTGCCTCTTCACCCTTCACCCTTGTGTATTACTCCGCCCACATACAGCAACAAGCAGAGGACACTATACAGTTTGACAAATATTGCTGCTGTTGGGCAAAATAATGTACTTTTGAGGCTTTTTTAGTCGAGAATGTAGTTGTTTAGATTGCAACTATACAGTTTATTTATAAGGATAGTGCCTATTTTAAAATATTTATAATTTCTGATAGACAGTATGTCGGCAGCCATTAGCCTGTCAAACTGAGCAAAGACGGTTGACGTTGTCCATCCACAAGATGGCGACAGAGACCGCATAATAAGCCCTTAGAGGAGGAAAAATACAGCGTAACTTTAAACCACAGCTGATCAAATAATTATTAAACAGGTAGGTGATATTCTATGTAGATCTCTCTTTTTTGTATGTTGTAGTGCTGTATTTACACCATATAATTCTAGTGTATTGAGTGTGAGATGGGACTTGCATATCAGGAATCTGGTTGTGTTGGATGAAAGAAAGTGTTTAGCATTTTTCCTTATCGCAAACACAACAACAATCTGGTAGCTTTTGTTCGGGGTTAATTATTGTGATATCCCTATTGCAACAGAGAAATACTGTACACTGTAATACTGTAGGGAGATATCTCTGTACACTGCCATTCAGCCTTATAAATTTTAAAATGTGAGCAAAATCACCTGTTTTGTCTTCACTTTAGACATTATGCTAGAGAATCATTCAAATACCGGCTCTAAAGTGACGTTGGTGAATTAGTAACGGCTTCTGCTGTTCTGACATCAGCTGCAGATGTGAATGAATGGCAGAAGAAAGTAGTTCCTAAAAGGGTTTTTAGACTCTCCGTGTTTGATTTTCTTTTTTATATACACGATTATGCCATCGAACTGTTGTATAAACGCAATATCATATATATATATATATATATATATATATAGACTATTCATTCATTAGGTTAATTAGGCAAGTTATTAATTAGGCAAGTCACTGGAAAAAGTGGTTTGCTCTGAAGCCATAAAAAAATTCTAAAGGGGCTATATTTGTATTTATTCCAACTAAACTTAAAGAAATTAAATTTCTCCAGAAGAAAAATATAACAGGACATACTGGGAAAAATTTTCTTGATCTGTTAAACATCACTTTGGAAATATTTGAAAAACAATAAAAATCACAGGAGGGCTAATAATTTTGTCTACGACTGTATGTATGTTTTGCAAAAAACTCTAAATATAATATTTGTTTAGATTTAACCAATGAGTTTTATATTTTTCTGTCATTTTAATTTGATTATGTCATTCCCAGTACTTTGCAGTTCTTTGCAGTACACAGTCTTGTGCCTTTCTCTTCTTTGCATCAAATCAACCTTTGTCATGTTGTAATTCACCTTGCAACTGGTTTGTATTGAAATGCTTTTTTTTTTTTAATCCTTATGGGAAAATTAATTTAAAAATACTTCTAGAACTGATGTCAATGGAATATCAGATGGGCATTTTTAGAACATTCTGCAGGTATTCTCAAGTAGGTATCGCTGCAGCCTGGAGACCTCCAAGTGGGAGGTATTTTACTGCAAGTAGGCTAGGTGACCTCCAAGTGGGAGGGACTTACTCCGCAAGTGGGCTGGGTTGCTAAAACACAACAGGTTACTGTGAGGTTGGGTTTAGGGTTGGGGTTGGTGTAGACATTCATAAAACACAATAGGTTGGACTCTGTGTCATATAAAACACATTAATAAAATGAAAACTCCAGGTTTGTACAGCCCACTTGGAGCTCAAGTCCCACCCACTTGGAGCTGGCTCCGACCTCCGTTTATACCCCTCTCAATATTCTAGCTTATTTGGCAATATTACAATAAAGATGTTAAAATTGGGGTCAAAAGTGAGCAAGTGGGCTTTAGCAAAAAAAAAAAAAAACTCAAGACAGTCAGCATTATTTCCATATGTATCATTTAATTCCTCATTAAGTCATTATGCTCTGCTTTTATACTTGCTCAAGGCACCCTAAACCAGTAGCCTTGTTCATTTGTCAGCACTTTAGTCTTGTTAAGTGGAACAATGCACAAAGAGATATTGGTGGATAAAGGATCACTTCGACATTTAGTAGAACTGAGAGAGCTATGTGCAAACTTGGATTTGCCTTTCCTACTTAAATCATCCTTAATTGCTTTTATTTCAGTTGTCATAGCAACTGAGCAGCTCTTTTGTGGGTTCGGTGGTGGGGGGGGGTTTAATGACTCTCAGCTTTATGGGTCCACAAACATATTGTGGAAAGCAGGAACATGAGCACAACACATCAGGGGCCAAGAGACAAATGTGCAGAAGAACTACTGTGTGTGGAGGAATGAGAGGACAGCAGCGGTTTGGCTTGGCTTTGAGAGACGGTCTCCGCAAACCGGTGTTATTTTGGTTAATTTGGAGGCTGGATCGACATTTGTTTACACGGTAGGGACAGAAACATATCAGCAGCATAAGAAAAAAGAAAAGCTGTGATGACTTTCACCCCCACTGTGTCCCTGAAGAACACAGCAGCCTGAAACAAATAGTACAAAGCGATGCTACAAAACTGCCGGGTGGAGCCGAAAAAAAGCCCAAACGCTCATCCCATTTCACTGGAGCCCAATTAATATGGCACGGGAGAGTCAGCATTTTCCTCAGATATCAGCTTGGTTAATTCAATGAATGATGAATCATATTAAAAAATGATTAGCCAAAACTGCTTCTGCTTTGGACTTTCGCTAATTGCTATGTTCTCTCACTAACTCAGACACTGCTTATTAATGCAAGTTTAAATGAAGAACATATTGGCATGACATGTTGCCCAGGTGCAGTTTGCTGGCAGGAACCAGTGCTGAGCAGATAAAATTAATGATGAAAAAAGAAGTTTAATAAAAATAGGTTTTGATGTGATATAATGATATAATTGTATTTTTTAATAATCTATTCTTTCTTTTTAGTTTTCATAATGAGAGCCATACTGAAAATTTGATTTATTTTGTTTGTTTTATAAAAAAATATATTTTTTGACAGAACATGGACGGATGGATGAATGGATGGACGGACGGACAGATGGAATAATAAATGGATGGATGTATGAATGGATAAAAATGGATGGATGGACGGAAGGATGGATGGATGAAAGGATGGATGGATGGATGGATGGATGGATGGATAAATGGATGGATAGATGGACAGAATAATAAATGGATGGATGGATGGATGGATCATTAAACAAACAGAACAATAAATAAAAGGATGGATGGATGGATGGATGGATGGATGGATGGATGGATGGATGGATGGACAGAATAATAAATAGATGGATGGATGGATGGATGGATGGATAGACAGAATAATAAATGGATGGATGTATGAATAGATAAAACTATAAACAGAAGGAAGGATGGATGGATGGATGGATGGATGGATAGACGAATGGATGGATGGGTGGATGGACAGAATAATAAATGGATGGATGGGTGGATCATTAAACAAACAGAACAATAAAAAAGGATGGATGGGTGGATGGATGGACAGAATAATA
>CAIGQV010018106.1:9648101-9675867 GCA_903798115.1 Danio jaintianensis | reverse complement strand
GAAACCCTAGAGAGTAGGTTGTCCAAATGAAGGACAAAAGGGTTACCCTTTAAGAAATCGCAAGAGAAGCTGGTTGTTCCAAATCTGTGACTTCCAGAATGTTGCACTTTTACAAAATCACTAACTCATTCAATTACACAAGAATTACACAAATACAAAAGAAAGACAAATACACAAGACAACAGAATACTGCAGAGAATGTCAGTTGGTTCAGCACTACAGCTGGAATCTCAGCATACAGTCTCTTGATATTTAAGAGAATTTGGATCTCATCAGCAGGAAGAATCAAAAGGCCATTATAACCTTTGCTGAGAAAAAACGTTGTTTGAACAGAGAACTACTCTGAAGTTCATTTTAGTGATTAAAGTTTTATGTTTAAAAAGGTTTTAATTCATTTGGGTTCAATGTGAAATCTTATGTTGGTGGAAAAACTGAACTCAAAGTGTGTGCAGGAGTCAGTGAAAGGTGGTGAAAGAAGTATGATGATTTGATGTCTTCTGCAGCAGAATCTGAGCATCATATACTTCTGTCACACGGCAAAATAAGTAAAGCAGTGTTTTGAAGCTGAAAATACTGAAATAAAAAAAAGTATCCAGAGTCCTGATCTAAACCTGATTGAAAATCTCCAGAAAAACTTTGGCAACAAAGTTATGGCTAAGACACCCACTACAGCTGATGAACTGTGAAAGAAAACTGAGGAAAGGCTGACGAAGATCACAGCAGAGCCGTGTGGGAGTCTAGTGCTGTGCTGTGACTACAGATGTGCTGAAGACATCTAAAGCAAGTGCCTTAATGAAAATATTTCAAGATTCTTAAGACAATTTAAGTCAAATTAAATGTATTATACACAGTTAAGACAAAAAAAAACATGCCTGCATATGCAAGTTGAACAGATGATATTTAGGAGCTAGCAAAAACACCTGCCATGTCGCATTTGAAAAGACTAGAAAAATCATATGAATCTTGAGGCTTATGAAGATGATACCAATTAAGAAGCACATCCTTTGCACACTTTATTTGGCTCATCAACTTTTTCTTTGAAAAAACCATCTGCATTCAAAGTGAATTAATCATTTTAACCTCTGAAGAGGCAGATTTACTAATAGAGAAACATCTTGTCATACAATGCATGAATGTGAATCCAAATTTAATATTCACAGCGCTCCGTCCGCCTCTCATCAAACAGTTTAAAGTCAACCTCAAGGGAGCTAAAAAGGGCATTACAAGAACAATTGCATGTGCTTTTAAAGGACTCTGTGAGGACAGTTTATCATAACAGAAGAGACTTACTCTATTTATACTTAATCTATCAACTTATTCTTGATGAAGAGCCTACCACGAGAGCAACAAGCAGCTGTCGGCCGTGTGAAAAGCTTTCTTGGATTGTGTCTGGTTTGAGTCAGTTCTCTGGGCAGAGACCCAGGTAGAGGCAGTCTTGTCTGCACAGGCATGTGGGACGGAGCTGAGTGGGCTTTCAGTCACGGCGCATTGTCACAGTGATTCACCCTTGCAGCTCAGCCAAGCACAGCCCTATCTCCTCTCCACAGCGTCGCATTCAGCACCACGGACAGGGACAGTCACAGTAAAACACAAGGCGACAGAAAGACGTTACAATGGCCTGCCAAATCAGGAGCAAGTGTGACATTCTTATGAAAGAAACTCCAAAGCAGAGCGTCTTCCAGAGGGTGTCCTATTCTCATCACAGCAACAAATACACAAAAAAACAGGCTTTGTGACAACAGCTGGTCCTGTCTGCGGGTTGGCAGATATACAGATGTAGAATTTCAGCTTTTATATTCCAGTGGCAGATCGGCTTATATGGTTTTAAAGGGCGCAGATGGCTTTTTGGTAATATTTTGACTGGAGAAACTTTCATAAAGTGTTTGCGCTTTATGCACCAGTGGTGTCACCAACTGGTAAATTTTGCCAAATACGAAGAGCTGCAGCCAATTGTGTATTTTATTGCATTTTGTTGTGGGATTTTGCAGGGTTCAAACTGACCCTAAACAGAAGCAAGAGTAGGATTAAATGTGCATATCTAATTTGGGATACAGAGAAACCATATTGAGCAAAAAAATGGAAAATTGTTAATCCTGTTTTGATTGTTTATTCATACGACAATGGCATTTTTGAGTCCTGAAAATACAACTGGCTTCAAAGCCACGTCAAAATTATACTGTTGTCATTTCCATTGAAAACTTGAAAATCAGTATTTGCAGCCAAAAAGCCGGATTGAATGACCAGCTCCTTCCCTTCAGCATTTTTTGTCATTATTGCAGATCCTTTTGCACATAAAATCATAAAGAAAAAGATATTACAATGTTTGTAGCTTTAACAAACATGAAATGCACTTGATTATTACATGATTAAGATGATACAGTGTTATTTTACATTTGATTATTCAATTTCTGTACTTGAATACTATTAGATGCCCCTGAAAGAAGTTTATTTCATTTGTACCTTTGGTCTATTGTATTTAGAAATGTTTGTAATGAGTTTTTTATGCAGATGCACTCCCCTACAAAATCATTCCAGTCAGTCAAAAATTATTAATTCTTTCCAAATAGCTATTCAAGACATCTCTTTTTGTTGTTGGTGGTGTTTTTTTTTATATCATGCAGCCCTAAGTATTATCTATTTTAATTTATTCATTTATAGCTAAGCTGAAACTCACAAGATCTGTCAGAAATCATTCCGGTATGCTAATTTAATGCTTAAAAAACATTATCAGTATCAATATAAATTAAAAAGTTTTGCTGCTAGATACAGAAAAAGACAACAGTAAAATAAACGAGAAGATATAAAAGAAAATATGAGATGAGTAAAATGAATATGAAATTTCAAGGTGAATATCACGAGCAAAATATTTTCTTATCAAATATGTCAAATTGTGGTTGGAAAAACAATATTCAGGTATTTAATTTTACGATGCAGAAAAGCTGTGAAATTACCCAAGCATATAAAATGTCAATCTAATCACAAAGTTGTTTAAATTTCCATTAACTGTAAAAATAAATGAAAAGTAAATAAAAATCGGACATTGCACCGGACACTGTTAATGAACAAATGAAACTAGTAAGTGTCAAAATGTATTTCAAAATCCCATATGAATTCAAATTTGACCCTATGTCCTTTCAAAACTCACTCTTAATGAGTGAGTCTTGGATTCAAATTATTTGTTCAGAGTGCTGATTCATTCATGAATAAAGCAAATACACATCTTTATTAATGCCTAACGACTCTCACTCTCAGTTTCCTTCCTATAATATTTAAGCTACTTGTCTGGTTGGTTAAGTAATAATCTCTTCCACTTTTGCCTATTCAAAAATTACTTGTCATATTCAAGCGTTAAAGTTGAGCCCTGGTATATAACATGAAAGTGACAGGTGTTGCACGTCACTGCTGAACTCCACCCACATTTTGCAGTTTGGTGGTGTCATGGGTTTAAGGGTTCATTTTATTTTAAGTTGTCAGAGCATCAAAAATATTACAAGCATCATTTTTCCCCATCCTTCTGAATTAAGCCTCGTCATACATAAGTACTCTTTCTCGGTTTGAAAAGCTCCTCCAATGTTAAGCATATGCTCCTTGTGGACCCATTTAAGTGTCTGTTCACATCAAGTCAACAATATCACCGGAACACACCGCTCATTTCACACTCAAACACTCACTCATGTTAGCACTACACGTCTGTTGTTAAGATCAAACGTGTGCGCATTTCCCCCTGGATTTTTTTTTAGGACGGAATCCTACTTTGATCCCCTATTTCCTTCTGTCAGCAGATTCTCCCAGTCTCTCGTTCACTCACTCTCAGCCAAGTCACACAGAGAAACAGACAGCATCGCATGATCGCAACAAGATTAGCGCTTTGCTGGAGCAGAATCAAGCTTGTGTGAAATTGTCTACAGACCAAACGATTCCAAAGAGGATGTTCTCCTAACCACTTCTTTTGAGCACGAGATTGCAAGCAAACAAAATAAATGATATGCACGCAAAGAACAAATGTTAATGCTTCTGATAGTTTTGGGTCATCCGTGCTTTTCCAGGCTTAAACTGATTTTCCATAGGTTTTCTGTCAGTTTCGGATGTGACTAAACACTTGTGCTCGCTGATTAGATCATAAGCGTGCGGGAACTGGGAACTAATGATAAATTATGAGTTGCTGGAAGAAACAGATTTGTCATAATTTTGTATTATTATGATGGATAAACCCTTTTGGGATTTGTACTGTTGTAATGTATGCCTGATAAATGGACGCTTACTCATTTTTGCTTATACTACAATACATTATAAACCATTTTCAACTAAAATAAGGCACTTTATATTAACTGTCATTTACTAATAAATGCGAACATTTAAATGAATCATTTGCTATAGGTATTATGTATTTTTAAATTGAAAATGCCTCCATGTAATTACAGCTCTAAGTTTTATAATCTGTGATTGCACTGTTGAACTTCTCACCTTTTAATCTCACCTTATTGTTAATTAAAAAAAATCCAATATTATTTATTGTACAATAAATGTCTAATTAAAAAATAAACATATGCACATATTACTACTTGCTTTATATGACAGCACATTTTTCAAAACAAATCAGTTTACTACAGCAGCTTTTAAATTATTATTAGTTCTTGATAACTAAATAAAATGTAAAAATTATGTTATATATATATATATATATATATATATATATATCCCTGTATTTCACTGTAATTTCACTATGCGTGTGGGTTTCCTCCGGGTGCTCCGGTTTCCCCCACAGTCCAAAGACATGCGGTATAGGTGAATTGAATAAACTAAATTGGCCGTAGTGTATGAGTGTGAATGAGTGTGTATGGATGTTTCCCAGAGATGGGGTGCGGCTGGAAGGGCATCCGCTGCGTAAAACATATGCTGGATAAGTTGGCGGTTCATTCCGCTGTGGCGACCCCAGATTAATAAAGGGATTAAGCTGAAAAGAAAATGAATGAATGAATGAATGAATGTATGCATGTGAATGAGAGTGTATGGATGTTTCCCAGTACTGGGTTGCAGTTGGAAGGGCATCCGCTGTGTAAAACGTATATGAATAATTATATCATAATAGAGCGTTCTAAGAACAGTATAGCAGTTTTTTTACAGCACCTTATAATTTATTGTTATTTCTAAATCAATCAATAAAAATAACTGTAGAATATTGCAGAAAAACATATATACTTAGATTTCCTTTCCATCATGATTATGCGTCACCTTGGCTCTCACAACTGCCAAGTGTGCAGTAGTACGAAAAGGGAAAAATAGTAAGAGAGTAGCTAAAGAATTTTGGACATGTTTCAGTCACAATACAATCATGGCACAGGAGATGAATATATCATATCTAGGAACTCTGTTGGAGGGAAATGTGTTTTATGGTGAGAGGCTGTTGTCATGTAAAGGTCCATCAGTTCTTACAGGCTCTTCCCAGAACTACAACTACACAGATGGCGGCTGAGAAATGATCTCAGATGGCCATATGAAGACGCACACACCTAACAGAGCAGAACGAAAAGAAAAAACAAAACACTTCTGGCATGCAAGAAATGCCAGTCAGCCTTTTTTTAACAGTGTGATTAACTTCCATATGAGTTCTGCTCCATCACACATGTAATTAGGAGTCAGACAGTAAATCAACCACAGTGTGTCTGAAATTTGTTATCTGGGTTTTTTTCCCATCCACAAACACTAGCTGCTTACAAAGAATGTAATATTTATTTAGAACAAATACACTGTAAAAAGTAATTAGTTGACCTTACTATTAAAAACTCAGTAGATCAGTTGACCTGAATTAATTAATAAATAAAACATGTGCATGATTATAAAAATTAAGTTAAATTAAAAGGATAGTTCACCCAAAAATAAAGAATTGTCATAATTTAATCAGTCTTTACTTGCTTCAATCGCTTTGAGTTTCTTTCTTCATTATGTTTTAAAGTACAATATCTAAAGGAAGATATTTTGAAAAATGTCAGAAACCTAAAACCCTTGACTTTCATAGTATTTGTTTTTCCTACTATGGAAGTCAATGGTTACAGGTTTTCAGCTTTCTTCAAAAATCTTCTTTTGAGTTGAACAGAAGAATTAAATTCATAAAGGTTTAGGCTAAATAGTGAGTCCATTTTCATTTTTGAGTGAACTATCCCTTTAACAGTCCAAGTCACAACAGGTTTACTCACTTTGTTTTAAGTAAAGTCAACTACTCACATTTTTAAGTAAAGTAAGTTTCTGTGAAGATTTCTATGAAGAAAATGTTATTAATAGTGTAATATATATTTGCAAAGCCCACCACATTGGATCAAAACAGTAACATGCTAATCAATGAGTTTGATCAACTTTCAATCATTCATTAATTTTCCTTTGGTTTAGTCTCTTATTTATCAGGGGTCGCCACAACGGAATGAACCGGCAACTATTCCAGCATATGTTTTACACAGCGGATGCCCTTCCAGCCACAACCCAGTACTGGAAAACTCAACTTTCACTATAACTATAAATATATCTAATAGCCGTTCAGAAATGCCCAGGTCCAGTCTAGAAGTTGTAACATAAACCCCGTTCAGACTACACTATGTGAAGTTTCACAAACTAATTTCGAGAGGAGCACGTGATATGATCGACTACAGCTGATCCTTATCACTAATCATTAGCTAGCCTATCGGATCATTCCAAAATTACTATAAATATACTGCCTAAACTTCATTCCCTATCTTCGTTTTGGAAAAAAAAACCTTTATCCTTCCCTTCTCCCTCCTCCTCAATTCTAGGATCGGGCGACACGGCAGCTCAGTAGCTGGCGCTGCTGCCTCGCAGCGGGAGGGCCAATGGTTCAAGTTCTAATTGTTGCATGTTCTCCCCGTGTTCGCGTGGGTTTTTCCCAGGTAATAACAGTCACAAGCACTTAACGCATACATACTGAATCGATTCTTATAGAACCACTTTATTAACCAAAGTATAGGTAAAAAACTAACTGGGGGGCTCTCGATAAATACCTGATCTCGTATCCCTCCTAATGCTCATTGACCAGGCGGGAACCTTGGGCTCATCTATCTCCGAGCTCAGGGTTCTCTCCCGGGACAGCATGCCAAACCTGCTATTATAGTCGAGCATTATCTAAGTGTGAACTCTTGAATTTTTTATTGTTGATTACAACAGTCACTATCAGATTATGTAGTTTTATCTAGACCAAATATTAATATACTGCTACATTGCTTCACGCTCAATCATCGCGTGACGTCTACATTCTCTATACAGTTTTGCCACCAAGAAGCAACAGTAATTAACACTAATTAACACTATTACTACTAACACTAGTTTTCCCATGCATATACATTCAATTCAATTCAATTTACTTTTTTTTCTATAGCGCTTTTACAATGTAGATTGTGTCGAAGCAGCTTAACATAGAAGTTCTAGTAAATTGAAACTGTGTCAGTCCAGTTTTCAGTTCAGTTCAGTTTTCAGTTTAGTTCAGTTCAGTTTGGTTTAAGTTTCACTGCTGAAAGTCCAAACACTGAAGAGTAAATCCATCGATGCGCAGCTCCACAAGTGCCAAACCAAGCAAGCCAGTGGCAACAGTGGCGAGGAACAAACTTCACCAATTGACGAAAGTGAAGGAACAAGAAACCTCAAGAGAAACCAGGCTCAGTTGGGCACGACCATTTATTACATGTGTGTGTGTTTTCTGAACAAAAACAGTAGATAAGTAGATTCATTCTGTGCCAGCATAAGGTGCTTTTGGAGCTGCAGGAGCAGTTTCCAAGCAATGGCTGTAAACAAAGCAGCCCTGGATGCACTCACTCAAGGCCAACAGATGACAAGCCGGAAATTATTAGCTAAAAAGGTGTTAACGGCTAATGCTAACGCCAGTACGTGAGGAAGAAGACCAGAGGCCATTTTGTTTTAATGTAAGTCAATGGAGGAGAGGCATCACTACTCGGCGTAAACAGCTTTTGTGAGGAAATAACTTTCCACTAAAATAACACTAAACACGTTCATAGTGAATTAAATGTATATTTTACCCTAATAAAAATATATATATTTTTTAAAAACATGCAGGGTAGGGAATGCTGCATCAGCTAGGTCTGTCAACTGTGAATGCTGCCCAGTAATGTTAATGCCGTTACATGATTGTGGAATCCATGTTAGCTGTTACGCTTTTTTCAGTAGTGAGTAATTCACACAGATTTCCATCTCCATATAGTTTAGAAAATCTCTGACTCACTCACAAACACATTAATTCAAATTAAAATGACAACCACACTTTCAGAAGATGGTTACCTTCAAAGATACATTCTTATAAAATTACCCACTCTGCATTTTGAATGAGAACATAATAAATTATTTGTTATTTTACATGGTAATTCGAGTACTCACTAAGCAGGATGCAGAAGTGCTTCGGGTATCAATTGCTAATATTTATCTTTTTATTCAGTCATGATAGTCCCATGATGACAAGTCATACAAGCAAAACTCCTCAAAGCTTTCTTCCATTTCATGGAAGCACAGTCCTCTTTCTTTTGTTTGCCATTTTAAAAGCTGTGTACAGAAGAGATTATGTGCTCCTACTGACCAATGTCACCCATGTGACAGAACCTGTCGTGGACTATGGGTAAAAAAAAATTACTTTCTGTGTCGACGTTATGAAGCGTCACAGACATGGCATTGGTTGTCATGCACTATGGCACACTATTCGAGAAGAAACAATTGAATCTTGTCCACGACACCCTACGCCAAATAGTGGCAAAATCTTTTAAAAAATTGTGTAATCTGAACAAGGCTTTACTCTGCATTGTCTGACTCTTATGTTTCTGAAGTGTCAGAATAGTTGTTAAGGCTACACTCTCTTCTGAAAACAGCAGCTCATTTAAAGTAACATGCAGGACAAAACTGTGTACAGGCAATTTGACAAGCTATAATAAATATTTTAAGCTGAAACTTTAAAGACACACTCTCGGATACCACAGATTTATTTGACACCTTATGAAAAGGGGCATAACATGTCACCTTTAATGCATATTGAAAGATGTATGAAAAGTAATAAGACATCCACTGCAAGTGTTTTGTCAGTATCAGCTTTTACATTACAGACCATAAGATGTGTTAAAAAAGGAACTGAATTTGTCAAGTCGCTGGCCTTGCAGCCTGAGACTCTTATACATTTTTAAAGATGTGTAGGAAGGGTGATAATTTGTTCACAGTGTGTGTTCACAAAGGTATCTGTTTTACCAACTAGAGCCAATAATTATGTCATTATCACTAATAGCACCATTCAGAACTTGGATAGCAGTTTCAATTTGGGCTGAGACATGTCTCGCTTCTGCTTCCGTCTTTTCCCATCTGCAGGTACAAGCATGCCAATGAAACATAGCTATTTCTAAAGTTGGCTAAATGAAGGAGACACAGAAAAGTGCCATATTTTGATGCTCAGCGCAGTCCTGTCTGGATTACTAGCTGAAAGGGAATTATGCTCCTGTCACAAATAAGAAACCCTTCATATTTGTACATAACTTCCGGAGTAGCTTCAGTGTTCACAGTGTATAAATTTTTTAGGTAAAACAAATGTCATATTAGCATGAAATATAAATATACAATTACACTACGTACCTTGAGTAATATAATGTTTACTTTATATAAATCAGCCTTTTTGCTTTCTTGACCAAATGATTCACTGACAAATACATTCTAGGTATGTGAAAGTGTATGCTTATTTTTCCTTTTTTTATCTGGTGACTCAATGAGTGCAGTATATATTAATTTCATAATAATGAAACTTTGCTGTCACAACAATTAAAAGAATAGTTGACATAAAAAAGGTAAATTTCCTGATTATTTCTTACCCTCAGGCCTTTCAAAAAGTACATATACCTTATTTATTTCTTCAGCTGAAGAGCTATAAATGCTTTGTAAGAAAAATCCTCATCCACATTGTAAGTGCCTTTGGATAAAAGCGTCTGCTAAATAACTAAAGGTAAAGGTACAACATTACATGATTTTATCTACTGCCTGCATGTGAATGGGGATCAACGCAAATCATTTTTGATGCCCTAAAATCCAGATTTTTGCATATTACAAACAACCCCAGTTGATAAATATGGGCCTTTTATAGTGAAACAATTAGTCATTTAAAATGAAATGAAATGAAATAAAATAAAATACTTGTTTCTTAACTAGAATTTGGAAGGGGACTAATAGTTTTATAAAATATACTTCACTGTGATTTATATGCCTAAAGTTTCAATAACAACTTTTACTGTGTCATCATTCAGCTGAATTATGAATGTGTAAATGATATAATATTTTCCATTCAAATTTACAATATTTGAGGAAAGAAGTTGAGTAGTTACTTGATATTACTGTCGGCCATTTCAACAGTTCTGTCATAAAACAGTTGTCATATATTAAATGTTCTGCTAATCAATGTTAAACCTAGTCTTACACTGGCATTTGCAATTTTTTTCTACTTTAATTTGATTGTCTCTCAAACACTTTAACACACACAAGCACAGCCCTGTCAATTATCCAGTAAAAATGTAACATTTAAACTATTTTATCATCTGAACAACAGGGAGCCACATAATAAAGTGAAAGAATCTCAGATATTAAGGTGGATAGTGTGACCATTTATATCTATAATGGATGGATCTGTCACTTATATGGTTGTTACAGCCCTGACACATATACGCAAAGTTAGTTAGGCAAACTTCAGGCTTTAGAGATTTAAAAGCAAAATTGACAAAGTCGCCATAGTGATGAATCAGCTCTTTTTGTCTAGTAAATCTTAATGAGTTGTTTATACAGCTCTCCAGTCACTAATATAGTGCAAATGTTTTCTTGTGACCACACGTGTAATGAGAGTTTCTGTAATAATAATCACCCAGCTGAGCTGTTTACCATCCTTCATTATGAATATCACACCATGAGTCTTTTTATCTTCATCAATGTCGACCCATGAGAGAGAGCCAGGAGTCTCTTTTTGAGGAAACAGAACCAGAAGATGAGATCTCTGATCTTAACAAGTCAAGTAATTAAAAATAATTGTTGGGAATTTTCAGAATAAAATGTTTAATGAGGACATGAACTTTTTTTTGAAAACTAAAACTGGTAATTTTTACATCTAATAATGATTATGTTCATTTTTATGGGTCATTCAAAAAAAATTATCTCTCAATATCTACACCCAGGCTAGTTGGAAATAAATGTCTCAGCCTACATTTTTGAAAAACGTAAAATAGGTTGCTTGCACATATCAGATAAAAATACACTAAAGGTCGCTGTCTACTTTTTTGCGAATCTGAAATACGTTACTTAGGGTACATTTAGTTGTACGTTACAGATACACATGCGTTCCACAAAAAGGCAGGGCTTGACGTACAGATCAGCTAGATCAGTGATCCACTGACCTGAACTCTTCCTTAAACCCAACCAATAGCATTTCAAAAACAAACATAAGAGATTAGTGCACTGCAACAATAGTTTTACCTTGATTTTACATTGTTTTTATCTGTTTTGTGGAACTCTTCTTCACCAGTCTTGACCCCAAACACTTGACGCCAAGTACAACATCGTACAAAGTTAGCTACCAAGCAAACTTGCCAAAACAAATGTCCATGTGGAGATAAATAGGTGAGGCAAACATATTTGATTACATATTAATGTAATTATGTACTTATAATTATGTAATTACGATGCTTTTAAGTGTTGTGTGATATTTATTTGGTATTTTTTCATTTAATTTTATAGTATTTTATCTTGTATTTTTGTATTAATTGTATTTTATCTGTATTTTAGACTGTTCCAAAGCCACATTCCACACTGATTAGTCAATAAGGGAAGTTTCTCAGCTCAACATTGTCACCCATTGTCAACTCCCCAACATACAGCCTCTCAAACATATTGGTTTAATGTCAATGAGTGGGCAGGGTGATTGTCACCTAATTTTGTAGTAAATACTACACCACACTCACAACTCAAAAGCCTTGTGGTCAAATGTTTAGTTTGTATTTTCTCCCTTTATTTGTGCTGAACAGAGCGTCATCCACCATTCATAAGTTTATAATGATTTAATCTAATAATTGTAATGATTATAATCATTTAATCTAATATAGAAAAAAAAAGTACAAACACGAGGGCACATTTCTACAGATCTGTCAGAATTGATTAAAAATAGATAAATGTGTGCTCTGAAGATTAATACATTTCTTATGTGTTTGGAACAAAAAAAACTGATTTTGTGCCCTTGATGCCCAGGGCACAACTTCCAAATCAATACTTGGATATTTCAATTTCTAAGTGCACCCTTCAAGTACATTAGATTGTATTAAAAATATATGCAGTACAAAAGCAGACAACTACATGCTCTGTATTCAATAAGAAAAAAAAGTCATTTTCATTTCTCTGTGAACTGACCCTTTAATACCATCAGAATAAAGGAATAAATCGTGTCCTCTTCTCCTGGTGTATTTATCCATCAAATATTTTGTAAAATTACAACCTATATAGACAAATGTGTGAAACATTTCAGCTCAGCAGAACTTTAAAGAATAAAAATAAAACTTTTATGACAGAGGTTACGAACAAAGTAATAATCCATTAAAGCACTCTAATTCATTGGCAAAACAATTCTCAACATAATGGAAGCCAGCCAGCTTATTCTCTCTCTGTCATTATCTTTTTGTTTATGATGACTATTTATCCACACACTAAAAAATAAAAATAAATAAATAATAATCTCCTCCAAAATGACCGTCTAGCACTCACAAACACCTTGTTTCTTTATTAATATGCAAAATTCAAATATACAGATCTGACTTGCAAATGCTGCCATTTACATTCCCTAGTGTGACCAACATCACAGTCCTGTTTAAACAGCAAGTGCGACTACAAAGGAAGCTTCAATTACAAAAATATTCAAAGGTAAAAATGAAGCGAGAATAGTGAAGGTCGTTATCATGTTCTGCTTGATTTAATCTAATATCTCCCTGTAGCGCAGTGCCAAACAGCAGGCAAACATTAATTTTAAACTCAAGCCATAAAACAGATTACATTTTAAAATGAGAGTTTCTGTTGGTATTCTGCTATCCTACTTCCAGAAAATACAAATATCTGACTCCAGTGAATCATTTTATTATTGCATATTGGATACAACACTGAGGAATTAAAGGTCATCTTAAAAGGTCAATGATTGTAATTTTTTTCACTTCATTCATTCTATGACACTAAAGATTACAACACTTTCAGATTTGTCTTTATGAGTCTTCACAATAGGGATGATTAAATAGTCAAATTCTGACTAATGTATTGGTAATGTCATTATTATTTTTATGTTATGACCAATAGCTGAAAAATGGTGAATATTAAAATTATAAATTGTAACTTATGTAAATAACTGTAAAAATAATTCACATTAGATTCAAAAGATTTTAAGCACTAAAACAAAACTATTAAAACAGTTCTTAGTAATTGAAATTAAATATTAGCAGCGTCCATCGAAGTACACGGAAAGCTACTGGGCAAACTGGTAACACTGGAAAAAAACATCCATACAGAGGTAAGCGGTCAGCTGGTAGCGTGAAAAGGAACAAGCTTAAGGTGGTTAATAATATTTTTTTAAACATTTAAACTGCTGTTATTCCAGCTAAACTGAATGAAATAAGACTTTCCAGATGAAAAATATATAATAATAAATACTGTGAAAAAAAAATCCTTGCTCTGTTAAACATCACTTGGAAAATCTCAGATGTTAGAACAAATATAAATAACAGAAGAATCAATAGAAAGAAAACTGTGATGGACGTTACAATGGATATCACTATATTTTTACATCCCTATACAGTAGAACCTTTATTGACACATTTTATTTAAAGTACTACCAACAACTCACCGCAGTTTAAACAGCACAGCACAGCATATGACAGCACTAAACTGATTCTTATTGTTTCTTTTCATCCAATGTCCATTCCTGTTTTCATGAGTGACGGAGCGTCCAGTTCTGAGTCACCAGCGGTTTTTAACCTCTTGCTCCTCAACTTTCTCTGTTTGTACATCGTCTACTAGGTGTTCTATATTCTCCACAGATCACGAATGCTCAGCTGACTAACAGGATTTCAGAGCCTGTCCAAAGCTGATGTGTGTGCATTTCTCCTTCAGGTGAAATGTAAGGATTCGTAATCGAGAAAGTGTCAGGGAAAGCATTTCTACAGCAAGAAAGTGCCACACATGCAGAACACTGAGAGCCCAGTGGAGCTCTAAACGCTCCAACATGGGGGGAAAAAAACATCTACGAAGTCGACCTGCTAGCCTTGCACTGTGATTTGTCCAGTCTTGACTGGTAAAGTAAAAAACAACCTAAGGTAAAAGCAGTGCAACATCAAAGTGCCACACAACAACTCTTTGAGAAAATAGTCTACTTTTTATTAAGTAGGAGATTTTTTTTATTCAAAATGCACCTAAAAGTGAATAAATGATTGTTTACAGGGCTTTTCCTCAGGCAATTCAATTCACTTCTCAGCTTAGTTTAGCATTTTGTTTTCATCTTCCTTTTTGCTCTCTTAAGTTAATCTTAATTTGATATGATTTTCTTGCATCTCATCAAATTTTGAAATATTTTTTTTGCATCCATGGGATTTTTTCCTATTACCTTTTTTTTTTTTTTCATTTTACTTTTAAAAAGTCAAAGTTTTAGCAATTTAGATAAGTCTATTTATTAATTCATTTACATCAAATTAATCTAGAAAAATTCCTTGGGCAAATTTGCTAAAACATAACGAGTTTTTTTTCATTGTGCTGTTTTAGTTTTAGGTGTTTCCTGGTCTCATTTTTATGTCATGTTACCTGGTTTCACATAGTAACAAATATCTTTTGATTAACAGTATCTGTATTTCACATAATGTAATTCACATGTGTTTCTGTTAATTTTTCTTTTCGAATTGCATTATGGGACCTAGAGCTCTGTCAGCAGAGTTTACGGTTTAGGTAAGTGACTTTAATTACTTTTTTTAGTAGTTCAAACTAATACATTTTGTGTGCATATGCGTGTGACAGACAGACAATTTTGAGGTAAAAAATAAAAATAAAAAATTACTCTGCAGTTCAACAAAGTGACATTTACTGATATTTTAAAATATAAAGTCACGCATTGTTTGGATTGGTCATGTGAATTATGCTATAAAAGAAGGTAATAAGTTATCAGCAATTTTTGAACATGCATCTTAACAGAAATTCTCCATATAGTAGCTTGGGTTTTATGGGTATTTATTTACTTTTCATTTCAGTTTGAAATGCTATGGTTCCTGGGTCACTCATGTCAATAGCTGTACAAAAACTGGGTTATTGAAAATGGAAAAACATTGGTCAGAGCAGTATGCTAGCATGCAATTTTGAATTCAGCACAAGTTCATTCATTCATTCATTTTCTTCCTTCGGCTTAGTCCCTTATTTATCCGGGGTCGCCACAGCGGAATGAACCGCCAACTATTCCAGCATATGTTTTACGCAGTGGATGCCCTTCCAGCCACAACCCATTACTGGGAAACACCCATTAGCCCATTAGCTCCTGAAGTGAGCTAAATATTAGGAATACATGAAGCGCTTTGACAGATTGGGCTTCTGGAACATGCAAATTGTACTCGATTAGCATTCAGTATAAGTATTTAAAAATTTCAAGCTTAAGAAGTGGGTCCTCAGGCAGAAAGTTCCTGGAGCCGAGTCAGCGCTTCATCCCTCACGTCAAGCCAATGCTAGAAAGTCAGAAATAGTGGAATCATAACAGGAAAGGGAACATCTGCTGACAGCATGACACATCTTCATCACCAGCCCTCAGAAAATCTGTCCACGGAGAAGTGAGAACTAAAAAGAGGACAGCGATGCTCTCAACAGCCAAAAAGATCATGCAAAAGAGATGGAAAGACGAAGTCCAAAAGCTGCCAAAAAGCATCCAAACACTATATTTGACGAGGAAAAAAGACAAATAACCCAGGAGACAGCGTTCTGGCTTTCCACATTTTCTTTTAGAAGTGTTACAGCAGCGCTCACAGATGGAGCGGGGCTCCCTGTGTTTTGTGTGTCAGGAGACATGGTGTCGCTCAGCTACATTTCCAGACATGACTGAATGAGTAATGGGTTCCTGTGCTGCCCGTTCCCTTAATCCATATTTAGCTTTACATTGGCAGGCTATACGCCACCGCGCTGTTCACAAGCACAGTTAATGTTCAATTAAATCCATAGGGGCTTCACCAACAGCAAATGGAGTGCTAAATGCTGGTGACTAAAGAAAAGGGAATTTCATGTGCTAGCTTTGTATTCAGAGAAGCCTTGATATTAAAATTCAAGCAGAAAATAATATATATTTCATGGGTGATTATGGCGGAACACTAGTAAATATTATAATTCAACCACTCCTCAATATGTAACTGCATGTTAAAGTCACATGTAGTTTATGTGGAACAAAATGTGAAACACACATGTAGAATGGGTGTTTGGAGCATTTTGTATGAGAAACATGTTTTCATACATCCACATTTGTCCAAAGGCTATAATGCGAGTTTCAAATCAAAAGGTTTTTGACATGTGTTTACACTTATAGAGAGAATTTAATCATATTAAATTCATTATATCAGATAAACTTCACATTATTTTAACATGTGATTGCACGTGAAATTGATGTGGTTTTGCAGTAAGGGTTACAATGTAAATAATCATTTTGTGATTTACTGAAGATTACATTCAGCGTTATTATTTAAGTCACTTTTTTTGATTACCTTAAATGAGAATTTCATGATGTAATTCAAATGTCAAAATAGTGGAAACAGCCAAGGCACAATTAAATTTCCCAAAAACGGCATGTGATGATGACACCCGCATTCATATATTTTTGCATGGTCTATAAAAATCATCCCTCAACTTGAAGAAGCACTGAGGAGGTAGTGTGACAAATTGACGTCTGAATCATTTGATATTTTAGTCCACGTGTGCCACAGGGAGTCAAAAAGACAGGTGGGTGAAGTTAGCGGCACAAATTAGTTAGCAGCTAACCCAATTAAGAGACATCCTGAAGCCATGAAGCAAAACTCACTTTGAAGACTGAATTATCATATATTTCTGTGTCACAAAACATTGGTTGTAGAGATTCTTCAAAGAGTAAACACACTCCTAGTGTTACACAGCCAATAGGAGTATTCTTCATTTTTCAAGCTTTGATTCTTTTAAAGTGTGCTTTTTGAGTATTACCTTGGGTATGTGCTCTTAAAATGAAAGGTTCATTATTGCCATTGATGTCTCAATGAAAAAATAGAATTTTGGAATGATGGAAAAGAAGAATCTTTTTGGTTCCACAAAGAACTTTTAATGATGAGTAAAAAAATTCATTGAAGAACAGTTCGATAATCTAAAGAATCTTTTTTAAACATGAAAAAGCTTATGTAGAATGAAAAGTTTCCATGGATGTTAAAGGTCCCGTGAAGTGCTTTGAAACAGGCATTTTTTTAAACGATGTTTGATGTAATCTCAGCTGAAACATGAAGACAGGCTGGGACATACAGAAGCTCCTCCCCTGTTAAAAAACAGCCAATAGCTTTTTGTTTTTAGCACAACTCTGCCAGTGAGAGTGGTTGAGATCAAGAGCATCAAATGAAAAGTAGATGAGAAGCGTCTTGAAGGGGGCAGGACATGTCAGATACTAGAGAGCATTTGATTGGTCAGAAGATTTGATGAGAAACTGAAGTATGAGGTGATGTAATTGTCCATTTAGGTGGAAGGGACAAACTGCAGGCTTTGGATGTTTATATCTTCTAAATGCTAATTTTGTCACTGTTTTGGAGCACACTATTTCTTATAGATATTCTTAAAACAAACATGCTGATGCTAACATCTAAAAAACTTTATTTTAATTTCACAAGATTTTTAAAGGGTCTTACTGGAACCTTCAAGTGCAGTTAAAAATCTTTCTTTTTAAGAGTGTAGCTATATCGGACCCTATACATCTGTCCAGTCTGACATTTTCCTTTTTTTCTGTATATAGTAATTTGCTTGCTTGTGTTTCTAGATGTACGAAAAAAAGAAGTGCAATGCAGCCCATGATGGATTAAAATCAATGGTTTATGACAGCTCTGTAAAACTTTTCCCCCCACAATTACGTGGGATAGGTAACCAATATTATTATTATCTTTGCACAAAACGCTAATGTGAACTTGTTTGACTTTGAAATGTAATCTTTTTTTATTTTATTATTTGATGCACAGGTCTTGTTGGATCCCACTCATCGAACAACTTTAGTCACATGAGTGGGAGGACGATGTAAGGGAGGGCAAATTTATGCACTATTGACAGAGGGAACGCAATTTCATCCCTGTTCTCTAATGACTGTAATCAAGAACTGGGAAATATGGAGAGCAGGCCATTTCAGACATGCTTAATTATTGCTCAAGGTTAGTTATCCAGTTAATGGGACATTTGGGATATAATGATGCTGTGATATGGTGTGATTCCGAATCTAATAAAACTTGAGTATAGAAACAGATGTATTACTTGTTTTCAGCTCATCAAAAATAATCAATAAACCATTTCATTACCGCTAATTTCTTGCTTTTTTATATTTATAATTTGTATAGACACATTTGATAGATTGGAGAGGACGAAATTGTTAGTCTGTTTTACATTTGAAAATAGGAAACAACAGTCAACCAATCAAATACTCAGTAGGCTACTTACCTTATTAAATGTTCATGACCTTTGTGCAGGCGTCATGTCACTTTACCACATTCCTCCATTGTTTAGATTTATCCATGGCTCTGTATTCGTCATCAGAGTACGTTTGAACAGAGTCTGTAAACGCGAAAACTGGGATGATAAAGCGATTATATATTCTTTTTTTCTATTTCTGTCCACTTAAGACAACCACAGAGGATTTATATAACAACGTTTCCAGATATTACAGCTCATGTGCCCACAGTAACCCGATCATCTTTTGACGGTATTAATAAGCAAATACGAACGTTAGCCCGATAAAAAAACCTCAAATCTGAATACTCTGAACATCACGACTTCATATATTTCAAACTATTCTCAAAAAAGCGGAGATAATTTGTAGTTGCGCATCTGTCTGTAAACCGGAAATTAAATGTTTATTGATGTAGCCTATGTGTATTATCAAAAAATAGGCTAAATGAATGAATGAAATGTACAGAGATGTACAGACATGGCATCAAATGCATGAAAACAGGCATAACCCATATAATAAAAATGTGTATTACAAACTTTTTATAAACGGTTTCAAATATATTCTTACACCAAACATTGACTGCCCAATAAGTACCAAAACATAATAAATACTAGTGTTTTTGAACCATAAATACTTTAATTAATATGTTATGCTCCAATAAATAAGCCTTCCAGATGTAAAGACAAACATCATAGACGTCTCCACGGTGTGTGCATTTATTTTACTGTTACTTGCATACAAAGCTCCTGTGTACTTAACCATTCCTTTATCACACTATAATCGTACAGACTTATTTTTCTTGCTTCTACCCAGCAGTAATACCCATCCTGAGATAACCAGAGATTATGCCAGCTCCAGTTTGCATCCAGCCTCTTCTGAAGATTTCACATAAGCTGAACACCTGTGATATGACGACAGCACTTGCGAGGACCCCATATGGCGCTGAAGCTCGAAATCAACGTTAAAACCTTAACATGTTCCTTACATTGCAATCATAATCACGGAATGTAATCATTGCCTTAATCATGTTCTTGAATACTGTGATTATCTGCATGATTGTATTATCCCAGAACTGTACATTTCTGCAGTACGGACATTACTTTGACTCGGTGACCTCTGATAACCACTGTACTTTTAATTGCTTTCTTACCACAAAGCTGTTTTAAAATGCTGATGAGTGCTATACAAATAAATGTGAAATTAACCTCAGATAAAGCATTTGTTCTTATTGGTATTCTCTTAAAAACTAAGTTCAGCATCTATATGTTTGTCCCTGAATAGGTCTACTTTAACTGCACGCAAATTTAATTGGGCCCCCATAAAGCATTACAGGCTCCAACTCCAAAGTGTTGTGTTTATCTCGAGTAATGACTAATTTCTTTGTTTTATCTGTATTTATCACAAGTGCACCACTCAAAAAAAGGCTGTAAATGATTATTTTATGCAGAAGTCCTGCCAACTTCTACTCACAGAAGACCCATATTTTGAATTATTATTTTATTATTCAGTATGAAACAACATAAACCAGGAATATGTTACAGACTGACCCTAACATTCTGGGTTATTTAAATCCCACGCAACTAAAACAGCATGCTAAGAAAGTCAAATTAATTATACATCTAGAACAGTTCCTGGATCCTGTCCAATCTGAACCTGCAAACCTCTGCTATTTTGACTGCTGGTCTTCTTTAACTTTAGGTTTTCCCCATGCTTTGTATGCAGCAGGAGGGAGACACGGAGAAGCTGTGTTTGTGTTCTCTGTCCAGCCTTTGACAGGAGCTTGCACTGTCTCTCTCTGGAAACACTGAGCTCTTCCGACTAGTGCTACCTTGAACATCAGTTCTGTTGAAGTCTTTTGTGATGACTCCAGCATTTTTGCTGTCGGCCTCAGCAGGAGAGTCTCTCACATTATCCTCTGTTTGTTTGGGACTTCCAGGAAGCTACTGTGAAACTTTGTTCTCTTAGAAATATTGATAGTTCAGTTGTTGGGGAAACTTTCTGACTCTGACTTTTGAGCACTGACTCTGCAGTTAATTTCTGAATCTTCTCAAAGGTCTGTGAGTCCAACACTATATTATCTGCACCCTACAATAATGCATGAATCAGTTAAATTATTAAAACAACGTATTATGCATGCCAGGCCTGTAGATGGTGATGTCACTTTGTAAAGAATATATATGTTTATGTATATACGACCAGTAGTCTGCCATAGACTGTAGTCATGCCTGTAGACTAAACAAGCAGGCATTTAGCATTTTCTGTTGCCGTTTTTAGTTTTATGTAATTACGAATTAGGCTATGTTTACACGTACCGTCTTTTTTGAAGTTGCCAGCATCTTACATTATAATCCTATGGAATAAAGCAGGTTTCTGAAAACATTTTGAGTGTTTTTTTACACCACCACTAGTGTCTTTTTCTGCTGAAAAGTTGAAAAAATTAAACTTTTTCAATAACTTTTTGACAGCTGGCCAATGATGAGTCGCAAGATTTCCATAACAATTAGAACAACTTAATAGAGCACAAGGAGTTCAAACTGTCTAAAATATGCTGCATTCCAATTGAAGAACCAAGGCTAAATTGTTCTAAGCATCATACTCCTTCCTTCCCCATATAATGTCATAAACGTCATTGAAAACTGGCATTCTACTCCCTATTAACTTCAAAAGCCAACAAAAGTGCTAACTTTTTTGACATTTCTGCACCAAACAGCACTGGACTACTCTGGCACCTGCTGGTATAGCAAGAAAAGTCGCCCTGGCTGCTGTTTGCAACCAAAACACTGCCAGCTAAAAATGTGCCCATGTCAACTTTTTCTTGTCATAAAAGTGTGAAGATAACTTTACAGGTATGTCATTTTAGACATTATGCATTAACAACAAAAACTAAACACAAAATGACAGATGACCCTCCGCAAAGCCCCTTCCTACTTCTCTACTTCCAACAAACTTTGAGTATCTGCCGTGGATCTGTGTCTTTTTTTATTACTTATTTCATCCTTTATGTTGTGCAGTTGTTATAGTGTCTACTTCATTGATCTCTTTTCTGGTTCTTGTTCCACTTTCCTCTAGCCGGTTCTCTTAAATAACACTGATTAACAGCAATGATGACACCCTTGGCATGATTGGTCTGTGAGAAAACGAGATCCCGGATAAACACCCAGAAGCCACTAAACCTGATTCAGTCTGGTATTGTAGTTATTGTTGTTTACCGTTTGTTTGTAATGACATGATGCCGTATTGGGTGAACAGCATAATAATTCCCATATCCCTTATCTTATCTGACATCATTGTAAACAGAAGTAAAAGGTTGCTGCGGGAAGGTAATTTGGGGGCTGTGTGCAATCGACTTAATGTTAACCATGTTTCTTGGACAGAAAGCCCTAGTTTCTAATTTGTGTTTTTTACTTTTAATGAGGCAAGCTATTTTCTCCATTATTTGGATGAATTCTTTCATTGTTGCTTTTCCGCATTTTTTATTTGATTAAACGGTTTGTTTGCCTTTGCAAATCCTCACCCTGATCTTAAATAGCTGGGATGAGGGAAAAAGCCACAACCGCAACATTTTCATTTCTCCTCTGCCCCAGAAAGGAAAGAAAAGGGTTTCTGTAGAGATTAATATACGTTGGTGAAAACCTGCCAGACACAAGTGTTCAAACAGTAAGCTCTATATATAATACAAAAAGTTTACTTAAAAAAAAAAAAAAAAAAAATCACACACACACAAGCAGATATTCATAAACACATTCACGGGATTACATAATACAAACACAAGTAATCAGGACAAACATCACTGATTTATTAAATACGACAAATCCTCAAACCCTTAATTAAACCATGACAAGCTTGCTCCGTTTTACAAAAACAAACCCCTCCTTTCTAAGGTTAAACCACATAAATATTTGACTTCTTCAAGCTAATTCACTCTTTTCACAGAGGAATATTACATTTTAATCTGTGCATCTTAGGGACATAACAGGCTAGCACTTTATGGAATAAAATGATTATGTGTGCAGAAGAGGGCTTAGACATCAATTTATTGACTTCCTAAAATTACTTGTCGCAGGTCATAAGGGCCAATAAAATTCTTAGCTGTGAGTGCTGGCAAAATTAGGAAATTTGGTGGGTCAATGCAGAAGCAAAAAGACATTTCTAGTGGAGAGAGTGGTCACCATAGCAACAAGCATCCAAAGACGAGTCTCCAAGCTGAAAATATAAGTACTCTTAATGTGTACCATCAGAGGATTGTGCTCTGTCCCGAAGTAAATAAATAGATGAATGAAGCTTCTTTTTTTATTATTTCATTCATTGTGTAGCACTGAAAAAATAGCATTCATTCTCACTCATTTTTACTACTGAGCTAGCATGTGCTGAGGATAAAACTGTATGCATTTTATCAATATTTTTGATATGAAAAACTATTACTAGTCTCCTTTTTGTGTGTTTTATATTTTGAAAAGGTGCACAAGGCAACAACAGCACCTGAACAGATCCATCACAGACTTACAAAACAAGGCTGGTTTTATACCTTGACCTCGTTTATTTAAACAAAACCTTTTAATGTGGCTAATCACAGAGGAATAATGCGTTTAACCCATAAGCCAAAAAGCCCAAAGCAACTTTTCAAAAGTGCACCAAAACGTGTTTATCCAAGCATTCTCAGTTTCTCTGGATTTACAAATTATACTTATGTGATTCAGTACATCCAAACTTTGGTTTTATTCTGTAAACTACTGATATCATTTCTACCAAATTGAAAATAAAAATGTTCTCATTTTGCACAAAAAACAAAAAGGTGCCTTGTTTTCAGACATGGCTGAATACATACATTTTTAGACAACACACTATCAACGTTTTATCTTCAGAAGATTAAGAAAGTAATATTTAATGGATTAGTTCAATAACTTTAAATTACAACCGATTTTTTCTGCATATTTTTCTTTTGTGTGTGTGTGTGTGTGTGTGTGTGCGTGCGTGCGTGCGTGCTGGCGTGCGTGCGTGCGTGTGTGTGCATGTGTGTGTGTGTTTGTGAATAAAACAAATATTAACATTTTACTCAAACCCACACCCAATAAATCCAGTAATTCACTGAAACAGAGAATTTTAAAGTCTCATAATGTTCTCATTTGTATATCTGGACAGCATTTTAAGATGAAGAGGCACTCTTTGGTTTTCAACCGCAATAACTAAGACACATTTACATATTCACATAGTGCTGCTTTTAATACAACACATTTCTTGTTATGAATTATGATAACCAATGATTTGTTGAGTCAAATTGCTTTCCCACCTCAACAAAACTGCTTGCTATTCCAATCGGGCCAAGACCTTGGAGCGATTGTTCTGGTGCAGATCTAACCCACTGTCATATAAAGACCTGCATGAACAGAAACAAGGACATTTACTAAGTTCTAAATCTGAGTGCAATTGTTTTAATGTTAATGCATTTGTGTTTGTCCTAAAAGTGTTATGTGGAAGTTTGTGAATCCCTTGCAGAATCTGTGAACAATTTTGACACAATATTACATTAATATGTATAATGATTCATTATCTTTTGCATATTTGGACCTTATCCAACTGAAGAATCTGCAGGACTCTGAGGATTTTTCTGAAGATCAGTGCTCAGTTTATCTGTTTAGAATAAACAAGATACTCATGGACAATTATCACAAAACAAATAAAAAAGGTAGCCACACAAAGAATTAAAGACCATGGGTTCCCAAATGTTTGGAGGGGGTTATTTTAATCATCTCAGCCCATTTTCTGTCTTGTGGACTATATGTAAACATATTTTGTGTAGAATGTCTTACACAGGACATCACTAAATAACAAAAAACAAATGATCTCTCTTATTCTGTCAGTATATTTCACATTTTCACAGAAAGGGGTTCACAAACGTTTGCATAACCCTGTGTCATAAATATTCACAGCACATTATACAAAACAGAACAGAGCTGAATATATATTTTGTGATAATATGCACAGAAAAGTGAATGACTCTTGCATGTGCTGTATGAAAGTCACATGAAGGCTTTCAAACAGACTCTTCTGAGTAGAAAGCTGATTGCGAGCCATTCATGTGCTGCTCTGATTGCAGGATTGCACTGCATGTTCACTCTCACTCCTGGTAAATCATCAAATCATCCGCAAAAGTGCTCTAATGAACTAAAAACATCCTCATCAGGTTACGTTACTCTTTTTTTACATTATTTCATCTTAACATTTAATCAATGAAACGATCTTGTTTTTTTGGCATTTTCATGCTAGTTCTTGTTGTTTAGCTACTATTGCATTTAACATTTATGTACTTTTTCCAAAGCTGCTAGTGCTTATTCTTTAGGTAATAGTACATTTTAAAGTATATTATTTGTCAGATAATAACTCTCAATTATTACACTGTTACTTATTCATTAGATACTACATTAAATAGATTTTAATAATTATTTATCACATCAGATAGTACTAATTGATGACTTATTTCAATAATGACTAACAATTATATTGATATTTACTTAATTTGCCATTTACTTTAAAGGTACATCTAACACTAAGATATAAACTATTCAGTTTTGATTAGTAAATTTGTGAATAATTTTTCCATATTTGTATATATTAGTAGTTCATTTGGCATGTTTATTAGATAGTAGTACATAGTACTGCCTATTTATTAGGTATCCATATTAAATATATAATAGATTTTATTTATTACATACTTTTATTTATTCTTTATATTTATTAGATATTAATTAGATAGTTCTTATGAGATGCTAGAACTTTTTAATTAGACACTCATTCATATTAAATAGATACTAGTATTTTATTCAATAGATACTAGTACTGCTTTGAATACTATTTAAAAAATTATTAGATTTCTTTATTTTATTAGTAAGATTTCTAGGTAGAAATTCAAAAAGATTTTTAAAGATTTTTTAATTTAACTCCAAAGTTGCCATTTTTACTAGTCTTTGGAAAAGTAAAGATCCCATGGGCCAGCCTGTACACCAGCCGGTGACCTTCTCATCATTGGACTCCAGGGTTCTCCAGCCTCCGGCGCCTAGACAGCAGCTCTGCACAGGAAGTTTGGCCAGAGGAGAAATGGTCATGCCCAACTGAGCCTGGTTTCTCTCAAGGTTTTTTCCTTCACTTTCGTCAGTTAGTGAAGTTTGTTCCTCGCCACTGGCTTGCATGGATTTGGGACTTGTGGAGCATGCGCATCGATGGATTTGCTCTTCAGTGTTTGGACTTTCAGCAGTAAAAATTAAAGCACACTGAAATTAACTAAACTGAACTTCAACTCAATTTACTAGAACTTCTATGTTTAGCTGCTTTGACACAATCTACATTGTAAAAGCGCTATAAAAATAAAGATAAATTGAATTTAATTGAATTAAAGCATAAGGATTGTTACTAGTAAACTAGTAATTATGGCAAAGTATTATTATTAAATAATTGCTATCTACTATATAATGAATAAGTAATAGTATCAAATGAATAAGTACTGGTAATTTTTTTTTTTTTAAGAGAGAACTAGTAGCTATTAAGTAAAAAATACTATTATTTTTTACATTACATGTTAAAACGGCTTACAACAAAGCATCAGCATGCATTTAAATGATATTAATTATAGCACATATATAGTATACTAAAGAGATTAAGAGATTAATTTAAAAATTCGGTCATCATTTTCTTACCCTCATCATGTCTTTTCCAGACCTTTTTATATATTTCTCTATTGTCTGTAGAACACATACACACAGATAGAGATAATTTTATAATGAACAATGGATTCTAATAGGTCTTCTTTCCATGAAAGAAAGAAAGAAAGAAAGAAAGAAAGAAAGAAAGAAAGAAAGAAAGAAAGAAAGAAAGAAAGAAAGAAAGAAAGAAAGAAAGAAAGAAAGAAAGAAAGAAAGAAAGAAAGAAAGACATGTGTAAACGATGACAGATTTTTTTTTTTTTTGTGAAACATCCCTGTAAATGTACAGCCAGTCAATCATCACTCATTAATAAACCGATTTTAATAACGCCTTCCTTCACCTTCCTTTGTGTAATGTAATAATGCTTCTCAAACTTGCTACTTAAAGAGTGACTGAAAACTCATTTGGCCGCCCACTCTCTCCATTAACACACAAGCACACAGAATGTCCTGCTGATACAAAAAAAAAAGAATCCCTGCTTTTCCTTTTTCTATGTTATGCCTTGTATCTTGTTTTTTTTTTTAGTTCTTTAGCCTGTTCCCATAATCCTTTGTAGTGAATCTGTCCAGAACAACATGACTATAATGAAGAGAAGAAAAATGCAGAGAACCTCCATTACAGTCCAGCCTGAGATGAAATAAACATTAGTGTTTAGGTTTGAAATGCAACAGCTCTGCCGCGGCCAGATAAGACATCACTGTCAGAGATGTTCTGTCACACAAATGGGGATGAAGATATTCAGAAAGCTCGCTGGATCGTGCCAACAGGAAAGAAAAAAAAAATAGTGCAGCCTCTAAACGAGTGAATAATAACCATCTGAGTGTGGAAAGCACTTCAGTGGTCATTGATTTAAACAGCCGTCACCAACGGCAGCAGCTGCAAGCCAATAATTGAGGAGAGTGGAGAAGCTGCTCACATTCAGGCCCATTTGAAGACGCATGAATGTGGTTTATTCCTACAGCGGTCAGACAGTGGAACTGAGTACACAGAGCTGGCAGCAGGTGGTAATAGTGTGTTCAAAAGAGATTTAGCAGTCCATAACATGACTAGTGGAGCTGCACACTGCAGTTGTTCCTCACATAAAAAAAGGTTCTTTGTGTGAGGAAGCAGATAACAGGCTTGTGATACCACAGCACTGCTCTTCTGGGAGCTGGAGCTGATTCAGACAGAGAACGGAGCAGAATACCAAGACGGAGCAGGACAGAGGAGTGACCCCACAAAGAGATGTCCAATGGGCCTCCAGAAGATCATTTAGCAAACATATAAGTATTTGAAGTCAATACATCTATCTATCCATCTATCTATCTATCTATCTATCTATCTATCTATCTATCTATCTATC
>CAIGQV010018106.1:9597196-9638712 GCA_903798115.1 Danio jaintianensis | reverse complement strand
TTGCTAAATTGATATTATGTTGTATCTTGAATGTTTCACGATTCAGATTTAAGTAAAATGTCCAGTCAGTGATGCTAAAGAGTTCAGTTTACAGCTTAGAGAACATTGTTTTAAGCAAGGGATAAAGTACATCCAAAATACAGTCTGTCAGGCTTATCGACAGCATAACGCAATCATTTTCTTGTGTGTGAAAAAAACCCCACCTAGATTTACTTTATCTCACTTTTTACAAGGTTAAAAGATAAAAAGTACACATAAAACATTGTTTTGAGCTGTAATAGTTTATTAAATCTTAATAATAATAATAATAATTCCTTACGTTTATATAGCGCAGCCCTGCTTAGCTTATGTGGGTGACCATGTGAGAGCTGCAGAGAGCTAGCTCTTATCACATGTCAAAGCTGACAGAAATGAAAAACAACTTAATGGAGCATACACTAACCTAAACAAACAGTCAAAAAAAGCTGCGTGACAGAGAAGCATGTAAACATGGATGTAAACATATTTACTGACAGGCAAGGTGATTTAAAGTACCCAGACGAGCCTGTGTTATTAGTTTCAGCGGTTGTTGTCTGGGAATAACATACCTTGGAATGTCATGACTGACCAATTAGAATCAAGTATTCCAGACAGGCATGTAATATTCATTCATTCATTCATTCATTCATTTTCCTTCGGTTTAGTCCCTTACTTATCAGGGGTCACCAAAGCGGAATGAACCGCCAGCTATTCCGGCAGAAGTTTTATCCAGCGGATGCCCTTCCAGCCGCAACCCAGTACTGGAAAACACCCATACACTCTCACATTCACAGACACATACACTACGGCCAACTTAGCTTATCCAGTTCACTTATAGCGCATGCTTTGGACTGTGGGGGAAACTGGAGCACCCGGAGGAAACCCGGGCGAACATAGGGAGAACATGCAAACTCCACACTGTAATGCCAACTCGAACCAGCAACCTTTTTGCTGTGAGGCTACCTAGTCATGTAATAACTTTAGTTAAACTCTATATTGGGCATACTGGTAGCCATTAAGTGAACTGGTTGTATACGTTATGTAGAAGAGACTGAACATGATTCAGTGTCCTGATATACTCTCAGTGTATATTCACAATGGATATACTTACAGAGTATATTCACTCTATGATTAGTAGTTCTTGAAAAAAATTAGAAATACCATTACAAAGAGATACTGATCATGAACGTGCAGACGCATATGCATTGCTGGGAGCAATGACTGCATAAGTATGTGCTTTGCTCTTTCAGCTAACTGACAGTGTTAAAGGAAAAAACATGCAATAAAAATCCCACCTGAAACAACCATCCTATGTTTAAAGTTTTGAGCTGTTTTGCTGAACTGTGTTTCCTGACATATTATACTACATACTACTCATACTACATCACAAGTTCAATCATGTAACAAATGCACTACAAATTTTACTTATTCAGAAAAAAGTTATTAAAAATAAAGGTTCCATTGACATTGTTGGTTCCATAATTACGTTTTTATGCACAGGAGCCATTTCATTCTGTAAAAGTTTATTTTCTTTATCGGAAAATGTTTTTAGCTTATTGAAATACTCTTCACACTATGAAAAACGGTTATCTGTAAACACTTAAACTTTAACACCCTCTACATTGCATGAAAATTCTTTATAGGAATCAAAAATAGTTTTCCTATGGCATTACATGAAAAAAGTATTTTCCAGCCTTTATTTTTAAGACTGTAGCAATAAATGTTGTTGGTGTTTTACTGACAATAGGGTTTATTTCAGTTGAAATAAATTGTATGAACAGGTATGTTTTTTTGAGTTTTACATTTATAAAATATTAAATTCATTATATATCTGTCACATATAAGATGTCCTTCTGCTTGAAGACATGCAGAAAACAGTGATGCGCAAGTGGGACACATACATTATGATCCATGGTGCTTAATATTTATGCGCAGTGACATGACTCGCATATATTTTTCAGGAGGAACAGCCTGTTTCTCTCTCTCTCTTTCTCTGTGTCATTTCACATGCGAAAACAGACATGTGAATGTTAATCCACACTAGTATGTGCAGTCATTACAGGAATATTCTGAAAATTCTGTACATTTTTCTATTCATCTTCTACTTGTTCCAAACCTGTTTGAATTTCTTACTAGTGCTGAACACAAAAGCAGACCTTTCTAAGAATGTTGGTAACCGTAGCCACCCTAACAATTTTAGGTTCTTAAAACATTCCCTTAATGTTCCCATTAAGTTAAATTTTTAAAATGTACTTGGAACATTCAAAACGTTCAGTTTTTGAAACTATGTATTAACATTATTTTTTGGTTAAAATAGTTTGGAGGGTTTTTTTTTTATAATAATAACATTATTCATACCATTTCAGTCTTATATATTAATGTTCTCAGAACTTTATAAAAAAAAAAAATAGAACATTCTATCCACAATATATTAATGTTCTAAAAACGTTTTTCTATCAACATTACAAGAATGTTCCTAAAACATTATTTTAATAACCTTAAGTGCAAACATTTACACAACTTTTAAGAAACTTTATGGAATGTTCCCTTTTATCTGTGCATTAACTTCCATCATATTTTTTTCCTTCAATGGAAGTCAATAGCTACTGAACATTCTTCAAAATATCTTCTTTTGTTTTCTGTTGAAACTTATAAAGATTTGAACCACTGGAGGGGTGAGTACATTTTCATTTTTGGTGAACTATCACTTTAATACATTGGTAAGAAATTTACAATTCGAGTGTGTCAATTTGCTCTGAAGAGATATTATTGCCAGAGACGTCCCTGGAAACCTAAAGCAATGTATGGAATGGCTAAGTTTGCACTTCTCTGATCAAACCAACCAAGAAAACAACGCTTTCTGCTCAGTCATGAGGATGATACGGACGGTTTACAGCAAAGCAGTAAACACCAGACTAACTTAATCCCATGACATCCCTCTTTGACTTTCCCAGCTGCAGACAGTTAAATTTTTCATGTTTATAAGCCACTTATTGTGTTTCTGCATTGAATTCTGTCCAGAAAGTCAGTCATGCTCTATTTACTGAGCAATATGAACAGCGGTAGCGGTATATTGTCTGCTCCACCTCAGGGCCACATGCTGCCCTCGTAGAGCTTCTGTTCACCAGCCGCCAGCCTTGAATGTGATAGTGGGCTCCTTCTCTGAGGACCAGAGCCCTGCAACATCTGCAGATGCCTCAGCGCTGGAGAACTCAGGTGTCAGAGTATTTAAAATTTCTGCTCTGGGCTGACTAAGGTAAGATAGCGGCGATAAAACCTGCAGCAAAGTCTTGCTGTCCCTGGTGAAATCACAGACACAGTCGTTTCCAGGTCACATTCTTGCCTGCTGGGTTTGGTTCATTGCACATTTTAGTGAGGGAAATGGGTAGGATAATTATAAAAGCAGAAGTGTTTGACTAAAAAGAGGATTGCCCGAGTTAAATCTTCACTCGAGTGGAAACACTATACTCTTTATTGGAGATCATCTGAAATGCACCTGACACCTTAAAGGGGTAGTTTACCCAAACATTTTAATTTACTCACTATTTATTGCTCACCCTCAAGAGGTTATAAACCTTTTTGAGTATCTTTATTCTGTTGAACACAAAAGAAGATATTTTGAAGAAAGCTGAAAAGACATTGACTTCCATGCTAGGAAAAAAAAAGGAAGTCAATGGTTACAGGTTTCCAGCTTTCTTCAAAATATCAGAAAAATAACAGAAGAAAGAAACTCAAACAGGTTGGGAACAAGTGGTGGATGAGTAAATGATGACAGAATGTTCAGTTTTGTGTGAGCTATTTGTGTAATTTAAAACAGAATCTGGCAACATCTACAAAAGCACTTCAAGAAATACCTGCAAAGCTAAAGTTTACAGTTTGAAATTTTAGGGACTTGTCTAAAAGTACTGTAAAAGAGTCTATCAAAAATAATGACAAATAGATTTTATTTATTTATCAATTAACTTCTATTAACTAGATGAAAACAACATTTGGTGCATTAAAAACAAAGGTACACTTGGGCATAATATTCATGTAGATTTCTTAAAGTGTCTTGGAGATGTTGGAGATGGTTTGAATTTAGTTTGTCTCAGTTTTATTTGTTTCCTAACGTCTTCCCAGACAGACTGGAAAGAGATCAGATCTCTGTGTGAAGAAATGGCTAACTGAATGGTGTACATACACAAAGTCTCAATGGATTACTATAGTTACAGTTCCTCAAGTGGTTCCAAACCTTTATGTGTTTATTTCTTCTGTTGAACACAAAAGAAGATAATTTGAAGAAGGCTGAATACATGTAACCATTGACTTCCACAGTAAGAAAAATATTACTATGGGTGTCAATAGCTAGGTTTTCAGTTTTCATTCATTCATTCATTTTTGTTGGTGAAACAACTAGTGGTTTGTTTCCACACAGTACTGTATGAGCTATCCATGATCCATATATTTGAGCGATGCATGCTCCAGCAAGCAGATAACGAAACGCTACTGGGATACGGAGCCCTAACTGCTTCTTTCCTATATCATCACAATTTCTTGGCCCACACCGTAATAAAACCAAGCAATACAATTCCAATGACACTGCAGAGACATTATATCTAGTTGATGCACACATAACAGAGCATAAAATAGACAGGAATAATGGGAGCACAGCCAACCTCTATGATCAGAAAGTCCCACTGGGATCTATTTCTCGGTCTTGCGGACGCCATGCGGTTGCTGCACACGCAAGACATGCATGACTGGATGAGGAGGAAGCACAAGGACATTCACTGTCATGGGTTATAGCTACTCTACAGGGGCCGATGCCCTACAAATGACCTTAAAACAATGAAAAGACAGAAAGGGTTCACTACAAACATCAGATTCATGCTCAAATGCTCAACAACACTGCCACAAAACACCCCGCTGAAGTTATTTTCAGAAAAGCATGGCATACTTGTCAAAAGCATGTCATCAGAAACATGTCATATATGTGATATGAGTGCTTAATCTACATTGTCAGTTGACATTTAAAAAAAAAAAAAAACTCGTTCAGTAGTCGTAGCCCTTATTTAAGCATGCCACTCCAGATTTGCTACTAGTACAGATTTCTATGTCTGATTTTACCTTTATATTTATATTTTTTCAACACAAGTTCGTTAAAGTAGATAATTGCATTTTTTATCCAATTATTATCCAATATACAATAAAAGCACTTATGCGTATTTACAATACAATTTCATGGCAATTCGTAACTTTTTGATTTAGTGGTTAATTCGTATGAATTTGTACGATTTAATTTGTACTATTTAGTACGATTTGCTCATCACCCAATGATGGTTGGGTTTAGGGGTGAGGTTGGGTGCCACGCCTCCTTTTTAAAATCGTACAATTTCGTACGAATTAGCCACTAAACTGACAAAACGTAAAAATACTCACGTTTTCTCGTGAGATCAGGCTGGTATTTAATGTTGCATACACTAAAATGCTCTCGAAATCACTACACTGTAAAAAATGATATGACAAAAAGTCATGAGAACTAATGTTTTTATGCTACTTTAACTTATTTCAATATGTTAATCAGGTTTAATGTAATATTTTTTGTCACTTTTATGTAAGTTGAGATGACTAGAAAAGTTAATTTGATTAAACTAAAAAAATTTAGGCAGCAAGACATTTTTTATACAGTGTGAATGTGAATTTACAGTACATTCTTAAAATGTTGTAGACTTTTAGTTCTAGTGTCTTTTGTACATACTGTGTCTTCATATATGCATAACCTATATAGTAAAGAATAGAAATAAAGGGCAAATTTTAAACTAAATGTTAACATTGATCACAATGGTGACTTCAAAATATAACTGTAGTCAACTTGGAGGCTTTTTTAAGTTTAATATCTGAAATTGAGGCATTAAAAGGATAGTTCACCCAAAACCTTCACTTGACACAAACCTTTATAAGTTTCTTTTCTGTTGAATACAAAAGAAGATATTATGAAAAACGTTGGAAACCTGTAATGATTAACATCCATGTGTGTTTTTCCTGAAATGGAAGTCAATGGTTACCGGTTTCCAACATTTTTCAAAATATCTTATTTTGCATTCAACAGAAAAAGTAAATTCACAAAGGTATGGAACCACTTGAGGGTGAGTAAATAGTGAGTAAATTTTGGGTAAACTATCCCTAATTCATGGAAGGCTATCAAAGTGTTGAATGCAAAATCATTTAGCTTTACATGGTAATCTAAATATTTATTTCATATTGATCTTCATTACTATGCAGATTCTGAAGCTCACATTCAGTTTCTCTTCTGACAAAGCAAGCAGAATATCCTGAAAACCAGGAGAGATGATGTACCTAAAAGCTTCAACAGCAGTTTCTCACGCTTCAGATTATCTGACAACTTTTATGACAAGGCAGATATTCATCTTGAGAGAAACGCATTTGAAAGAATCTGCAATTACTATTCTGGTTATATGTCTGTAGTCAGATTTGAAATTCTGAACTCGCCACTGTTTTGTTGTGTTTGCAAGAGCCACGCAACCAAAGCAGAAACGGTGACGGGGAGCTGTGGGAAATGTTTTGCTGATTTAAGCAGTACAGCCATGTTTTGAACATTTTCCCTTGAGAGAGATAACAGAAAGTGAAATGAACAGCCTCTTAGGCACAACACAAACCTGACCGTGTGACATTTCACACTTTTACAGCTGTCATTAGGTGTAAAGAGAACAGAGTATGAAAACTTCAGTGCCGCTTAATACACTGAATGTATAATGAGAGATAGTGAGAGCAGCATTTTACCAATTTAAGCAACAATTTCCCTTATTTAGCTGTTTTTAGGAAACTATAGTGATGATATTGCATTAAGTGACATATCATTAGCCAGTAAGCGGCTATAGCTGGATGAAGCACTGTGCTTAAGCATGCTAACAAAATCAAATCCCATTTTATTGTGTTGCAGTCAGTCTTATTCTCACAGACTCAATACTTCTCTCCATTTATAAATATAAGATGACATCGAAATCTAAATTGTAGCTGAAGGATAAAGAATGTTTTCATGGTCTTTTCAATATTTAGGGCTTTTTTTTTTTTAAATACAGACAAAAAGATTTTTTCAACCATTAAAACAATGAAGAAATATTACAGCTTTTTTACATTAGAATGGCTCTGGTTTATATTTTTAAATATATATTTTTTTCTGAACAAAAATGATGACTTACACATTTTACAATGATATACAGAAGACACTTCTGTAAAAGTAATTTGGTAGAAAGTTTGTTCCCAAAAATTGTTTCATGGATATATAGAGCATTTGATGATATACTAAAAGACTCAAATAAAAAGACTTCAAACCATTATGTCTTAAGCCAGTTCTTGTTTTGTCAAAACATTTTATTTTCACAAGTTATTTAAAGTAGACACTTTGCTTGCATTTAGTATGATTTCTGTGCATATAAAACGCTTTTGTAAATTATACTTTTTTTGCTGTTACTTTTAAAAGTTGTTGCCTGCATACATTTTAAACAGCAATAGTTGTATAATTTCATTCATTCATTCATTTTCTTTTCGGCTTAGTCTCTTTACTAGCACCCAGAGGAATCCCACGCGAACACGAGGAGAACATGCAAACTCCACACAGAAACGCCAACTGACCCAGCCGAGGCTCGAACCAGCGACTTTCTTGCTGTGAGGCGAACGTGCCATCTAACTGGTTACTTTCAGTCAATCGAGTGAAGATTTTTTCGTTCTTATCAAATCCAAAACAAGCAGAAAGTAATCTACACACCAGAAGCCCGAACAGATATTTCTGAAGAGAAATTAAAGAGCTTAGCTGTACTTTTGCATCATTTCATAAGAAACCCACAAGCATGCAGATGACAAATGAAATGCAACATCCTGATTGTTCCTCCTCCTTTATTCATATCTCACTGGGAACAAACTATTTGAGAAGCCAGATCAAAATGGCTCCACTTAATCTATGCCTCTGAAAAAAATTCTGAGAAGCCTTTTCTGCAGCTTTTCAGCATGACTCAGTTATTTCACCGCAGTCCATTTATACCATCAAAGTTGATCCTCTCAAAGCACGGTTGGAAAGAAAAAGTCAGCGTGCAGATCTGTAGCAGGAATACTGCTGGTAAGGTACTTACAAACACGTGTATAGCTCCGAATCAGGACCTAAAAGCACTTTCTGTACTTGTTGTTTATTCTGAGCTGAATAAAAAAGCAACATAGCACTTTCCATCCCACTAAAATTGCCCACAGAATAATTGGCAAATTCAACAACTGTCTTTCGCAGCTCAGTATGTAATTGCCGCTGACCCTCTTGTCATCGATCTGCGAGAATGTTGATGAAAAATGTCTAGCCTCCTCTTTGTAAAGCTTATGATTTAAGATTATTATAGTTAACCCAGCCAAGAAAATGCAATAAAGAAGAAGAACGGCAGCTTGTAGTCAGCGCTGAAATTGGTGCCTACAACTTTAATGACTCATCCAAATATTGTCTAAACAAAATGGCTTCTACTTCTCGAACTCTCAGTAAATCTGTGAGAAATATAGTCTTCTGTGCACCAACAGAGGCATTTATTTTCATTACCTTAATCACCAAATCAATACAGTGCCAAATGGCCCACATTAATCTCAGCAGAAAATAATATATGGTGGTACAGAGCACTGCAAAAGGCACAACCAGATTAAACGCGCATAATGGCGAATGATTTGAAACAGATTTAGGGTTGGTGCTAAACTAATATTTATTTTATTTTCTTTAATTTTTTATTTTATTTTATATTAATTACTCTACCACATTGGTATGGAAAAGAGGAGGAAATCTTGTGCTTAAAATATTCAAGAAAAATGCTATTACTAAGCAGGGGGTGGTTAGCACTGTCGTCTCACAGCAAGAAGGTTGCTGGTTCGAGTCCCGCCTGGGCCAGTTGACATTTCTGTGTGGAGTTTGCATGTTCTCCCGTGTTCTCCTCCGGGTGCTCCGGTTTCCACCACAGTGCAAAGACATGCGCTATAGTTAAATTGGAGAAACTAAATTGGCCGTAGTGTATGAGTCTGTGTGTGAATGTGAAAGTGTATGGGTGCTTCCCAGTACTGGGTTCCGGCTGGAAGGGCATGTGCTGCGTAAAACTTATGCTGGAATAGTTGGCGGTTCATTCTGCTGTGGTGACCTCTGATAAATAAGAGACTAAGCCAAAGGAAAATGAATGAATGAATGAATGAGTGTGTTGTTTACTTAAGACATTTTCAGTTTTGAAAGTTAAAACAGTAACATTATATTACCATTGTATATCATTGTATTTGTTTGGTGTTTATAGCGTTATCATGAACAACATAAAATATAATAAAATATCAGACCATGGTACAACTGGCCAATCAGAACTAAGTAGTCCAGAAAAAAGAATCAATATTTAACTAATTAAAAACTTGATAATCCATATTACTTCAGCTGTCAGCTATAATTAAAAATGACCAAAACGAAGCTTGTGCAAGAGAGTTAACAGTCAGTCATTCAGGGATCATTAGCTTATCAGTGAAACACATTTTCTATAGGTGCAAATCAATGTAACAGTTATTCAATCTTCATTCAGCAGCATATATACAGTAAAATGGCATATAGAAAACATATTTAAATTTAGGAACTGAATAAAACATATACGTGAAACAACACTTAAGACGTACTTGTCATAATTGCAGTAGTTTACCCATATATCCACAGATAGAGAAAAAATATATTAAAAGTCCTATATTAGTGCAGTCCTGGAGCTACAGACTTGAGCAAAGGCAAAGCATATGCTCTCCTCAGATGTGCATCATAGCCCATCTGCAGGCATGAGGGAACATCTTTATTCAGTGTGTGCTCTGTCTGTAGCCATAGCTGCAGGGCAAAAAAAAAAGTAGAAAGGAAGAGTTTGGCTACTAACAGAACCCCAAAATGCTCAGCAAGTGATGGATTCATCAGAATGCTGAACAGTGACATTATTTATATATAAATATGTAATGAGACAGAGAGTGAAAGGTAGAAGGAAAAGAGAGTCATTTATTTAGCATTAATCTGATAAATTGAATAGACCACAAGCGCAAATGTTAATGAGCAAGCAGTCCGATGTTTATGCATTAAACGGTCTTTGGATAATTCTCAAATAATGTTGGGAAACATTCATTTATTCATTAATTTTCTTTTTGGCTTAGTCCCTTTATTAATCTGGGGTCGCCACAGCGGAATGAACCACCAACTTATCCAACATATGTTTTATGCAGCGGATGCCCTTCCAGCTGCAACCCATCACTGGGAAACATCCATACACACTCATTTACACACATACACTATGGACAATTTTAGTTTACCCAATTCACCTGTACCGCATGTCTTTGGACTTGTGGGGGAAAGCGGAGCACCCGGAGGAAACCCACGCGAACATGGGGAGAACATGCAAACTCCACACAGAAATGCCAACTGACCCAGCCGGGGCTTGAACCAGCGACCTTCTTGTGAGGCGATTGTGCTACCCACTGCGCCACCGTGCTGCCCTGTTGGGAAACATAATTCTCTTTTCTTTTTTTTCTTTTTTTTTTTTTAAATCGCAATTTGCAGAGCCCATATAGTTTAAATACTGCTGTTCTTAAAGCTGCTTTAAAATGAAAAAACTGGATATAACTAGTCATAGCTGAATAATAGGAGTTCAGCACATGGAAATGACATACAATAGTCTTAAACATTGTTTTTCCATTCACATGTAAATCCAATGCTATCACACAGCAATTTGTAACTTTTTTGATTTAGTGGCTAGTTTGTATAAATTTGTACGATCTCATCTGCACAATTTAGTACGATTTGCTTATTCCCCAATGACGGTTGGGTTTAGGGGTGGGGTTTGGTGCCACACCTCCTTTTAAAAATCGTACATTTTCATACGACTGAACTAGCCACTAAACTGACAAAACGAAAAATAGTTACATTTTCTTGTGAGATCGAGCTGGTAAATCCCATGAGTTTAAAATCTCAGTGAAAAACAGGCCAATCGGCACAATACACCAACTCTGATAATCCACATGGGATCATTAATATGCACACCCAGGCTGCGTCTGATTGGCCACAATGTTTCCCAGTAAGATTATAGCAATGATACTTTTTTCCATTATTTTTAAGTTCATCTAAGCTTGTATTATACTTTGTATGTGGAACTATCATTTTGAAAATAGGACAGTCTTAAGGGGTCATTCTGCGAAGCAGTCAACCAAGCATGACCACAGAGGTCTGGTCTGTTCACAACGTGTCAGAACACAAAATGCAGCATATAAGGATTCTAAATGCTTTCAGGACCACCCCAAAGTGGCATAATCTCTGTATAAATGCACTGTATTGTTTGTTAGCTTATATTGTGAAATATAGTGAAAATTAGTTTGTAATGAGCCAACAAACACATTTATGCTTATAATGAAACAACAGGAAAAAAATGTAAGCCGCCATGTTTAATGCATGTTTATGCATAGTGTCATATCAATCAGCTCTTACTTCAATTTCTTTTGAGTGGAAGAACAGCAAATAAAAATGATCTGTTTATGCAGAGGTTGATATTAATACCTGCCTGTGTTTATATATATGTTAAACACAATATACAACTCTAAATACGTCTCTCTCAACTCTTTTGTGAAGTATAATTAGAATTTTGCCTATTTTTAATCCACAACACAACCCAGGAGCAAACTAGATTACTCTGGTGGAATAACGATGGTTTACTCAATTAGCTAAAATAATCCAGTTCACTTAATGATTATTTAACAAGGAATCTACTCAATTTATTCAAATTTTTATTTGTCAACTTAAATGTGATTGTTTTGCACATGTTTTCAGAGTATATTGTGTGTGTGTGTGTGTGTGTGCGTGTGTGTGTGTGTGTGTGTGTGTGTGCGTGCGTGCGTGTGTGCGTGTGTACTCCTAGGAGTAAATTCTACGGTTCTGAATGGGCTTTTAAAAACTGGTGGATTTTTGCACTTACATAAGCCACATACCTTCTATGTAGATATCAGAGAACAATGTAACCTCTTGTAAGCATGCATACTATGGCACAGTTAGAACAAAAACATGAATTAACATTTCGAAATCCATGTACTTCATGCTGACAATATAATTTGTATTAGCCTAAGTGAGAAGCACTATAACAATGCTCTATTTTGTAAACATACCTCAAACAAACACCTTCATATACGTATATTAAAGAAAAGCAAACCTTATATGCTGAGCGGTGAAGGGGGAGATGGACCGTGGCACCTCACAGTATGATGGATTTCTGAAAAATATCACTAAATTGGACTCCCTCGTTCCAAATTACAACAAAATGTCCTTCAAATTGCTCGTAATCTGGAGGTCAGGCTCCGGTGGCTCTGGTAATTGGGTACATGCGATTTAGGGCAGCGCGAGGCTAAGCAATTCAGAACCTCACTTCATCTGCTTCCATTCACATCTGTCCAACAGGGCAAGCACCACGAGACCACAGCACTCAAACACCATGTAGACTATGCAAGATAAAATATGTAGGTTTGAAGTAGTTTTCAAATGTGGTTTTAATTTGCTACTTTTCATATGATAAGAAGCATTACACGCACCAATTTGACTGTGACATCTTCTGAATAAGTAATAACTTTCAAGCTAAAAAAAAAAACATTATATCTCCAAATTTTTATATATTAAATATTATATCTCCAAATTTTTTACAAATATTTCAAGACCAGTTGTAATTTTAATTGTGTCAGGCATCAAGAGTCAGGTTTCTGGGTTTTTTGTAAAACAGCCTCTATTGCTGCTTGATACAAACATGTACTTCTTGTTATTATTTAAAATGACACTCATGACCATTAAACATACACTTATTTGTTATTCTGGTGGTGGTGTGGAGAGACCCCATCATGATTGTGAAGCGCTTTGGGTGTATGGCCATACACGATAAATGCGCTATATAAATACACATTACATTAAATTACATTACCTATTCCTAAAAAAAACTGAACTCACACCCTAATAAAATTAACAGTGTATTTACAGAGGAAACATGATTTTTTTTTATAGGTTTTTATGTTGAGAGTTTGCAATATAATGGTTACTATATTAGAACGTCTGTGAATTTTCTTACAATGAATCAGAAATATTAAACACTCATGCTGCATACTATGAATGCAGTTCAGATGTACTGTATTACTTTACTACATATCATCCTGGCTGTGATCTTGTGACCCACCAGTTTTGTCACTTTACTTCCATTAACAGATCCTTTGCCTCGAGGGATTATAAAGTGTCCATTGGATGCACACTTCAGAATCTTGCTGAATGGAGTGGGTCATCCTGGTACTTCTTGCTTAATGTTATATGAATACTGTAGATTCAAACATACTCTTTAACATACAGTTTATTCACTCACTAGAGCACAGCCATTATTTTTCTGTGTGCTTAAATGAAGTCTAAGCATTGAAGTCTTGGCTTAAAACAGACTATATCAAATAGACAGGAATGAATGACAACACATAAAGTCTGACTTATCTTGATTATTAGTTTAGTTTTGGACTGTTGTTAGACGATTACTAGATTTTCAGTGACAGCCAAAATTTCACCTTGTTTAAGCCAAGCCATCAATGTTTAGATGTCTTAGATGTGTTTAGTGGGAGGCTACAGTTGGGGAATAAGTTTGCGAATTTGGATACACATAGACATGTTAAGTCCTTCAACAACCTGCAATCATTCCCATGCATTCCTCAGCAGTGGGTTTCGCATTTTCAAATGCAAATTCTCTGTGAAGTTGACTGAGTTGAATGATGTGCTGCTGCTTTATCACACACCTGTCAACATGTTTCACAATATGATATGAGGTCTATATTTCACACACCCACACTTCTTCCTGTCATTTTTCAAAGGAATTGCCTTCTTTGTGAGATTATAGTTCATTGTGGAAGTCAGATGAAAAATGTGGAGCGGTAGGTGGCAAGACGTTCACAAGTGACACTTTGGGATGATAGATTTTTGGAGCGGGGGTTAAAGATTGGTTTTAGCAGTCAGAATTTCCGCCTTTTCCCTTTGTCTCCTCTCGAAGGACCCTGATGCTATAACCAGTGATTATGCATATCACACAAAAACGCAGCTGAAAGGTATTGAGCGATGGGCTGTTATGTTTCTTCATCGCCGTCCCTGCAGGGCCTCCCAGAGAGCTGTGACGCTGAGTCATTTTGATTTGATAATAACAGCCATAGATTCTTTACCAAGTGAGCGTCCTTATTGTGAGTCACACATTTGTGCTTTTGAATGCTTTTGTTTTATCTTTCTTTAAGAAGTCTGGCCTTTTCCTGCCACCTTTCAAGTCAGCTGCTTATAAATAAGTAGAACTGAAAGGCACAGTGAGCGACTTCCTGAGAAAGAAGTTACCTCATAACCGAGATCCAAGTTAATCCAATTCAATCTATACAGACCCAACAAGGAATTATACAATGGCAATGTTTGTGTTGTTATTCAGTGGAAAATGGGAAATCATGTGAACTCCGGGGAGATTTGAATAGGATATGAGGTTGTCTCTCTCTCTCTTTCTCTTTCTCTCTCTCTCAGTCCCTGAACATATTTGCCAACAGATCTCTTGGGGAGGCTCCTTTGGGGACACAAAGGTAAAACTCTGGGGACCTTGTGCTTCTAATGCTGACACACACCATTCCTAAGGGTATTTTCTTAGAACAGATGTTTCTGTGTTAGTGGATTAGCCAAAGACAGCTGGACCTTATGCAGCTGACCGCAAAATACACTGTCAGATCAAACACTGGGCAAAGAGTTTGAAAATAAATTGCAGATAAACTTGCTTTATTTATTTATATAGCACAAAAAACAACAGACAATTGTGCTGTACAAAAATTGAATACAAATGATCAAATATGAACAAACGAATAAAACAACATACAATGCATAAAACATGAAACATATAAAGAAAAAAGCCAGCTCAAATGACTCGGGTATTAAAGGCCTTTTTTAAAAGGTGAAGCTTCAGTTTGCCCTTGAATATGGATTCAGTGGAGATTATCCTAATAGAAAGAGGTAGACTATTCCACAATTTGGGCCCGACAATGGCAAATGCCAGTCTCTCTTTCTCTTTAATTTTGATCTGGGAACCTTTTAACAATTTCTGACTTGATGAAGCATCTAGCAGGTATGTTAACAGTCACAAGTTCAGATAAATAAGAAAATACCATACCATATAAAACCTTATAGAGGTTTTAACTCTTTAAACTTTTTACATCAGCTTGATTTAGTCTCATTTAGATCCCTCTTGCTTTACAACTATAGGTCAGAAAGAGCAAACTTACCACTACATCTAAACCAACAACCTGTTTGTTAAATATCTAAATTAACTAACTAAATTAGTTCCAAAAAAGTTCTCTTTACTCAGTTACTCTCTTTCGTATAGGAGAATGATTTCAATAAAGAGTTTCAGTCAGGTTTCAGACTCCATCAAGCTCAGAAACCACACCACTTAAAATTACAAATGACTTGCTTTTATCTTCAGATAAAGGCTGCATCTCACTACTAGCTTTGTTTGATCTTTGTGCTGCGTTCAACATTATAGTTCATGATAGTCTCCTTTCGAGATACATTTCATCAATTTCAAATAAAAAAATTCTAAATTCGGCTTAGTCCCTTATATATCATGAGTCGCTACAGCGGAATGAACTGTCTGCTATTCCGGCATATGTTTTACGCAGCGGATGCCCTTCCAGCCGCAACCCAGTACTGGGAAATACCCATACACTCTCATATTCACACACGCACTTTATACATTACAGCCAATTTAGTTTCTCCAATTCACCTATACTGCTTGTCTTTGGACTTGTGGGGGAAACCGGAGCACCCGGAGGAAACCCACGTGAACACGGGGAGAACATGCAAACTCCACACAGAAATGCCAACTGAACCAGCAGAGGCTCGCACCAGTGACCTTCTTGCTGTGAGGCGACAGCGCTACCCTCTGCACCACCGTGCTGCCAATCTGGGTCATTATTAAATCCAAAACCACACTCATTACAAATTATGTTTCTATATCTGTCAATCACTCTGATATCTAGTTAAAATGAGTACATTCACTTCAATGATTCTGCTTTAATCATTTCTGCGCATGACTGTATCGTAGTCAATGCCACATGCTCTGTAATATGATTTTATATTCAAAGTTAAATTAAAATAGCAAAATGTGTCCATACATTTTTTCTGAGAAAACAGCTGTGGTAGGACGAGGAGTGAACACACCAAAAACCTTACAGTAGATGGGAAACCGATTGCTCCAACATGACATTTTGTAAACTGCATCTATAACGAAAAACTGCAAATATGCAGATATTATAACAATCTACGCTGCAAGGTAGCTCAGTGGTTAGCACTGTCACTGTGACGACCCATGATAAGAAGTGACTAAGCCGAAGGAAAATGAATGAATATAACAATCTATTGATAAACACACATCATGTTCTGTTTCTCACTCTGCACTGCTGCGGTCTGCAAATAAAATGAAGAAAGAGCTGAAAGATGAGGAAGAGTTGATGTCTGCCACTGTTTTCATAATAAATTTAAAGAGCCCCCTAAGTAGTACCTACTCACATTGTAATTGAACTGATCATTTTCACATGTATATAGAACCACTGCATCAAGATTATACGCCATTTTTGTTTTTTAGCTTTCAATTCGGATTTTACAAAGCTTTTAGCTATTTTTAACCTTTATTTAACCAAGATATGTGTCTAGAAACCCATATTTTGATTGAAAATGTTGCCATGGGGCAAAAAAAAGGTCTGGTGACTGGAGGCCACACTGAACCCCTATAGCTGCAGAAATTAGCAGGTAAGTGCTTCTCTCTCAAGTGAGGACCTTTTCTCCCCTGCCTTTACTCTTCAGGCAGAGTTGGGAAAGAGACATCAGAGTTACTGCAGGCAAATCACCCGTTACTCCAGCTGATGGGAGACAAAGAAAGACAGGATGTGTCTCATAAGCAGGGGAACATGGTGTGATCTGTCAAGCACAATGCAGCATTGTAATGGAGCTTTGCACTATATAGCACTTATGTAAACCTCCTTCACATCCACGGTATGTTTATGTAACTGACGCACCTTCAGGCACCCTGCAATGCCGGGGTTTCTGATCTTGCTCAGACTGCTTGTCTCAATCTGCCACTACAGGCCAGCTGTTACAAACATGTCCAGTCTTTGCACAATCACACAAGACTTGCAGAAAACCAGCCTCTTCACCATCTCCGCTCGGCTTTTGTCCTCTCGCATTTATAGCTGCTTGCCTGTGACTCTGTCAGACCTGGGCGGCGTGTGCAATCCCTTTGTCATGACTTCCATTAGTACACAGTTGCCATGACAACTGGCTCTTATGAAAGCTCTCCACGGTTTCCAAGGATGGATGTTCTATTGGCTCTTTTGAGATTTAAACGAAGCTTTTGGCACAGACTGACTCGCACGTCACTGCTGCCCTAGATTAGTTTAAGAAGCAGAACGCGTTGTGACTCACACCTGTTGGCTGTTTCAGGTGGTCTGTTTGAGTGGTTTCGCCAGTGCAAGGTCAAGAGTCATGACAGTTTTCTAGACTAGAACAGGAGTTAACAGAACATTTAAAGTCCCACTGAAATCAATATGTATGTTTTTGGTCCCACTTTATATTAAGTGGCCTTAATATAAGTGCTCTTGCTTTTAAATTAATCATGCACTTACCGTGTAAATGTTTTTACATTGTACTTATATTTTTTAAATTACATGCATGCAATTATGTTTATAGTTACACTGTTGACCTTTCTTTACACCTTAACCCACTCTTAAACCTACCCATACAACCAAACTCATCCCTAACCTTACCCGTACCGCACATCAGTAGAACAAGAAGTCTTGTGCACTACAATATGAACACAAAAAAGTACATTGTAGTTATTTTCTGATGTAAGTACATAGTAGTTAAGGCCACTTAATAAAAAGTGTGACTAAAATTTCATAAGTCATTACTATAATGTTATATATTTAGCTGACTTATGTACTTACATTATCCCAAATGTTTAGAAGAATGTTAAAATCCAGAAAAGTAAGCAATTTTAAGTAGTAACACGGACCGTGACTGCCATTGCCATGTTAATGACATCATACAACCTCGATTTCCAGTTTGGTTTTATAGAAATTGGAAACACTAAAGATGCATTTGTGTGTTTTATTAGACTGCACAGAGCCGCATTATAGCAGAGTTAAACGTGTATTTAGTATGATAAAACAGTGCTGCCGCTTCCCCATGTTGTCATGATGAGCAGAAGAACTGGAAGCGGTCGACTGTGGCATAATAAAAGCTTTCCTCGTCTCTCATCAGCGATTGCTTTGCTTTGATGGCTTCCAGCCTTACTCTGCTTCATACTACCATGATAACAAGTTTTGAATATTTTAGCTTTTTTACGGACCTGATGAAGACCATGAATGAAGAAAACAACTCCCATGATTTCACACTCAGTCACAGCGTCATCAAAATATGTCTTTGTTTGTTGCGAAAATGCTCCCTCTATCGGTGAAAAATACATACTAGTTATATATAAGTTACTGTGCCCCAAATGTTACTTGCATTTAGAAGATGTTAACATTCAAACCAATTTCACTTTCCATTAATATGGATCAACATTTTTTTCACTGCGCTCTTCATCTTCTCAGCGAATCTTCTGACATACAAATCAAACGCTCAAATAGTGGTTAAGGTAAAAAATAAACAATTAGTTTTGGTTAAAACAACAAAGCATTTCTAAGTGCATTTATCCTGCAAACAGACTTAATCATTCATGAAAGGATGAATTGATTTTCAACGACAGACATTTAAAACTGTAAGATCATGTACAGTAAGTATGAGACATGCTCATGAATTTCAAGGTGTTAGTTTTTTGCTTAGTAGGTGTTTAAATTCTCATCCATATTCCCTGAATCAATTTCCTGGGTTGAATGTGATTTATTCATCTCTCTACAGCTCCCTGTAGATCAAATACCTTATATAGATACCACAAAATACGCCTTAAAATGTATCCTTAAAGATTCAACAGCATACTCTATATATATTAAGTGCCAAGTACAAATGCAAACAGATTTGCATTTATTTGTGCATTTAATTATAGACATATACATTATATAGGTATACGTGTGTTTATATGTTTGTTTTGTTTGTTTTACAATGTCACCAAAATGATTTGGTTTCTGACATTTTCAAAATATATTCTTTTGTTTCACAGAAAAAACAACACGAAAGTCAGATCAGTTTGGAAAGATGACTAAATGATTACAGAATTTTGGGTTTTGGTTAAAGTGCCCCTTTAACTTCAACTGACACCAAAATATTTCTGTAAGAAAACAGTTGCACAAATAAACAGGGTCTCTGTGATGAAATTGTTTCATAGTAATTGTGCCGGAACACAATCTTTTCAGCACAGAAACCTATTCAGGGATTTTTTTTATAGATTTAACTGAAATAAGCAATTGAAATGTTTGCAGGAGAGAGCTGCCAGATAATAGGAGATTCGCTTCATTGCTTTGTTTGTAAAATGTTATTATTTTCAGTTCTCTTACTGATGTTGCACAAGGCCGGTGTGTTTCATCCCAACTTCAATCTTTTAAATACTCCTGGTCCTTTTATTATTCATGATAGCCAAGCACTTTAATGCAATCCCATAATGTACTTACGAATTAGCTTTTTGGTTCATTATATCCTGGAAAATGTAAAGTCAAAGTCAAATTTAATTATTCATTCATTCATTTTTCTTCGGTTTAGTCCCTTATTTATCACGGGTCATAACAGCGAAATGAACTGCCCAAATTTATTTATATACAACCCTATTAAAACAACATATGTTGACCATAGTTCTTTACATCATATCAGATCATATCAGAAAGCACAATCTTTACAGAGTTAACTTAGTCCTTGCGATTTTAAGGAGATCTTGAGATGATGATCTCAATGTTCTTTCACTCTGACACTCACTTGGCAGTTTTGATATGTAGGATGGTGCAAGGCCAAATAAGGACTGATATACTAATAAAAGAAAATCAATCCTATATTGAACCGGAAGCCAGTGTAGAGAGATGAAAGAAAATATTTTCCTGTTTTTAATATTCAGTCTGCAACAGCCTTGCAGCATTTTAAACCGGCAACTGTAAGATAGTTTGATTAGTTTGATTGATACCCTTACAATATTCAAGCCTTGATGATATGAGAGCGATTCATCCCCCAATAATACAAATCTTGGATCAAAAAGACTTTCTTATTTTCATTTAGAAATAAAAATAACTAGAGGCCAACCATGTTTTTAAATTGGAGAGGCCACTCATAAGTTCTACTCTGCTATTTTGATAGAAGAGAAGTAAATAGACTTGAAATAAGAAGTGAAACTAATTATATTGTACTTCTTAAAGATTTCATCCAATTGGAACATATACAAAAAAATGGGGGGCCAAAATAAAGCCTTGAGGCACACTGCATGTGAGTGAGGTCAAACTCGATGTAAATGGGATAAATCTCACTGCCATTTTTCTATCAGACCTTCTATCAGACCTGTATCTCTTAATATTGTTCTAGCCACAAAAGCAGCCCCATGTGGGCCACTATATCAAAGTCTACCATTAGATCTAATTAAACAACACAACTGAATCCAGGGTCATCAATAAATCATTAAAAACTTTTACAAGAGCTGTCTCCATAGATTGAAACTTCCTGACATCGGACTGGCAGACTTCACCAATCTTATTTTATTCCAATCATTCATGTAGTTGGCTAAATTTGACTTTTTCTAATATTTTTAATAAAAATGGAAGACTGGTCTAAAATTAATCACAGGATCCAAGTTGGAAATGTAGTCTAATTTTCAAACATCCCAAAGGATGAAGTAACAGAAGAAGAGCAACTGTCACACCAATGGATAAATGAAAATGAATCTCAATGGAAAAGCCATGTGATTCAGGATCCATGCGGGTGCAGGTGGTTTCTATGTTAGTTATATTAGTCCTTATTTTTCATGCCACTTCTTTTATAGGCTGCCATTTGGCAATCCAGAAAGGTGATTCATAGACTTACGCTGTCGCTTGTCGTTGGAGTATAAGCATTATAAATCAGTTTTGGAGAAGCTTTGCAGACGACCCTTTCAACGGTAGATGTTATATGGATGAAGAGGTGCAGGGGTGGAGATTGGTTCATGTGGGAAGTGGACTTTAAAAAGGGTGAACATCGCTTTGCTCTGTTGAGCACAGCTGCGGCACGTTGAGCACGGTCTGCTTGAAGGAGGAGAGGAAAGGGCCAATTTTTCTGCAAATCTGAGGACAAATCTCTTAATGCTGCCCTGGGGCTTTTGTGGGGTTATTCAAAGGTTATGAATAAACAGTCTCGTCTCCATTCGACTGTTTAATTATTGCAAAAAGTCAGTCGGGTCGCTATTATTCAGTACAGCTGTCCACAAAGCAGATTATATTGTGGGGATTTCGCTTGTGCGTGAAAAGCATGTTAACATGTTCCAGAATGATAAACTAAGAGTTGTTTGTGTCTTTTCGAATTCAGGCTTAAGACTTTCAGTGAGGAGAACAAAACAATCAACTCAATAGATTATAGTCCATCACCTTAATGGCTTGTCAACCTTGTCTTCCTCTACTGGCTCTTTTCACACAGACTTTTCTCAAGGGTTTCACGCACATCTGTCATTCGTGGACCAAAAGCATGTTGAACTAATTGGTTGTGTTTCATAAATGGTAAATGATACCCTTGATATGGGAGTGGTGAATAGATGATGTGCACACTGAGTGAGAACAAACAAATTAAACTCCTCCAACATAGACACAATGCCTCAACTACAGTTTAGTCTTTAAAGATCAGAAGTTGGAAGTGTGTGTATGTTTTGAATCACGAAGGACAATGGGATCTACAAAGATTCAACATTCAATGAAAAAGACTTCAGCTTATCTCCCATCCACATGTTCGAATGCATTGTTTCTGGAAAACGTGCTGTTGGGCTTCAGAGTTAAGCACAGTTTGTGTGTCTCTGGGTCCATCTGGTGGTGAGAATGCAAAATGTGTTTTTGTGATCCAGCCTAGACTGCAGAAATATCATTTTAGGTCTACAAATTAACTATTTAATTTGTTATATGTATCAACTTGGTACACCTCACCAGGTTGGACCTCTTTCAGGAAGGGGCTAGAAACATTCCTCAAAGATTTTGGTCTGTATCGACATCAAAGCATAATAAGGTTTATGCAGGTTTATCGATTGCACATTCATGATGTGAATCTCATTCCAGCACATCCCAAAGCAGCTCGACTGAATTGAGTTCTGGTGACTGTGGAACCATTTGAGCTTAATGAACTCACTGTCATGATCAAAAAAATAGTTTGAGATAATTTGAGCTTCGTTACATGGCACTTAATATTTCTAGAAGTAGCCCTCACAAGATGGACACACTGTGGTTATAAAGGGCTGGACATGGTCATCAACAATACTCAGGTAGACTTTGGCAATTAAACAATGCTCTACTAACAGGCCCAACGTGTGCCAAGAAAACACCCTCAGAAACTCAAACAATGTAGGATGAATCCATGTTTTCATATCAAATTCTGGCTCCATCTGAATGTCACAGCAGAAAGGAGGAGCAGAGGCTAACTTTTTCCGCTGTACTCTTGTCCAATTTTGGTGAGCCAGTGTGAATTTTAGCCTCCTGTGACACTGGTGCTCTTCTTTTACCACTGTTGCTCTTAGTTCTGCTTCAAGATTTGATGTGTTGTGTGTTCAGAGATGCTCTTTCTCTTCCTCAGATATTTCTCTGTAAAGATTGTTCTGCGTGAAAATACCAGTAGATCAGCAGTTTCTGAAATATTCAGTCCAATGCATCTGGCACCATCAACCAAGTCATATTCAGTCCATTTAATCACTTAATCATTCTGATGCTCAGTTTGAACTACAGCAGATCTTCTTGATCACGTGATCATGTGTACAGTTTGTTTTATCAAGGCCTTCTGAAGGGTCATAAGCCAGTCTCTTTGTCTGGAGAGCAGGAACAGCTGTGTCGTGCTTATAGATTTGCAACACAGGCTCATTTTAAATAAGAGTTTCAGCCTACATTTTGTGAAACCGCAAAAATTTTAAACATCCGTTTGAATGCAGTTAGGTCAAATGAACACTATGAGGCACTATGATGCAACTTAACAGTGTCTATGATTTGTAACCTATATGTTTATATGTAATAAAAAATTCCTTTCTATCTCCATGTGGGCAACATTTCTGGTGAAGTCAGTTTGCTCGGTAGCTCACTTTGTATGGAGTTGTACTTATAATCCAAAGAGCTCAGATTTAAGTTTGGTAAAGCATCGTTCAACCTGTATAAAAGCTATGTAAAATCAAGACTATTTTCTTTTGGATTTTGGTAAAGATTGAGTACAATTTAAAGTACCCAAAGTAACATATTTCAGATTTTTTTTTAATTGTCATTGCCCTCTAGTGGATTTGTCATCTGAAACATCCAATTTTTTCTGGAGCAACGCATGTTATTTTTTGCAAAAATGTAGACTGAGGCACTTATTTCCAATGAGGCTGGGCTGTAGATTTCAGGTCACGTCCTCTCCATATGGATGAGTTCAGACACAGCTGTTCTCAGGCACATGTGTCTGGTGTTGGGTGACTCTCTGTATGGGACACGGCAGCTGAGCTGCTCTGTGCTCTCAAGCAGTTGCTTCATGTATGCACACACTAAAGCTCATGTTTTCCCACATGCCAATTGACACATCTTTTATCTGAAACTATGATTACACCAAACAAGTCATATCCAGTTAATATGCCCTCAAATAAGGCAAATATATTTGTGTATATGTCTATGTACATAAAAGCATTACAGTATACATACGTTTTTGTCACTTATAATATCTCTGATTACAAGCACTTGTATATTTATCTTTATGTCTTCTCATAAAATGTCTTCTCACCAAGGTTATTTCTCACTGAGTGCAACAGATGGGAATTATATAGGATTGAGCACCGCAGAAGCACGCAAGGATTAAGAGCCATCTTTGTAAAGGGTTCCTAACATATGGAACTAAAGGAAGATGATGTTACCAACTGAGATTAAAGTGCACTACATGACATAAACTTGTTTACATCAATAGTTAAGCATGTATAGGTTTATTATAGTATTATTTAAAATATTTGTTCATATGTTTCCATGGATGGATGTGTCTTTACAATAAGTATTTGGTGATTTTTTTAGAATGTACAAGTGTGTGAGCATGTCTTATTTTAGAATGTTATATTTGATTCTTGATTTTCTTCTTTTTTCTAAAAAGGTCTTTCTAGGCACCAGAGATGTGAATTAGCACAAGCTATATATTCTCTGTTTACACAGCTTATCTTCAATTTTTTTGCTTTTTTTTTTGTACTGTACCTATTAAAATAAACTAATTCTAAAATGAAAATTATTTGAGAGGTAAGAGATCTCTGATCAGAATTGACAGTTATAATGTTTCCATAGATTTCAATGCTATTAAAAAAGATTTCCATTTCATAACATAGCATACTATATACAGCTGAAGTCAGAATTATTAGCCCTCCTGAATTATTAGCCCCCCTGTATATTTTTCATCAATTTCTGTTTAAAGGAAAGAAGATTTTTTTCAACACATTTCTAAACATAGTAGTTTTAACAACTAATTTCTATTAACTAAATTCTTTTATTTTTGCCATGATGACAGCAGATAATATTTTACTAGATATTTTTCAAGATACTAGTATTCAGCTTAAAGTGTGATTTAAAGGCTTAACTATGTTAATTAGGTTAATTAGGCAAGTCAGGGTAATTAGGCAATTCATGGTTTGTTCTGTAGACAATTGAAAAGAAAAATACACTCCTCTTATAATTTACAAAGTACACTCCTCTGCCATGCAAGATCAGCCCCTCAGTTCCAAGTCCATGAATATTTCATGTAATCTGAGCGAAGAAGAAAGACAAAGAAGGGAGTGGCTAATCTGAAAGCCCTTGGGAAAGGCGGTGTTTCCCCCTCCTCATCATTCACACGCGGCCAGAACCTGCTGCTCTATCTACACAAGCACACAGCCTGATACTTTCTCTTTCAGAACTCCAGTCCATTCACTGCTTCACGGTAAGACTTTCTACAATCCAATCTTCTGGATATGCTTTAGAGGCGGCTTTGTGTTCTTTCTGATGTTTTCAGAGAGATAGAGTCGGAAATGTCTAGAGATTTGAAGCGAGAACGAGTGAAATGACTCTGAGAAGCAGGTCACAGAACAAAGACAGAGGCGAGGCATTGCCAGAAAAGATGGCCAACAGGAATCTGCTTTGACACACTGGCAGAGATTATTAGGAATACATTCATGAATATTAACAGCAGCTGTAGGACAATTTTGTTCATAGCTAAAATAAATGATAGTTATTCCAATTAATTTTATTTTTATTCAGTTTTGAAATGGGTTTTTTTGGCTATTCATACAATACTTTTTCAGCCTGATGGAAAGAAAACATCCTAAATACATTTTTAAGTTTTTTTTAAAACACATTGTGAATTTATGCAAATATATTATAATTACAATACATATTTTTATAGTTTTATCAAAATTAATTTTTCTCATAAATCTCCATATCAGCGAAAGTTACACCAGACTTTTTGACAGTTTTTTTTCGTATCAATAGTCTGAATATTTTTTACAGAGGGAGATGTTCATATGTAATTTTACCTGAATTTATTCTACAAAAATAAATATGTATAATAATTTTGGCTGTTCAGTAGTATTCAGTAGTTTTCAGTAGTATTCTCTGAACTATGGAATGATGAAATGGAGTGACGCCCAAAATCCCTTCTGTAAAAAACACTGATTTTAATGTCCAAAAAAAAAACAAGAACCTGATTTTAAGCAAAGTTCAAATTTTTGTGCTAGAATTGTTTGCAAATGAGTGTATGTTTAATGAAATAGTGTATAATTTTCATATTTAAACAACATTTAAAAAATTATAATACAAAAATGTTTGTAATTCCTCATGTAATCAATCAACTGGGCAAGTTTGGTGATAACTTTTCATTTTTTTACCCAGTTTACTTGCAATGTCTTGCTTTCAATGAAAACAAGTGCACAGAAAATTGGTGAAATAATGCCCTCAGTAACCTCCACTGAACATGCTTCTTAGTTTCAAAGATGAATTTATTTGTGTAAGGAACATTTTATTATATAAATATATTAAACTTGAATTTGCTTTTTCATCTGTAGCTCAAAAAACATGGCTGACAAACCCAACATGACTGAAATCACATCCTTTGATAAAACTAAACTCAGAAAGACGGAGACCCAAGAAAAGAACCCTTTGCCAACCAAAGAAAGTGAGTATCTGATCCTGAAACAATGGCCGTAGATGTGATGTTCATCAAATAAAATCAGCAAAAGTTATTTTATATACGTAACAAATATGCAAGAAAAGTATCTACATTAATGGTTCAAATCATGTCTGTGAAAAAATAATATGTCAAAATACTGATGAAATAATGTTTCATTGTCATTCAACATAACAGAACAGAACAAAGCTCCTGGTCGTACTTATTAAAGTATGTTAGGAAGATTTGTTTTTATAACATTGTAAATTATTAAAAACTAAGATTAAATGCACAAAAGCACGCACATCAATCTAAAATGGGTGCTCAGAAGAAGTGCAAAAATATAAATAAAGGCAAAGCATAACACTTTGTGATAGCCTTTTTAAGTTTAAGTTATTTTTGGAGCTTTGGTGGTGCCACCTTTAAATAATTAAAAACTACAAATAGGGAAATCCATGGTTTGAATGAAAATGGCAAATGTTAAGATTCAAAATGATAATGGATTTGGGGATGGACTGTGATCTTTAAATAAACCCAATTTTGCATGAATCTAAATTTTTCTTAAATAAACAGAACACATCGTTCAAATGATGATGTTTGATTATCCATTCCTTTTACATAATTTGATACTGAAATTAATCTCTAAAATCATTTGCTGATTGTTTCTCTTACCACTCATGGAATTTATTAAGTTGTCCTTGTACTTTTGCTCTGTTTTCCAATCAATCGTGATAATCAACAAGTCGTTCTACTTACCTTTCTCTTGTGCTGGAGAATAAAACCATTCTGGTCTTCGTTCACATCAAGCACATCTCAAGGTCTGTCTTCTTTTCTGCAGCAATTGAACAGGAGAGACAAGGAGAGTCCACGCCGTGAATGACGTCTGTAACACAGCAGAAAGTGAAGACCAGACTTCAGACAAATTCAAGCACTCACTGACGTGTCCTTTGTTTCATAACTTTGATTGTCCGTTTAAGAATTGAATAAAATGTGAGAATGTATTTCACCCTGTGAGTCCAGAAAACCAAATAAAATGCATCCACTTCATTTTTTGACACAAAAATAAATTCTTTTTCTGTATTTTCTCCAGGTTTGTGGGACGCATTTGTTAGTTGGTTGATAATAAGAATATCGAAACTCATTTTTTGGTGCTGCACACCAGCATGCTTGTGATTTTAATAATGCTATACAAATTTTATAATGACATATAATTGAATATTTCATAGTATCTATTTACACACCACTAGTACTTATTTTTAAGATATAACTAACTTTTCCATTAGGTCTAGTACTTATTAGCTAGGAGTGCTTATTCTTTATGTATTAGTGATTATTCTCTAACCTCTAAACCTTTTAAAGGACATAGTACTTTATTTATTTATTCAATACACGTATCTATTAAATATAAACTAAATTTTATTTATTATATACTAATATATATTCATTGGATTCTAGTTCTTATTAATTAGATACTACATTAATGAGACACTTGTACCTATTAAATTGATACTTGTATTCATTGATTGGCACCTTATTTGTAGTCATTCATTCATTTGTTTGTTTATTTACTTGTTTGCTTATTCATTTATTAGATGCTAGTATGTAGTATCTTTTTAAATTAGTTCTTACCATTTGCATTATACTAGTAGTAATAGACAGTACTGTTAGTATTTATTGATTAACTATTTATTAGCTACCACTTTTTTTATTAGACACTAGAACACATATATAGCATACTACTTATCTGAAACATTACCAGTAACATTATTATATAAGATCTTATGAACTATAAGATCTTTATTAAATTCTGCTGTGGCCATCCTTAGTAGTCATACGATGAGCAAAAAAAAAATGCTGAGACTAGTAAAATAGTATATATGGTATATATGATAATCTAATAGTAGGCTATACCTAAAAAATACTAGCATTAATTAATTCCAGTGAATCTGCTGAATAACCACTATCTATATAAAAGTTATGATAATGATCTGATATTGATATCTCAAAGAAAGACTGCACACATTTCAACAAATGAATAGCTATAGAATGTATCTACAGTAGTAGGCCTGGTATGAATAAGTACTAGTACACTTTTACTAATACCAATCAAATTTAGTAGTTTCGGCAGTAGTATCTAATCAGTTCTAATTTAGGTAATGTAATGTTCTAATGTATACTAAATAGGTAGTGTCTAATGAATGAGTAAGCTTAGTATCTAATAAACAGATAATGGTATTAGTTATCTGTATATAGTTATAGTATACTTTAAATATATAGTTATAAAAAAGTTCTTGTGGGCCACCTAACGAAAAAGCACTAGAGATAACAAGTACAGTATCTAAAAATAAGTACTTACTGAATACAAATAGACACTAGATTAGTAATTGTACCGTATATTAAAACAGCTTGCCATAAACAAAAACCAACCAGATATCATACACACCGGAATTACGGCACAAATATGGTGTTCAGCGTGACGAGGTGGCCGAGTGGTTAAGGCGATGGACTGCTAATCCATTGTGCTCTGCACGCGTGGGTTCGAATCCCATCCTCGTCGGAAGCTAATGTTATGCTAAACGTTTACCCGACAAACCTTCAGACCACGACGAGGCTTTAAAACCACGTGTAAAAGAAATTCGCTGGTAATTTCTACCAGTGCTTATTCCCGAAGTTGGGATCATGTATTTGCAGTATGTTCATGCCGTAGCAATATGTCTGTATTTATATAGATATTTTTTTCGTAATATATATTTGTCTACAAAACATGAATATAGGTATTCAGTTTAATTTTATCTTGAGTAAAACAGTTCATGCAGCAGGCTCAACGCATTGTTTTACCACTAGATGTCACAACTGAACAAGATTAACACTCACTGGCACGGCACACATGCTTTAAAGCTGTTGCTGATTATGTCCAAGTGTACACCACACGTGCTGAAAACGAGAAGCCAAAATATTTCACTCCCGGTGGACGTCTGCAGTTCAGGTTATAATCCCCGTGTTCCCTCGGCGTAAACGAATAAGGACACGAAGCCAGTCTGAAAATCAAATCACACTGCGTTTTTCTCAAATGTGGTTTGTCATTTTGCGTTGCTCATTATATTATACTGAGGTGTAGCCTACTCGAGTGGTAGTTCTTTTTTTTTTTAGAAAAGTAGTTTGTTTTTAGCTAATGCAGGATGTTGTGTCACTGTTTGCAGGAGTTTAGGCTGCACTTTAATGTGCGCCCGTCAAGATAAATTAACTACTGCGCAGACTCGTGCTACAGATGACGTCATTGACGCAGGATGGCCATACCTGAACATTTTTTGGCTTCAAGTCTCTAAAGAGTAAGGAAGTAGAGATTTTTCGTCCGTTTTTTATTTTCACAGTTTATGATTTGTTGGTAAAATTCTACAAATATTAGTGACCTATTACATGCCATTAACATTAAAGTACTATATTAATATGTTGTTCAAATTTCCACCATATAGGGTTAATTCACCCGAAAATGAAAGCTCTTATTAGTGTTAAGTGTTATTAATTATTCACCCTCATGTCATTCCAATCCCCTGAGACCTACAGGTCTTCAAAATACAAATTAAGTACAAATCTGAGATCTCCTTCATCCCCCAAAGACAGCAACAGTCCTGGGATGAGTTTTCAGGGTTTTTTGGCGCACAAAAGTGTTTTTTCGAGATAGTAATGACTGCAGTTGAACCACTGATGTCACGTTAAATGCTTTGACAATGTTTTGTTTCCTTTTCTTCACTTTGAACATCTCATGACTATTGCTGTCTATGATGGATTAGGGAGCATTCGGATTTCACCTAAAATATCTTAATTTTTACTCTAAACATGAATGAAGGTCTCGGGGTATTGGAACGACACGAGGGTGAGTGATTAATAAAAGCATTTTCATTTTTGAGTGTACTAAGCCTTTAAGTCTATTATATATTGTACTACACATGGTCAACAGTATCTTTCAGTATCTATTATCCTATCCTTTGTAGGTTCCCATATATAGATGCTATATTTATACAAAATAAAATATATTGAATTTTATTATGTGCATAGACATATTGTTAGACATCTATGCATGCCCATTTGTGAGGGAATTAAATGTAAGTTAGCTAAGTGGAAGGTGTTTAAGTGCTGCATTCTTACATTCAACACTGACATAGAATAATGAAGAATTTGTACAATACAATGTGTTTCAGTACTCAGCTTGATAAAGAAAGTCAAACCAGGACATTCAAATGACATAATCATGAATTGGCAGTCAGCAGTGCCAGTCAATTACTGTTTAAATAAGTTGATGAGAGAAAATGAAGCTGCCAGCAGCTGGTGTAAACATTACGTGATGTCGGTTAGAGAGTCACGAAGAACTTCCAGGGTTGTGTCTCAAGGCTGAGGACGAGAGGAATGATAAGGAGGAGAGTGTTGAACAAAACAACAGCTGCTTTAGTGTACCATTGACACTATCAGTATTACTGAGATCACATCACTCTGCTTCAGCCGTACTGACACTGAGTTATGTCCGCTTTCAAAATCAAGCAATAACAATATTAATGCGTACATTAATCAAGTTGTAATGAAAATATACTTTACAAACAGCATTTTTATAATGAATAAATGCATACAGTGCACAGCATAAATTAGTACACCCCCTTTGAAAATTAAGATTTCCCAGTGAATATAGACAACATATTTTGGTGCATTTAAACAAAATTGTTGTATTAAACAGTCTAATTTATTAAAATAAGAGTCTGGTCATGTAACATCTTTTGGAATATTAACGTGGAATTAGGAATACAAAGTTTGTTAGAAATTTTAAACTCAAATCAATTACAAACCACTAAATTTCATTCATTCATTCATTTTCTTTTCGGCTTAGTCCCTTTATTAATCTGGGGTCACCACAGCGGAATGAACCGCCAACTTATCCAGCATTTGTTTTACGCAGCGGGTGCCCTTCCAGCCGCAACCCATCACTGGGAAACATCCATACACACTCATTCACCCTCATACACTACGGACAATTTAGCTTACCCAATTCACCTATACCACATGTCTTTGGACTGTGGGGGAAACCGGAGCACCCGGAGGAAACCCACACAAACTCCACACAGAAATTCCAACTGACCCAGCCGAGTCTCGAACCAGCGACCTTCTTGCTGTGAGGCGATTGTGCTACCCACTACCACCACCATGACGCCCCCACTAAATTTCAACTAAATGTAATATTTTTTTTATGGTTCTCTTGATTTTTCCTCTGTTCCTACTATTTTCCCCTAACATATTCATTGGGTGTACAAATTTTTGCACCACGATCTTCAGGTACTTTGTTAATAGTTTCAGTTTTGGCTTTTGTACCGACTAATGTATTATATTTACACAAATATCTTACTGTATAGCATCCTATATAAAGTATTTATTTAAAAGAGACATCTGTAAAGGATGTACTCATTTATGCCAGGCACTGTATTTGTTGAAAACTGTATAAACATGTTACAAATCATATGGAACCAACATATTAAATATTTTCTCATTGTCTTGATCATGAACTCACATTTCTTACTGATTTCACAGAAGAAAAATAACAACGACAAAAACTTCTAAGAATCAACACGTTTAGAGCACAAGAAACAAACTGCTATCAGAACATCCGGTCAGTACTGATCATGGTTCAGGGCCAGAATGAATGTGCAATGTGCACTTTTACTTCTCAGTATAGACAGAGTGACATTCTAGGAATGAGCAAACTCTCCCATGCTTAGGACAAAGTGCACATTATAAGTTTTTTGTAGTGTGGGTGAAAAGACTGAAAAGGCTTTACTGTTTTCTTGATCAGAAAAACACACACACATACAAATATTGGTAATGTATGGAGCGGTTGGAAAGTGTCTCTCATGCTATTTATATGCCCATATAGAGACTTCCTTCCTTTATTCAACTATGTATCTTATATACATATTTTATTACTATACATGTATATTTGCAAATAAATAATGTTATTGCTTACAAAAGGGAAAATGACATTTAAAGGATAGGATAGTTCACCCTAAAATTGAAATTTGCTCACTATTTGAGTACTAAGTGCTTCCAAATCTTTAATAAAGTTTCTTTTTTCTGTTGAACACAAAAGAAGGTATTTTGAAGAACGCTGAAAACCAGTAACCATAAACGTCCAGTAAGAGGAGAAGCAAATATTACAGGTTTCCAGCTTTCTTCAAAACATCTTGACAGAAGAAAGTCAAACAGGTTTGGAAAATGTAAAAAGTAAGTAAATAATCACAGAATAAACTAACCCTTTAATATAGGTAATTAAAACGTTTTGTTTTTTTGCACAACATATTTTTACTTCAAACTTTTGTTATAGATTTGATTTAGTGTTTTACGAATAACTTCCTGCTATGAAATGATGTATTATTCTGCATGAACTGATTTTTTTCAGTAGCATACTGTGACGAAGTCCAAGTTTATTAGCATTGCATTAAAAATATACACTACACAAATTTAAAATACCCAAAGAATGTTTTTAATCATGCATTGATTCTCTTCAAAATTCATTGATGGCTTATTCATATCAAGGAATTCCTTAAAGTTAAGTTTTATTTCAGTATTTTCATTTTAGCAGAGTTTAGGACTCCATAACAGTGCTAGAGCTGGATAATTTGTCAATTTTACATACTCATTTTTCCAGCATAAAAACCATGTGTTTTTTGGGGGGTGCGTTGCTGACCATTCTTATGTAGCATTTCAATTCAATCAGCAGTATTACTACAAATAAAATGGTTAAACTTTTTGGTGTAGCAATACCATGGTTTATTTGTGGTTACCATGATTTAACTGCAATAACAATGGGCTTTTGGTCTTATTTGTGGTAAGCCTTGGTTAATTCTCAAAAGGTGAATTTCACTCTTCATATGGTTGTTGCCAATGCTGTAATATCCCTAATAAAAAAACACTAGGTTTAATACAAAAATTACAGATTACCTGTCTACATTCCAGTGACGTGAAGGTGTCCAATTTACTGATCATGTTCCAATTCGTTTTAATGAAAGTCATTTCTTGTGTGACTACAGTGTTCTGGTTCTCAGGAGCTGCTGATTTGTACCCACGTGACATTAGACAGGAGGGAACACTGATCTGTTGGAAACTCTGAAATCTAGGTTGTAAGGGGAATAAAAAAGGTATTTATAAAGTTCATTACACAAATGAAAAAAAAAAATACAAAAATGGAAGGAATCATTTAAGTGAAACTCTGTCGACTTGTCAAAAAATCATCCCAAATACATGCGTAAACAGTAACATTAGAGCTTTGCCTATTTTAAAATGGAGAACAAAAGTGGCTTCACATAATCTAGAAATTGGCCCCATTCTTGATCATCATAACCTTGATTTTTCCCTGTTCTTTCTACAGAATTGTGATGATTGTACAGAAATGTTTCTTGCAAAGAATTGTTTTGCTTTATAAGACCTCAATATATCATCAAAAGCAAAGAGTATTTATTTAGTTTTGCATGTATGCATTTAGTTTTTTTTCTCTCATTAAGTGTTGCTCTCCATTCACTTGCATTTTATGAATCACTAAAGATTTTCGGCTAAAAAAATGTTCTGCTAAAAAACAAAATCACAAACATCTTGGCTGCCCTGCTGTGGAGTAAAATAACTAAGTAATTTTCATTTTTTTGGTGAACTATCCCTTTAATTTGAATACACCTTTTAAATAAGACAAGTCAAAAGAGTTTTATGGTGTTTTCTATTAGTTTTATTGCAAAAAGTCATATTATATCCAGAGAATGAACAGCGCACAACACAACAATCGTCAGCCAACTGCTGATTTCTGGCATATGACTTAAACAGCCCTCATAGGGTCATAATTCCATTACAAAAAATGAAATTGTAGCATTTGAACTATCCTAAGATAGTAAAAGTATAGATTGCACAGGGTCACCTTCAGAATGTTTGTAAATAAAGAGTAAAGAAGGCACTAAATTGCAGCTGCTAAATTAAAACAACAACAAAAGCCACATTTTCACCATAATATCCACCAAACTCAAAACAAAAAAAAACTCCTCCCCGTAACAGAGACTCTCGCTCTGAGTATTAATGAAGTACAAAAAAAAAAAAACGTATGGAGGCAATAATAAAGGAACGGCCAGCTGGTGTGATCTTCCTTCAGATAATGAGCTCTGGTGGAACAGGCTGAGACAGTCACTTTATCCAGAGGAGCTGCAGACACATTATATGTCAATCACAAACTGGCTGTCATCAACTGAGGAAGAAAACGAAAGAGAGAGAGAGAGCGGTTAGAGGGTTCAAAGCGTTGCATCACCCTGTGGATGTTCTGCTGATATGGAAATCAGACACACCGACTGGGAGCAGGTCAGATGCAGTTTTATTTGTTTTCCCCATGAAGTCATTTCAGTCACACTGAAATGTGACTGCGCTTATAATGCGATAGCAAAAAAAAAAAAAAGGAGTGGCCTACATTTTTTCCATTCTAGCTTCAGTTTATCTCAGTGATGAGCATTGTTACATTTTGTGAATTCATATCTATTTACAGGATATTTACATTTTTTTCAAACTTTCCAGGTGAATTTGAACTTTTCTTTTTTTTTTCTTCAGCAATTTACAAGTGTGGCAAAATGTATATAGTTAATACCATCAGATATAATCTAATGAAGTTTTAAAGTATAGCATTCCAAGGAAAAATTTTGATGGCATGTTTGCCATAAGCCCAACATCGAATGACTGTCATTTACTCATATCTTAAGTGTCATCTTTCATCTTTAATGAATCTTTATTTTAATTTCATGCATTGTTCACTCATGAAGTGGTAATCTTTTTGTATTTTGTCTTCCCTTCCCGTAATCAAAAAGTACAGCTAAAAAAAGACAGTCAAATCACCACACAGGCAAGTGCGCAAACTCCAGAATTGTCATTTTATACACAATCAAATAATACAAATATTTTATTTAAATACCTTATTATTATTATTATTATTATCTATTTAGTAAGGAATTATTATGAAAGCATAACAATTACATTAAGCCGTTTCAAGCACTTGATCCAAAATCGAAGCACTTTTCAAACCTTGAAAAGACTAATTAAAAAACAATTCAAGCAATTTCAAGGATTTCCAGCACCCCTATGAACTCTGCATTTAGTCAACATTTTTTAGCCTCATAATGAAATTAAAAAACGAGCAGATGAATTACTAACTTGTGTAAAAAAAATAATATAATAAACAAAACTGACATACAATTATTTATACACATCTTGTACTCAATTTGAAAATAATTTTAGAAGAAAATTTGCATGGTTCAAGCACAAAATGTTGACATTTTTTAAAATAATGTGTACCCATAGCTGTAGCGCAAAATAAAATATTACTCTAAAAGTTAAAACCAATGATTTAGAATTAAACAATTTTCATTTTAAAAGAGATGTTTACAATATCATGACCACTTTTCTTTGTCATCATCTCATATACTGTACATAAATTCACGTGGCTCTTGCTCTGTCACATGCAGTGCATACTATACACAACAGTGATGTGACATTCATGTAGTTGATGACTTCAAATAAGTCTATCAAAAACAAGATTAAACCTGTTCCTCAGGTTTTGCTCAACACTGTGGCTTTGTAAATCAAAAATGGTATACATTAAGCCACATGTGAGAGATGTTAGATGGGACTGTACGAGACTGTATAAACAAGCTTCTTAAACCAAGTGGAAGAAAACAAAAATAGTTGCAAGCGATGCGTCTCTTACTGGACAGATCTTTGCTGTCCTCCTCTTGCTCTGTTATTTGCAGTGAGGGTCTGGTGACTCCTGGGATGTCCGGGAGGCAGCAGGGTGGGGTGCGAGCGATTGGAGAGTTTCGACATTCCAGCAGAAACTTTCGATCATAGATAATCCGAGTTCCTGCAGGGAAGATATCAATATTGGTTTAAGGGTTAGAAAAAAAAATGTTGGCACAAGTTGAAAGCATTTTTCAAGCTTCCTGTTGAGTTCAGCTCAATCTTTGAATCCAGAAAAACATGTTGTGTCATCCACGTAAATGTAAAGTTTCTCTAATGCAAATACATGCAAGTAAAAACAGCCATTAAAACAAGGAGTCCCTGTTTAGATGTCCTGTAGTAACCCAAAGAGCGAAAAAATTGAGCAACATCACCCTTTCTGCATAAAGACCCAGTGAAATCGGACTGCCTGAGGTTTGTCTTGATACGAAAAAAAATCCAAAACATCAACTGAAATTGGCAAGCTTATGAAATGAGTTCTTGGGTGTCTTTTTTAAATCAATATGATCTGCATAATTGTGATTGAAAAACGCTTTGCACATGGGATATGGTCACAGCTGACCAGGTTTATATGGATAAATGTGCTGGAACTGAAACTAATCCAACTTTGCAAAATTACATTTCTCCATGTGAGTTTTCCCATGTGATCAGTATTGACAATTGAGGTGTTGAGTTATAGTTTATAAATGTGTTTAAGATGTTCAGTGTTTTACCATTCCTTTATATTTTCATTTTTAAACTCTTATAAAGTCTTACAGATTTATTGTAGAGATTGTTATTTACAAAAAGTTGGTGCAATTTTAAAAGGTGTACAAAAGTTTTAGTCAACGTTTTAGTCCAAAATAAATATATATTTTTTTTCTTTATCAAGTATCGTAAATTCTCAAAAACAATCGAATCACTTTACGACGCACGTGTTTAGTTTTAGACCGTTTTAAGCAGACAATCTAGTAAGAGTAAAATGTGGCTGAAACCTATTGCAAAAGTCTTTTAAAGCACACGTGCATTTCTAAAAAATACAAATAATCAACTTGCCACTGACAGACTGATCACAGAAGCGTTTAAAGGCTTGTAAACAGCGCATCGCCTGCGGCATATGATTGCGCAGTCAAGCTCACGTCATACAAAAACAAAGCATGCACGAGCAACTTACGTAGAGAAACTCACACTAAACAAAATCACTCTTCTAAGTACAATAAAACATGTATACATAAGGTCAAATGTCTTACCGCCGGGAGTTGTTGAGAAAACAGTTCCTCCTGGGGTCTGACTGTAACTGTCCGGGAGTGGAGACCAGCTCTTCTCGTGGACGGAGCGGCTTGGGATCGGGCAGGTCGACGAAGCTTCGCAACTGTTTGACATGATTTAACTAGCGAGTCTTTCACAAACACGGTAAAGCCTCGGTCCATTTACTAGTAGCGCTGCGTGTTTCTGTCTCCACATGTTTTTCGAGGGGGCGGAGAATTGTCACGTGATGTATTCGGCCAATCAAAAACAAGAATCACACTCCGTACTTACAGCGCTGAGGCCCTCGGTAGGGAGCAAGTGCTTAGAGCCATTTCACGGAATGCAAGCTCTCTGAACTGCACGAGTTACTCAGAGCGAGGCCACGATGACACAAAATAAAGTGTGCTGTGCGAAAAGCCTGACCTACCTGAGGAATAATCATCCTCTCAACTTGACTCAAGGCTTCCCTGTTCCCTCCCTGTATGCTGCCCATGTCTTCAGGCATCTTAACCATTAAAGACCCCGATTTACGCGTCACTATTGAACGCATTTAAAATGCAAGGGGAAAAATATTTTATTTTTATTTTATAAAAATATTTTTGACATTAAGTTTTTGGGCTTATATTTTACTTCGTCTAAACAAATCTAAAGAACATCTTAAGTGTATTTACACACATAATGATAATCTTTAATTGAATATAATTTATACATTGAATATAAGATTCTTCCCTAGACTACTGGGATTTTATTAATTTTTTAAAGCAAACCAATCCTAATCATACTGGCATGCTTCAAAGAATTCACACATTCCACAATTCACACAATGTAGTCAACAAATAAATAATTTTGTCCTTAAATATACTTCATATTTTGTAATCATACAATTTTAAACAAGCTATTCTAAACTTGAGAATGTTCAAAAAAACATTTTTTTTTTCAGTATTCTTCATAGTGCAATGGGCAAAAGCAAAACTTACTACCCCTGAGACCCAGTGTTGGTAAACTACAACATTGCCAAGAGCTCAAAAAGTAGTATAATCAAAGCATTCAACAATACCTTAACATCTGCACACGTTACTTTTAAAAGAAAAATGTTTTTTCTTTAGAAATTTTACTTAATTTTGTTTTATTAAACTAGATAAATAAACATTTAAGTTCTCAGGTTGTGCAAGTTCATGGTTAATTTATCAAGCCCATTAACTAAATCATCCATCCTATGACAGAATAAATCTACCGTCCTATAACATTGCAATATGATCTATTATTTGTGTAAAAACTGGACTTACAGAGAAAAAAGGTGCAGGTTTAAATAAGTACAGCTAAAACGGATGTTGTAATATTACAGGGTTAAAGTTTAAATTCCTGGTAGGTCATCCTGACATTATGGTCATACATTCAGAACACAGACAAATGCGTAAACATGCCAAAATAATGTCTTTGATTTTTAACCTCTGTAACCAGTCATGTGCAATGTGTGCCTTAATGTGTCTTATTTTTAAAACACAACAGGCAATTAGTATCAAAGTCAACTGATTGAAATAACTTTCACACCAGATACATTTCCAACTTTTTATTGAATATTAAGGTAAATATTTCACATTAATACAAGCTACATAAAGTAGAGCCACTATACGACATGAAATTTACTCTCATTTTTAACCCTTTTTTCAGTATGTAAACAATTATACAGGTATTTACCACTCTAAAAGGTCTGATTTCATTCTTTACGCAATCATCTAGGTCTTGGCCAAGTATAAATAGCGCACTGTCCTATTGAGCCCTGCCGACCAAGAACACTTTTACGTGGGGCTTATATGTCAAAATGGCTATACTACTCAGTATGTATCCTGTTGAACAGGCAATCGATTTGTTCATAGACAGTGGTAAACACGTTAAATCCCACGGATTCTTTCTTTTTAGTTAGGCACAACGAGGGTGTCCATCTCTCAAATTTCAGAACTTGTTTAACATTTTTGGGGGGACACATCTAGGTTAATACCACGTCTCAGTAATTAGGTAATTATCTTGTTCTTTTTAACGTGTTTCTTGTTACTTCTCCTAGGCCTCTCGATCACAGTTTAGTTGACATGATTCAGATGCACATTTCCCACATGTGGAGCCCAAGTGCCTGGCCATACCTGCAACAACAATATCGCAAGAGTCAGGAGGGAAGAAAAAAAAATAACTGCTTCTAATTTATAAACGCTTTCAGTCAGGGTTGGCAACTACCTGCTGTGGGTCTGCGTTCTCAGCAGAGTTGGGTACAACCTTCAGAATGGGATTCCAGGCAGGGTCAGAAGTGTGAAGACCGTTGTACACAGGGCCTCCAGGACCCTCCGCCATCTGAGGGTGAGGAGGGATCATCGTGCCACCGTACATTGACATTGGCAGCCCCTGTAGAGTTGACAAAACACAAGAGTTTGTCTGTGGAACTACAAACTCAAATTGCCCTTTTTGTGCAGAACTAATGGCAAGTTCACACTGCACCATTTTAGCCTCCAATTTCACTCATCAACTTTTTGTGAAACCAGCCAATGAGAGAGCACGATACAGGGTAGTGGAAGGTTTGGGGTGGGTTTATGTTGCATACCAGGATACACCGCGTTTAATTTGGCGTCAATCCCTCAATCAAAAAAGCAATTTTTAAGAACGCACTTCAAGTGTCATCTTAAGACAAATTTATAAACTTCGCTGCACTTTTCACGCTGGTTGAGACCCAAAAAACACATTCGGCATTAGTGTTGTCACAATATCGAATTACAGTACCAATCGGCACTTCACCACTGTTTGCAAACACAGATACAGGTATACTGGAGCATTTTAAAGCCTATTATATTCAATAATATATGTAGTAAGTCATGCATGTTGATGGATATTTCATTTATTTTAAAAAGGGGAAAAAAAAGGCACCAAACTTCCCTGGATTATGGGGCTCTGAAGTGTCCATCAGTTGTACCCCTCAAAATCATTTATTCCATTTGGAAGGACACTTCAATTTGGTGGCCATGATAGTTTTCACTCCAATGTGCCCTTCATAAGGTAATATATTTCATTTAGGACACACAGAGAGAGTTGTAGGAGACTCTTCCTACTGTAAAAACTCATGCATTGTGTAACCTTCTGTCACTGATCTGCTGTGCAATGTTAACACTGCTGCGACTGAACGCTACCTCAGAGGTTTGAAAATCGTGCAATGTGAACTCAGCATAATAAAACAATCAAAAGTCATCACTGTGCAGTGTGTACCTTTGGAAAATCCATGAAGTTGGTGGGCAAAGGTTGATGGAAAGTGTTAGATGGAGCCACGATCCCAGTATCATCTCGTTCCATAGCCTGGTGTTGAGAGAAGGCCGAAGGCTCCTGCATCTGCTGGTGCATCACTGGCCCTCCTCCCATTAGGGGTTGTGACCAGCCGGACATAGTCTCTGTGAAGAACAAAAACAGACATATTAACTAAGTTTGTTTGTTTATTTATTTATTGCCACATCAGCAACTTATGGCTATTTTATGCTAAGATCAACAAAGATAAAAAACATTTGACATAATATTAACTTCAATAACTTCATATTTCAATAAGAGATGATACAAAATAAATAAAATACATATAAATAAATGGAAATTACAAAAACTTTAGATATAATTTTTTTACTTCATTGTTTGATAAATAACTCTTCAGGGCATACAGTTTTAAAAACATCCATCAAAGCGCTCTGAGTAAAAAAATAGAAATCTTTAAAATTTCACATTCTAATAAAAATTTTATGGTGAGAGAGGCTTGACCGTGATTACACGTTGATGGTACATCAAAAATAAAATGTGAAAAGTGTCTTTGATATATGCTTGGGTTGATCTCTTGCAATTTATTATTTGTACAATTGTCCCATTCCATTGTTTGCATACACACACACATACATATATATATATATATATACACACACACACATACATATATATATATATACACACACACACATACATATATATATACACACACACACATACATATATATATATACACACACACACATACATATATATATACACACACACACACACACATATATATATATACACACACACACACACACATATATATATACACACACACACACACACA
>CAIGQV010018106.1:9567589-9592196 GCA_903798115.1 Danio jaintianensis | reverse complement strand
TTTTTTCGGGGTTTTCACCTTTAATGGACAGGATAGTACAGAGTATTGACAGGAAAGTGTGGGGAGCAGAGAGAGAGGAAGCATCGGCATAGGACCTCGAGGCGGGAATCGAACTCGGGTTGCTGTGAGCACCGGATTGCATGTGTCGACGCACTAACCACTACACCATTGGCGCCGACAACCAAACAGGCATTCAACCGATCAAAATAAAAGTCTGGTTAAGGTTTAGTTTTTTGTTTATTTTTGAGAAATTAAAAAATCTCATATGATTCCTAAACATTTAAATGAGTCAATTTTTTTATAAATTAACGTAGTAATCATAAATCTAAATTTCTATGAGTGGATTACACAACTCTATCCATGCTTTGCACATCATGCCATTTATACACTGGTTATTAGCTTAATTGGTGAAGAGTCTGAAACAAAGCTGTTTGTGTACCTCTTGTCTGCCACCCGAGCAGGCAAGGGATAGAGGGGTGTCTTTGGTCCTCTCAGACTGAGCTTCAATGTCCCCTCCCTTGTCCAGTAGGATCTCCACCACACCCACGTGGCCTGCAGTGGCCGCTAGGATTAAGGGAGTGAATCCTGTGGGCAGACATATACAACAACACTCAACCTATCTGCAAGTTCACCATACCAATATACATCAGTGAAAATTATGAAGGAGACTCTTACCCTTCTTATCCCGGTGCTCAATGTTGGCCCCACGCGCAATGAGCACTGAGACAAGCTCTTCATGGCCACCTGCGCAGGCCAGGGTCAGTGCTGTGTCGTGATTGCTCTCAGTCTGACAAGAACAAATATCAAGATGCTATGCTTAAAAACATATGTATCTGACGCATAGTTTTATCATGTCTACAAATTTTGCCCAGTGGTCTTATGTGCTATATGATTGCTGCTTTTGTGTAGAGAAGATGGTCTTACATGTGCGTCAATGTCCACGGAGGGGTAGAGAGGGAGCATGGAGGGTGGGGAGGCTGTGTTGATGGGCGTCTGTGCGGAGGGCTGAGGGGAGGGCGAACTTGTAGTGTTTACCACCGGCACTCTGCTGTTCACAGCTGCAAAGACAGTCAGACCAGGTATATTTTAGAATGATTTCTGTAATATTTGCACTTTTTTATATTTCGATTTTGCTTCAAATTTAGTTTTAGCAACTTTGTTCTTGGTTGTTGTTATTTTAAATATATTTAGCTTTTTTTTTTAAGTGCTTAAAATATGAAATGATGCCTTGGCAAGTGGCAAGTAACTGAAGAAAGCATTCAAGAAAGCTTTTGATTGGCCATAAATCTGCATATTCCACTTTATGAAAGAGAAGTCATCACTATTTTTAGTCTAAATTGCCAGAAAAAGACGACTTTGAAATGTAAATTGAATACCTTCAAAAATGTTAATTAAGCCCAAATATTGTTAATTATGAATAAAATGAGCTTTAAACCTGTTGGATAATGCCAAAAGCAGATATAAAAGGACATGGTTTACTATGATCTACACACCCTCAATTCATTTAATAGAAGGATTACGTTTTACATTTTGACATTGTTTTCTTACAAAAACGCATCACTTGACTTCAGAAGGCCTCTACTGACACACACAAGTCGTGTGGACCACTATACAAGGATGTCATTTTTTTGGCCATTGAAACATGGAATGTGATTCTCTGCCATTATAAAGCTTGAAAGAGCCCGCGTATTTTTTTAATGCAACTCTGAATGTATTTGTGTAAAAAGAAGAAAGTCGCATACACCTGGAATGACTTGAGGTTGCCCAAATTAGGTAGTTAATTAATTAGGAGGTAATTAAAATATTTTGGGAAAACTACCCCTTTAATTCCCTATGCTAAAACAGTTATTGCATTTCTTATCACTGATCGACATCCTGAAAGGAAGCCAGTTGCAGTGAGCTCACCCGCCATGATGTCATCGAGCGTATCTGTGAGCGTCTGTGCAGGTGTGGCGACCATGAGTCCGTCAGATGCCTGCGCAAGAAGCCCCGGGCCCAAGCCTGTGAGCGGCTGGCCCAGCAACACCCTCTGCAGGTCTGGGCTGCTGCTCCCCGGGTACTCAGCACTACTGAAATCTGTGGACAGCTGCGGGGTGAGAGGCTGGATGGGGATGAAGCTGGTCTGCAGAGGGGGGCTCTGGAGGGCCTGGTTCTGAGGCGGAGGAGGCGGTGGAGGCTGCAGAATGGTGTTCACCTGTGGCAGCTTGGCACAGTCAATGTCGTCTTCATCCTCCTCCTCGTCTTCATCCTCCTCATTGGTGGGGGTTGGCCTGTGGTCCACCTCTTTGCGATCCCCCTCACACTCGTTGTCAGAGCCCAGCTGTGTGGCCTGCAGGGGCAGGGGGGTGCCGGGCATCTCCACCCCTGCCGCCTGGCCCAGCTCCTCCTTGAGCCCCTTGGTCTCCATGTATTCTTTGGTGAACTGCTGCTGCGTCTTCAGCTGTAACTGCCGCTCCACCTTTTGGAGCTCCTTCAAGATCTTCTTCTTCTTCTGCACCTGCTCTTCACGACTCTTCTTCAACTCCTCGATCTTGTCTTTGGTGAGCGGCTCGCCCTGGATGAGCTCGAGGGACTGGAGCTGGGCCTTCTCTATGGCACTGATGCGCTGGCCCAGCTCGTTCAGCTTGCCCTCCGTCTCCTCAACGATGCACTCCAGAGGTTGATAGGGGTGGAAGGGTGGCAGTAGGTCAGCGTCTAGGCCACCCGAGGCCACAGAGTTGCTCTGAAGGGAGCTTAGTCTCTGCTTAGATGCACCTAAAAGGGAAACAAGATTAAAGCTCAAACCCAAAAAGCTGATGTCGGTCAAGCATCATAAGTCCTGTGCATGAACACCGTTGCAGTAAACTCAGGGAGATGTAAGCCTAATCTGACCATGGGAAAAATACAGTAAAATATTACCAAAATTATTGACTCTCCACAACATGTATCGTAACTGTACAGATCTTATTTGTAAATCCTGTGGTGTTTTTTATATTTTCTAAGGTATTGATGTTGCACTTCAGCACCTCCTACAACAATGTCTACCAAGTTTACAAGTTAAAAAATCCAAATCTGAAACATAACTGATTGCGATTTGAAAAGGATTTCAAACCATATCTAAATGTAGCTTGAAACAAATGTGGATAAAAATGTGTCCATTTGTGCTGTTAACACAAAAAATAGGGTATATTGACTTCAAAAAACTGCTATGTCATCTTGAAATACACGTTTAGCTGATTTTAGCTAAATCTAACCTTTGCTTGTAACCGGTGGGGGTGTGGGGATGGTGGAGGGCACTCTGTCTGGCTCCTGGGGGGGCACCACCATAGCCAGGGCTTGGAATGGGACTCGTGGGGCCTGCACAAAGTGAAATTGACAATCTATTACATAAAAGTACAAACTGTTAAAAAAATTATTCATGGTATATATACCAAAATATTAGGTTACATGTAAAAAAAAAAAAAGGGTAATTTGTAGTGATGCTCTGACTGTTGTAGAGAGTAAAGCATGTTTCAGCTCACCTGAGAAGTGTCATGAGAAGGTGGTGTGAGTTGGGACAGGTCTGGGGTAGGGACTGACAAAATGTTGTTTGGGTAGTCTAGCAGGTAGGACACCACATTAGTGTGACCACCTTTAGCAGCTTCAATCAGCATCGTTGAACCATCCTGTGGACATAAGGGAAATTAATTAACACTGAGGACTGGCCAGAGTTTGTGCCACCAAATAGCAGCCATGACCATCTGGACAGCTTCACTGTCTGATACCCTCACCTTCAGTCTGTGAGTGGGGTCAGCACCATGGGCCAACAGCAGCTCCACCACAGCCAAGTGGCCCCCAGCACAAGCCAGAGAAACCACTGTGTGATCATTGTTGGCTGTGGCTCGATTTACATTAGCACCTGCAGACACAGGGATAACTGAATTTCAAACAATGCAAAATAACTAACAAAGAGGGAAGAAGCAGGCATATAATAACTCCTATAATATATATATATAATATAATGTGCCTCATTCATTTAATGTAAAAATGCAGTTTGAACATTACAACTGAAAAGTTTGTTTAAAGTTATTAAATTAAAGTATGTAGTCAAAAGTGACATTAAAGACATGCTGTTAGAAGACTTCTACTTCAAATAAATATATTTTAATACAACAAAAGCTATTTGAAACATAAGACACTTCATCTGTATGTAAGATGCTATGTATATAAATTCACTTTTGTAAGTTTAATTTGAAGCTGATATCAATTGTGACATTTCATCTTTAGCAAGCTATTTAAATTTTAATAAGATTTCACAATATTTAATTACATTTAATGTATTTTGAAAAATAAATGTTACAACAAATATGCTTTGAAAACAAACCAAGAAAAACCTTACCAACCCACAACCGTTAAGGTAGTGACAAAAATAGCGATACTAAATAGCTTATTTGCAATAAGGCTGGCAATGTTAATCTTTAATACCTAATATAAACATTTTATATTTTTTTCTACTGTGAAGTGGATTTACTGATGATATTATTTAATAAATCTTTATTCTGCTTAAAAGCAATTAATTAGTGATAATTCAATATTGACTTTTTCATTATCATTTATATCACTGATTGATTGCTGCGGCTCTATTTTAGAACATTGCCTTTGCTGATGAGAAACTGCACAGTGCACAGGTGGCCTGCTCGGGCTGCTTTCATCAGTGGAGTCCTGCCCCCTTCTGATTCATGTTCCTAAAAACAAGACACAAGACAATTACACACAACCCTTAATTGCGAAAACCCAAAATAAAAAGAATAAAAATCTGAAAATCTACAAACCAGGTCAGCCCCTGTTTGAAGCAGCACGTCGGCCACATCAGTGTGTCCGTTCTCACAGGCATACGTCAGAGCTGTGTCACCTGTAGCTGTTGTGGCATGGACGTTTGCCCCTGAACACAGAGAAAGATGTGTGTGAACATTGAGTTACAGACAAAGGAAAATATTTTCAAGAATTACACCAGAAGCAAGGCCCCACCAGCAGCCAGCAAGTATTTGACCAGCTCCAGATGGCCCTCCTGTGCAGCCTCCATGAGCGGAGTGGAGCAACCCAACTCAATGTCCGCCCCAGCTTTAATGAGGAAATCCGCCACCTCTAGGAAGCCTCCGCAACAAGCCAGAGTCAACGCTGTCTCCTGCGTCTCTTCTGTCTGTGCGTTAATATTTGCACCTGTGATCAAACAAGCTATCACTCAGTTTGAGAGTTTAAAGAAAACCTGACATTGAACCATTTAGGGCTTTACAGCATAACACTGGGTTAATAATTCTTGCTCCTAAATCAGCATCATATTTAACCAATGAAACATATAAGACTAGATATAAAGGATATGAACCCATTTGCTTAATTAATGGACAATCAGATGTCAATTTGTCATTTGTTATTACTTCCTCCTTACTGAAAAGTTTAATCAGGAGAAATTACATAGATGTCAGCAATATACAATATGAGGATGTGCAACACTACAGGTTTTTTGTAAACAGGTTGTGTTCTGTGTTTGTCCAGCATATCACAATTATGCAAGTTAGGAGATTAACACAGGGTTTTGGCATGTGCGGTGCAGAAAGTCAGTTGTTGAATACCCAGGATTAACCTTTAAGTCTAACCAGTGTGAAATATGAAGCAGGATAACACAAGAATGAGTTAAACTGCAGTTTGGAATGCCCAATACATACTACAGAAAGATGTCTCCATCTTTTGAGAAGCTTCACTTCAAAAAGTACTATTAAAGTAAGTCATGGTAGCCAACCAAAGCCAGTGACAGCAAATGTTTTGTAAAAGTAAATGTTTTGTGAAAGTAGTGTATTCACAAACTACTGTCATTTGAAAATTGTGCCCACAAGAGCCAATACAGTGTCTACACCAAACGTGAGCAGTGTGATGCGTCAAGGCCAATCATTACAGTAAACTGATGCCACGCTCTCTTTCTGACGAGTTCCAAGCTCTGGCACATAGGACTAATTAATTTTCTATAATTCCTGTGCAGTGTAAATAGCTTCCAGCTGTTGCAACACAACATCTGGAGTAGACAGTGTAAGATTTAGCAATAACACCTACAAAGTCACCTGTCTAAGCTCTATTATGGCCCATTTACACAGAGCGTTATGGTTTGGTACGGTACACATATATTTCCATTTCCACTATCAATGGCACAAAAATAGCCAACCATACCGTACCAGTTGTGACAAACAGCAACATGCCAAGAAGCAAGAACTGGGTCTACCGTGTGTGCTCTGTTGTTTTACGGGACCATTCACATGTTGACTCTAAACCAAACGTGTAGAATACTCAAGAGGTGCTGCTCTCTCTCTCTATTTGTGTGTGCTTGGCATGCATCTACATTTGAAATAATGAAACTGAGTTTGCAAAAGACGCAATATGTGAACATCCCATATGGCTTTCTTCTGTATGAGGCTTTCAGTTCATTTATGTTTAAATACAGCGGCGCGGTGCCGCAGTGGGTAGCGCTGTCGCCTCACAGTAAGAAGGTCGCTGGTTCGAGCCTTGGCTGAGTCAGTTGGCATATCTGTGTGGAGTTTGTATTTTCTCCCCGTGTTTGCGTGGGTTTCCTCCACAAGTCCAAAGACATGTGCTATAGGTGAATTGGGTAAGCTAAATTGTCCGTAGTGCATGTGTGTGAATGAGAGTGTATGGGTGTTTCTCAGTGATGGGTTGCAGCTGGAAGGGCATCCGCTGTGTAAAACATATGCTGGATAAGTTGGCGGTTCATTCTGCTGTGGCAACCCTTAGAATTATAAAGGGACTAAGCCGAAAAGAAAATTAATATTTAAATACAGATATTATATCTATATATTAAAAATGTCAAATCAATTGTCAAAATGTCATTTTGAGGTAGTATGACTTTTCCAAGTGAATTTGTAGCTTGTTACTTCATTGATGGGTGAATTCGACAAAACCGAGGTGTCCCCTGTACCTTGTGCCAAGAGCAGTGCTACCATCTCTTCGTGGCCCTCCCGAGCTGCCTCCATTAGCGGCGTGTACCCCTCATCATTCACCTCCTCCAGGTTGGCCCCCCTCTCGATCAGAAGCGCTGCCAGCTCCACGTGGCCCCCGCAGGCAGCCAGCGTTAAAGGCGACTCAAATGAGTCAGCAGGCATGTTTACCTGCGCTCCGCTATCCAATAGCAGCCGTGCCACCTCCACATGCCCATCCTACACAAGAACAACCATGAGAATAAGGACTTCACAAGACCTGCACAAACATCAGAGGAAGTTCTTACAGACTGTGTACTTAAGAGGTGGTGTTACCATGCAGGCCTCCATGAGTGCAGTGTGCATCTCGTCTGTCTTGTGCTCCTGGTCGGCTCCTGCTTCTAACAGAAACCTGACCATGTCCAAGTGCCCTGAGGGACAGCAAGGATACAATCAATATCACATAAAAAAAATTATTTTTTTATATACATTTGGGCAAAATCCTGATTACATGCAAATCATGAAAAAAAAATATAACAAGTATTCATTATGAAAAAACAACAACTCAATTGTAGAGACCAAAATTAGAATTAGTTTGTCTGAGGAATGGCAAGGATAAACAGTTTTGAACTTTTGTTTTTGACAAGATGTCAAAACTGTGCATTTATTTCAAAAGCTTTAGAATATTTTGTAGAAATTACTGTAAGATTTTCCATAATACTTTAAGATGTTTTTATATTTAACCCTCTGAGGCTGCATTTTTCGATTACAAAAGTAATATAAAGAAAAATTGTAAAATCATTTTTATTGTAAGGTGTAAATTTTCACATCTCAATTCGATTATGATTCAGAGACTAACAATTTGACTCTAAAATGGTTCTTGATGCATTTCAATGTTTTAACAATAATGACAATTTTAACCACAATATAACTTTGTAATTCTTTAACTTATAAAATTTTTTTTGTATAAAAAAATTATACAATGAAAACAAGATCAAATAAAGATACACAAGCAATAGTGTACTCGATTTAATAGAAACATTCAAGTCAGAAATAATACAGAAATTAAACAAATGAAATCAAAAGTAAGTAACATTGATGAAAGACAGCCAATGGTTTAATGCACAGATCTAATGTTTACTCCAAATAATTGCGTTCACTATATCATCGATATAATTTGGAAGGAAATACTAAAAGTCCTTTGGTTTTAATATTAAACATAAATATAGATATTTTAAACACTTCTTTTAAACTTTTTTTCTTTCTATTGTGGACACTTAATAATAATCATAATAATTATTAAATTACATTTACTAAAAATCTATGAAACTGTAGTAAAGAAATGTAAAAAGTTCTCTACAAGTGCCAATTTCCACAACTGTATTTATCACCAGATATGCCTTTGTTTCAATGTGCAGATTTGCATAAATATTTAGTTAAGCCAGGAAAAAAAAAATGCAGTGTCTGTTCAGTTGTGACGCACCTTTATAACAGGCGAGTGTGAGCGCACTCTCCTTAAACTCATTGGAGTGTGTGTTGATTCCAGCGCCGTACTCCAGGAGCACACGAGCCACCTCCACATGGCCTGCACTGGCCGCTTCCATCAGCGGAGTGTGACCGTTCTCATTGTGATCCTCAATGTTAGCACCCTCTTTCAGCAACACCTTCACTACATCCAGGAAGCCTCCAGCACATGCATATGTCAAGGCTGTGTTACCTGCAGGAAAGGAAAAGGCAAGCACACATTTATTGACTTGGAGCAAAAATGAAAATGTACTTTACTCGTTTTGGTCCATTTAAGTCCACTTTCATTTCACACTTATTTAAAAGCACAGAAAAAAGGTGTTGTACCTGTTGAAGACTGTGCGTTAACATCAGCTCCATGCACTAGGAGCAGTTTGACGATGTCGACGTAACCACCGCTTGCAGCAGCCATTAATGGCGTGATGTCTCCTTTAATCCCTCTGTCCTCCACGTTAGCATGCATGGCCAGCAAGACCTACAAGCAGGCATACACAAATTAACCCAGACATCCTTCTTATATTAAAACAAAAATGTTGTATATTTTTCATCACTAGCAGCACCATATTCAAATGCAAACCTTGTTTTTTTAACAATATATGGAGTTTAATTGAGTTAACAATAATTACTATATTAATAACTACAATATAGATTTTTGTAATTCTTATTTTTCATTAAAAATGAAAACAAAGATACAATAAACAGATAAAGTAATACAAAATGTGAAAAGCTTTACAAAACTGTACATAGAAGTACGTAAGAAATAGTGGTCAGAATCCAAAAAATTAATAGTGAATGATTCCATCTTTTGATAAACAATGACAGATTTTATTACCTAATACATGCATATAATGTAATGCTACAAATTCAGATTTTAACCCAGAATGTTTTCTATACTGTGAACGTCCTTCAGAGGGAAATACTAGTCCTTCAGTTTATTCTTAAATGTTAATAAAAATATTTTTAAAATATTAATATACAATTTATTTACAATAAAGCAGTACATTAATTTATATGAGAATTACACTGGGAATTAAGAATCTCCTGATTATGTATCGATTATGATTTAGATTCTCACAAATCATTAATCACATTGTTTTCTTCTTACTGAATATGAAAGCATGCACATTATGATGATTCTTCATAAAAGTGATCGTTTAACAAAACTTTATAAGGTCATTGTCTAAAAATTACTCTCAAAAATAACAAAAAAAACCCTTCACAAAATATGATTGTGCACCAAATCAGCTTTTAGGAAGTATTTCTGAGGGCTCATGTGACACTAAGGACTGAAGTAATGCCTGCTGAAATTTTTAGGAGTGTAACAATACATTCAAGTCACGATAAGATATGAATATTGATACTGAACTTATGATATGATATTATCTCAATATTGCACACTTAAAAAAAATTTTTATATTATTGTTTAATAGTAGTATTATTATTTCTCAAACATATGGTAAATGACATATATCTAGGCCTACTGTAGGTTAAAATTCTCCTGATGATCCAGAGGTCTTAGGAAGTGAAATGATTGCTCTGTGCAACAAATGAACATTATTGCCAATTATTCACAGCCTAGGCAAACATTTTTGAGCATGTACACTAAAGTATGCACCACGAGCATCTTGTGGCATAATGATGCATCCACGGGCTCATCCTGACTATCTGTGGTGAACAAGTCTAAGTGCATCAGCTCACATGTGATTTCACCACCGTGAATATGCTATCGTGATGTAGTACATTAAGACAATTTACATTTTCTGAGAATCTTACTTGGATTAAACAAACTTAAAATCGCTCTTCATATCATTTGTATCAGCGAACGCATTGCATTTTTCATTGTGATTTCTCTATATTACAATGTATCATTACACCCCTAGGAATTTCATGTGCTACACAACCAATAGTAAATTTTATCTTCAGAAATTTGGGGAGGAAAACAGACATTGACCTTAATAATGCATAACATCAGAAATAACAAATAGCTTAAAATGGTTACTACCTGTTTATCTAAAGAATGGCAATAGAGCAATTACATTTAATTTATTTCAGTTCATTAACAATTGCAGAAATTACAAAAGCAATTCAGACAAGTTAATATTTGAATTAATCAACCAAACACATTTGTTGTTAACCAAATGCATTTGTAGCACCTTAAATGAAAGCTTCAGGGCTAAAAATGTGGAAGGACAAAAGACTAGCATAAGTTTCTGAGTCTGTACACAGTACCTGTGCGAGCTCATAGTATCCAGCTGAGCAGGCCAGACACAGCAGGCTCTCGCCCTCCTCTGTGTGCTCGTTGACGCTGCGTCCCTCGTCTAGCAGCTTCCGCACCGCATTCACGTCGCCGTCCGAGCAGGCCTCAGCCAGGCTACGGCTAAAAATAACCAGACTACTACAATTACTGCGACTGTGCAGGCGAAGCTAACTACTCTAACTGAAGCAGCAAAAAGACCTATAAAAGCTGCCTGCGTCTAATTTCATATCAAGACTGCTTTAAACATTCAAAGATTCGTTCACTTCCAGAATAAACATTTGATGATAATTTACTCATGCAAGATTTTCATTTCTTTCTTTCTCCAGTTTTAAAACTAGATTTTTCTGCATACAATGGACTTCAACAGTGTTCGGTGGTTTGAGCTTCTGAACTGCAGTTTCAGTGAAGCTTGAGAAGACTTTACACGATCCCAACAAAAGAATAAGAGTCTTACCTAGTGAAACAATCAGTAATTTAAAATAAAAAAATTAAATACAAATATATATAGTGTTAACCACAGAAGCTTGCATACCAGATGAGCTTTTGTGGTTAAGTATATAATATTTTAACAAAATGACAAATCATTTAGCAAGGTAAACATCGTTTGAACAGTTTGAAGCTGTATTGAAACTTCAGTTTTGAAATTCAAGAAGTCTACTATATGGAGAAAAATCCTGCTTGTTTTCCTCAAAACCTTAATTTATTTTTGAACGAAGCATGTAAATGATCAGGAAAAGTTTATTCTGAAAATGAACTAATCCTTTAATATCGCTCGGTGTTGAGCCTTAACAGTGAAGTAATTCTTGCTGGCTGAACATGAATGTTGCATCATGATGTATAAACAGGAGAAATGTGTGCGATTGTGTGAGAAAAGATGCCTACTTGTCGGCCTGGCTGGCGTTGAGTGTGTTTTCGGCCCTCATGCGGGTCAGTGCGGCGGCGGCCTCGTCCAGCGCACAGCTCACTGACGACGTCAGCCGGCGTAACACCTCTGGATCTGCAAAGGCTTTGCCATCGGCAGTGGAGAGTTTACCAATGCCTGTAGCATCCAGCCCCACACCAGCACCACACGCCATCCAGCAAGAACAAACGCATCCATGGTTAGTACAGGCCCAAAATGCTCACACACGGAGAATACAACGCTTGGTTAGCTAAACTCACACCATGCAGTTTTAGTCTAGTTTTTCCATTTCAAAGCTTCTGTAGAGTTTGGAGAATGTCATAACACGATAAATGCTCAAAGAAAATGTTGATTGACGTAAAAGAAAAAGTCAAATGAAATGAAATGAGGTTGACCGATTTTGCTGGTATGGTAAGAATAAAAGCCTGTCCCTAGCGTGCACTGGCAATCAAGCATGCTGCATATTATTTTGACTTCAAATGGGAATAGTATTCATAATATAAATAAACTTTACGTGGCTTAGGAAAGCTCTTTTATGCCTGTAAGTGGAAGAAAAACTGAATAAATGTGCATGAACATATGCATGTGTGAAAACAAAAAGCATGACTGGACAACACTTTACTACCTCACTATACAATATGCATCACCATATACCACAGTTAAAAATGTGAGGTTTTAAGATGTGAAAATTGTTTAAAAAATATATATATATATAAAAAAATTATTGAGCCATTTTATGGTTTTAAACATAAAATATGGCAATAAATGCATTTGTGTTACTAAATATTTATTTTACAGTCCTGATGACTGCAATCACTCACTCATGAATGACAGCTGACAAAAGAAAGGACAGGGCAGTTTTCTTGAGCATTAAACCAGCACATTAGAATTATTCCTAAAGGATCATGTGAACAAAAAGGCTTCTTAAAATTCAGCTTTGTAATTGCAAGAATAAAATCACACATCCATGCATATATTATAAATATTTTATTCTTTTTTTCCCCATTTTAAACTGTAATAATAATAATAATATTTAACTATTTTTGATTTCCCTTCAGGACAGGATCTCTCCAACCATGCATGTTTTACTGCATACTTGATCAAATAAATGTAGTGTCAGTGAGCATCTAAAAAAAAAAAAAAAATTTTTTTTTTAAATCCTACCAAATGTAAGCTGTTGAACTGCAGTCTAAGTTAACATTTAACACGGCAAACCACATTGTTGTAATCGATTAACAACTCAAAGCACCAAAAGCAATGTGACTATATATGTTTGCAATTACTTAATGTCCGATTAAATAAAACAAAGATAAACATGTAGATGTCAAAAGGTCTAGACACAGCTAACAACAGCTTTTTATTTTAATTGTACAGATTATGTACAATTGAAAAAATGAAAACTCACTCTTAACCTGTTCCAAACCTGTTTGACTTTATTTTTTCTGTTTAACACAAAAGAAGATATTTTGTAGAAAGCTGAAAACTAACCATTGACTTTTTGGTTAGGTTTTCAACTTTCGTTAAAATACCTTCTTTTGTGTTCAACAGAAGAAAGAAACTCAAAGGTTTAAAACCACTTGAGGGCGAGTAAATCATTAGTAAATTTTTATTTTTGGGTAAACGATCCCTTTAAGAAACAGCTAAATGCAAAAGGTCTTATTTTTTGCTGATAGTTCCAAAAGCTATATTTGGCATAAATCGGTCAACCTCTAATCTCTGTCAAACAAGAGCCCTTTATCTTTGAGACATTAGTGTGCTATGCACCTTTCCCAATTCTTAAATTTGATTTGCAGGTTGTGTTTTCGATTCCACCTTGGATTTTCATGAAAACAAATGACCACTAGTCAACTCCATAGTGACAAAACATTTCAAAGAACATTTCGCTATCTGCTGCTCAACCCTCAACCAGGAAGAGCAGTATTTGCTTTTCTCTGACAGTCTGAGATGACGCAAAACGGATAAAGCTCGTGGTAAAACAGGTAAACCACGTTGCATGGAGGTGTTCGGTCACAGTAGTGTGGTTCAGGTGGAATGAAAACACAAAGTGCGTGTACACAACAGGTAACACATGAACAGCATAAAGGGCGCACAATTAAGTGGAAGAAAGACACAACAAAAGAGTAGACAAAGAAAAAGACAAACATCCACAAGCTCTGCACAGACGGAGAAAGCCACAGAGATGCTCATAGACACAGATGAAGACACACATACAGACAGTACACAAGTGTACTAAAGGCCAGTGCTGAGTCATGAGTGAGGCTGCTGCTGCTGTATGGAAATCCATTGTTGTTACTAATCTCCCCTTTGGTTCCTCTGTGAGATAACTATCCGCTCATGGGGCAGGGCAGGCCGTTGTAGAGAATCAGCCCGAACACGACGGGCCTCAGCCAAACCAACTCATCCCAAACATGTGTACAATGGCACAGCTCGCAGACTAGGCCAAACATGGTGCCAAGTACAATCAACCACCAGTTGCCTAGTTTATAAAACAATTCTGAAATGCTCTGTACATAAAACGTGCAACACTGACCCTTCACCCTCCCAAGACTTTTTTTTTTTTTTTCTTATTTTTTTTTTTACAAAGTGTGGTCGGTCATTAACCTGTCAGCACTCACAATGCAATCAAAGCTCATGCCAAGTAATTTGGACTAAAACACTACAGGATGTAAAGCATGTACAAATAAACAGGTTTTAAAGGATTTGCAGCTCTATATTAAGCACAGACTCTCAGTATGCAGATATTTCTGTGTGTGTGAACTTGAACTGCCTGAGTGCTGTTCAGTCAGTAGTAGATCTATATATACACTGTAATTGTGAACTCTTTAGTCGAGAGACCCAGATATTGTCCTTTGTTTCTTTTCATAATAAGACACACAAGAAAAACAGATTCACTTTCCAGATGCACCCTTGGGTGTGCAACTTTCAGATGCCAATTAGTCTGTCAGTTATTTCAATTAATTGGATATTATATTGGTCAGTGCTCTTGTTTAAAATAATGTGCAAACTGAAATGTCAAAATCAAGACATCACAATTTTTTTAAGTGATTTTATAAACAATTAAAGTCAGAATTTTTAGGCTTCTTGTGAATTTTTATTCTTTTTTAAATATTTCCCAAATTATGTTTATCAGAGCAAAGAATTTTTCACAGTATTTCCAATAACATATTTTCTTATGGAAAAAGTCTTTTGTTTTATTTTGGCTAGAATAAAAGCAGTTTTTAATTTTTTTAAAAACATTTTAAGGTCAATATTATTAGTCCTCTTAAGCAATATTTTTAATTACCCTAATGTGCCTAATTAACTTAGTTACGCCTTTAAATTGCACTTTAAATGGAATACTACTATCTTAAAAAAAATATCTAGTAAAATATTATGTACTGTCATCATGGCAAATATAAAAGAAATTAGTTATTAGAAATTAGTTATTAAAAGTATTATGTTTAGAATTGTGTTGAAAGAAAATCTTTCCGTTAAACTGAAACTGCTGAAAAAAAATATTCAGGGGGCTAATAATTCTGACTTCTAATGTACATAGATGTCTTCTTTAATGTTTCAAATAACTTTTGTGAAAACAAAACATACAAAATGAAACTAGTCTGATCTGTAGCTAAAATATATCATTTTTATTGTATTGATATTTATTGTAATAAATCTAAATGATCAAATACTTTGTGTAAAAGTAAAAACCAAATGCCCAAATATTTTAAATGGTAGTTAATTAATATTTAGGTTACACTGTGAACCTTAAAAACATCTTTTAGTACGTCAAATTATTCCTCATGCTAATATGGTTGCCAAGATTTTTATTATATAAACTATAAACTAGTTCTCTGTTTACAGTGCAAAGCCTTGACTAATCATCAGTGAAATTTTCTTGCTGATTTTTATTATTAATACTTGGTTAGTCGTTCCATCCCTTATCATATACATTTAAAAATATTTCTGCTCCTGTAGAGTTTTGTGTAGCAACAAAACCATTTGTTAGGCCTCTATAACAGCTTGCCACAGAAACCACAAGAGCCGAAAGCCAGACTCATGCTCAGCACTGTGAAGACATGTTGAAAAAGCCAACAGAAGTAGTGAGCACATGCATGCAGACACAGGATAAATCATTAGGCTTAATGCGATCACATCACGGTTGGCCGGTGGATGTACCTGCTGCTTCTAGTAACGCCTCGAGCCGGGCCTGTGTTTCTGGGTCTACTGTTCTGAGGTCTGCTCCATCTGCTGCGCTTGATAGGAGTAGCTCTGAAGCTGTCTTTAGTACGGGGTTATCCAGATCCTCCTGGTCTAGTATGAACGATTCCACCTGCATGGAAAGAGTCATTGTCAGCAATTGTCTGCTCTTGTTTACCAAATATAGTTGAGGAAAAACAGCAAAGAATGTGAATATCCCATGATAAGCCTATATATTAAAACAGACCTAAAGCAACTTCAATTAGTCTGAAGATGGAAATGTGGTTTAAAAGACAGGATGGGTTTATCTTGCTTGTAATGGGCAACATTTGTGTCTGTCAGAGTCACTTTAGACTGGGCGTGAAAAATTATTATGGTCCACTTCGATGAACACAGCAGCACCACAGCGTGACAACACCATACATCACGAAGTGCTGAGGTCTCACACTGATCCTGTAACGCCACTTAAATACAAAAGCACAACCATACTCTTACTGATACCAGTAAAGCAACTGTGAGACACACATCATATATTGGAGACTGTTTATACTGCTTTTCATTTTACAATGCATAACTTTAGCTGGGGTTACACGTGCCATCCTCATGACTATGGAGCTTTTGATGACATCTGAACGCAGATCAGTTTTAGTTTGAAAACTCTGAAGTTGTTTTAAAATGCAGACTTCTGAGAACGAGGGTTTGTCTGTGCACATTCGCTCCTTGATTGGGTTATCTGGAGCATTCTGTATCCTTCAAGCCCAGCTCAAATGACCAATACACAGATTTTTGTTTAGTTTCGGTGAATAAAGATTTGCTTTCTGTCCTGTATCAATGTCCTGTGATGTTTGAGTGTGGCATGTAGAGGTGCGGAAGGGGGAACCTCATCCGAGTATTGTGTTTTATTTTACTATAGATTTGAATATTGTGGGTTTAAATAAAGTTAAACCCCAACTAAAGTGAAACATAGCACTGCTGAGACACGAAAAAAGCCCATTAGACACAGTAAAATATCCATAAAATTGCTGGAATGACTTTAAAGGTAAATAAAACATATTGCATATGGACTGCCTGTTAGACCCATCTAGGTTCGAAAGACTACCAGTGTTATACCAAAATCGGACTCAACAAATCTGAATAGAGTGCTTGCAGGTGAACGCACAGTGGTTTATCATAAGCATTTTATTGATCCTTTTTTCAACAGTTGGCACTAAGGAGAAACATACAAGCATTGTCTAAATAACAAGCATGAGTTAAGAATGTATCATCGGCATCAGAATGTTCTGATTGGCCCAGAGTACACATCAGCACATTCTAAACTTGTACATGCTCATACCGGCAATTTTCCTTCAGTGTGCTCACACAGCAGAATTTCTGCAATTTAATGGTAATGTTACAATTTTTCATTCCGGAACTTGTTTTCAAAAAGGGCCTGTTCACATATGATCTCTTTATGGTAATTTACCAGTAATGTTCTGGACAATTATGTATGTGTCAAAGGGGCAAAAAGTCAACGTGTCCATATTAATGCAAGCAAAAAATCTGAAATAAAAATGTCACCGGTTGCATTGTTTTTGCACTGTTGGTTTACGTAAACGCAAACCATTTTCTGCATTTACTATAAATTAGTATAGTATTTTTTTTTTTTTTTTCCATGAACAAACAATGAACAATACATTACAGTATTTGTTCATGTTAGTTAACGTTAGTTACTGAAAATACAGTTGTTCATTGTCTAATGTTAACAAGCGTGAATTTGGATGTTAATAATGCATTGGTAAATGTTAAACTATGATTAATAATGGCTGTACAAGTATTTTTCATAATTAGTTCATGTTAGTAAATACATTAACTAATGAAACCTTATTGTAAAGTGTGACCGTGTAACCATTTATTATTTATTTTTGTTTAGGATATACTTTAAACATACTGATTCTAATTCCGAATTATTAAAATTGTTCTAATTATCTAAAGTGTTCTCTGATAGACTGCACTTGCATTATTATGCTATTATATTGTCATACTGGAATTATATAATGAATGTCATTATGAGTGGCATAAAGGGTCTTAAAATGACAAACAACATAGTTTAACAATAACTTTTGGCGCAAAATATCATACGATATTGTAATCGGCCTAGTGCCGAAAGCTGTAGTGGTGGAGTGGGTCAGTGGCACAAATGTTTAAGGGGTAGGCCGTTGGGCTTTGGTCCGGCTAATTGGTTTGGGGTGTTCCACACATCGCCTCTCGCCAGCCCAATTCAGCGCCAGCCCAATTCAGCGACAGAATTAATGTCAGGCCATCAGCTGAAGACAGCGCTCGGACTGGTTATTCAGCAACAAATCAGAGCACAAGTGTGATGTGGTGAATTGACGTAGCAAGTAAACAATTCAAGTAACACAAAGAGGCCAGCTGTAATTTTGCTACATTTCTCAAATATTTCCAAGAGCGAATCCCTCTGTGGTGAGTGACAATTACGCTGCTTTGTTTACACTTTGCGTGAGTGTCGGAAGTTCTGATTTCCTGATCTGAATGAGAAAACAATCTACTGCCACCCTGGCGCAAAACGCACACTCTTATACAGTTGGCTACCCTCTGTTTGGTGTATCCATGCATAGCTTTTTGGTCAAGGCAAAACCAGACATAAGCTTACTTATTGTTGCTTGCTCTTCAGTTCACTTCTTTCTTTCTTGAATGAGTGTGACTGAGCTACTTATACAGCAAGTTAGAATTTTATGCTTTCCCGGTGTAAACTCAAAACACCTGTGAAGGAACACTGAAACCCTACTGCTTGCTAGCGTTTCAGAAGTGGTATCGTCAAAGCAACACAAACAGAACACAGAGGTATAAAAGCACAGCTATGTGCAAAGCATTCGCCGTGGGTTATGATCACTCGTCACAGAAGTATAATTCACCTGTCAAGTGTTAATGGTGTCAAAATGTATAGTTTCTATGGTGCATTGCGGTGAAAACAAGGATAATTCATTATCGGTTTAGTAACAGACTATAGCTAGTTATGATGTACTGACGGTTTTCTGATGTCATTTGTTGCATTAGCATACTAGACCAAGGGATGCGAGACACATGTGCGAGTAATTAAAATTGCACCAACTATTTTAAAAGCCTAAATCTGGTCACACGTCACTGCTTGTGAGTTTGCTGGGTCTTTCACTGACACTGAAGACAGTCTGTGTCACCAAAAAAAATTCCATCTCTCCCACATTTCATTGTTGCTTATTTGTTGTTTGATACATTAGTGTTTTATTTGAGTAGGTGAAATTAAAGGTTTAGTTCATATATTTGTCTGCTTTTATTTAATGACAAAATTGGAATGACAATTTCAAACAAAAATCATTTTGAGTTTGTTTCAGCCATTCGAAACAGCTTGCCAAAGGAAACTAAATACCTTTGAGCTACCATTGGTGATTGACAATCATGCAATCAGTGGCATGTTCCTCAAACTTGGCCTTCTTTGACATGCTTCATATCTCAGAAAAATATAGACAAACTAAAGATGTGGCACACCATGTCCGCTGTGTGACAGAAGGAGAAGGCAGTTTACTAGATGTTTATTAAACGGTTCTTCTCTCTCAACCGCCATCATTGTTGCGTTTAGGGAACACAGACACACACAAGTAGTGTTAATGACACATTTACAACCCCACCTACTGCAGATTGGGGTGTTGGAGCATTCGAAAACAGTATACAATCGCTCTGCCTCTTCTTTTTGCCCTCAAATAAATAATGAAAAAGAACTTTGTTTGAATTATATCAGGGCCTTAAAGATGTTCTGAAGACAAGATTCCCTGCAGTGGCAAGTTATAGAAAAAGTCATTGCAATACATTCCTTCTGAAAATGTGGATGAATTTTATTTTTAATGATGTGAGGCACCACACCAGTAAGAACTGGTTCTTTATTCACTACATTTTACCACATATTTGTTTACAAAAAAGGCATAATACAATGCTGAATTGTATGCTGTGGCGATAATAAGATATGCTGTGGCGACTATATTATATATATTATATATATTATATATATCATATATCTGACACTAATGTCACACCACACAAGTGTGAATAATCATTCTTATTACGTGATCACTATGGCTTGGTGTTATTACAGACTGTTGGAAATGTTTTGGGTGTTTGTGTTATTACCTAAAAATCACAGTAGAGTCCATCTATGAAGGATTTAGGCTTTCAAACAACATGCAGAAGCTTACATCGATGGGCAAGTAGATGTAAAAAATTTTTTTTAATATGCTGTTAGTCAAATCACTCTAGTGGGTGTTTACTTCAGAGTCTACGACCCGCCAATATGATCGAATAAGACCTGCTACATGCATTTACAAAACAAAATTCTATGCCATCACGTGAGCCACTATAACAATAACAGCAGCACATGGTGTGTGTCCCCTGGAACATGAGCAGGTAATTAAAACAAACGAGGACACTAGTCACAAACTTCACATCAGCCACTAGACCCACTCCCCTATCAAGCGCAGCTGGGAGAAAGAGCTGTGTGCTATTTAGGCCCTGAGCCTTTGAGGAATTACTGTAAGCATTAAGATGAGCTGATCAGCGGGTTTCCCCCCTCCCTCTTCTCTCCCTGTGCCCTTGACCTCCACACACCCTCTGTAACACCTTAAAGGGAAGGACGTCCCATACTGTGGGCTACTGGGACAAACTGGACGGCTCGCTAGCATAGCCAGTAGCAAGGTAGTGGTTACCAACTTAGGCAGTTTGGACCAACAGAGTTGGGAAGAAAAAAAAACACATCAAATAGCATCAGTAGCATTTTCTGAAAGTACAGGTGTAACAAAATCACATTTTTAAAAAGACAAGATACAAAAGAATTTTTTTCCATGACTGTTCCAGTAATTTGTGTTTACAATACTGAAATAATAAGCCATCAGTAAAAACAATGTAAATACACCGTGGTGTGTCAAAGCATCTCAGCAATAAAATCTTACACTGGTAATATGAGAAAAATCGAAGGTTCAGCCAGGTCCAACTCAGCTGAATTGAACTCCGATCCCATGACAGTCACAGACCAAGATAGATAGATAGATAGATAGATAGATAGATAGATGCACACAGACAGTCAAAGGTTCGGGTCGGTAAGATTTTTTTCTTCAGTTTTTTTTTAAAATAGTCTTTTAAAGTTTATAAAAGCCGTGATTATTAATACAGTAGAACAATAATGTCAATTATTATTGCATTTTAAAATAGCCTTTAAATTGTCATTTTTAAATAAGTATAAATACTTGCTTTATTCCTGTGTCTGTTGTGAGCTAACGTTAAATAAGTCCTAATTGCCACTGATTTAAATAAGTCAAATTAAAAAAATAAACAACAACAATTCTGAAAAACTATATTTACTAATAACTAATATTTTTAAATAATATAGCTTACCATATATATGCTTTATTATCTACAACAACTTTATCTTTCCAGTAAAATCATCATTTGTCTTCATTAAGATCTGTGCAGAGCTGAAATCATGCTACATGAACTTCAGCCATGACTCATACGAGGGTAGATAAAGTTCACTGTACTAAAATTAATAATTTAAAGATCCCATGAAGATCCTGAAAAAGGCAGAATTATTACATCTGAATTAATGTAAATTACATAACATCCACTGTAACATGAAAACAGCCAATAGCCAATATTATATTAATAGCCAATAGCATTAGGTTTATATCACTGCTCTGTAAATCTGAATTTTACATCAGCCACAGAGAGTCTAATCTTTTTTCCTCCCCTTTTCACCTCCCCAAATCTATCACTTTAAAATGCAATATTCTGTGCAGAATTCAAATGGAGCAAATATGTTTTTCTTGTCTGTGCCAACTCGAGTATATGATCAGCTCTGTGTGTGAAATTGCCATATCTATCAAAACAAATGAAAAATATCCCATTCAATTAAGACAACAGATACCTAGTGCAAAACAACCTTGCATGAGTTTTTAATTGTTCCTGTGGTCAACCACAAAACCCTTCAAAGGCAATGAGACATCTGTGGCCGCTCAAATAAAACCCCAAAGAATTACTTAGTTTTTGAAATGCAAATAGAAAATTGACAAGCATGCTTAAATAGTCCAGTTGTAAGCACTTGCTATACTCAGACAGAACAGGAGGCATATGATGCACATGACACATTCAATCAGATTCTGTCAAGCTAAAATCTGTTTGCTATTGCCAGTACAAACTGTTGATAAAGTTCTAGACTTCCAACACAGCAGGAGGATTTCTGATTTGTGCAACACTTTCATAAGGAATAAAATTCAGGTTCAGTAATGATTCCGCAAAATCTCCTAGCTATTTTGACAAGGAAATAAATAAATATATATCGCATTTATTATGTTGTTAAATTAGGAACTAACTTCATATTTCATAAGAAAACTGTTAATGAATTACGTTCAATCTTCTTCAACATTTCTTGTTGAAATATCAAATCTATAACAACGCGTTTCCATTAAAAAAAAATTCAGTTTCAAAGAATATACACATTTACATGTAAATTATGAATATACACTTCATTTCAAATTCAAAAACTTAAAAATCATTACATTTTATTTAATATTTAACTTGACATCAATAATCTGAAATGCGTCCTTGGAAAAAACAAACAAACAAACAAAAACAGAAACCAAACTTAAATTTTTGGTACTACACATTCAAGATTCAGAGTTAACCAAAAAGTGGTTAAAGGGACATATATGGACTGTAACTTCTGAATAAATCCCCTGAATTTGACCACTACACACAACACATTAAACACCAGAGGGTTAAAGAAATTACTACTTTTAGTCAGCATGAATGCATTAAAACGGATTTAAAAAAATGACAGTAAAGAAACTTAAGATGAAGAGATTTAAAAAGACATAAAAAGATTTCTAATTCAAAGAAATGTTTGTTTTGACCTTCAACTATTCAAAAAAGAAAATAATGGTTTAACTGTTTTCACAGGGTTTCTTAAGCATCGACCAACCATATTATAATGATTTCTAAAGGATGATTTGACATTGAAGATTGGGGTAATGAAAGCTAAAAAAAAAAAAAAAACTGAATCACCTGATTAATATTTAAAAAAAATATATTTTAAATGTTCGAAATATACAAACATCTATACCACAATATCATACAACAAATGTATGCATTTGCATACTATTTAATTGAAAAATCCTAATCAATAAAGATTAAAATATTGTATGTAATGATCAACATGACAATAGCTCTGATGCATATTTAGTATGATATTCCACATGCATAGGTAGAAGGATGCAGACATTTCTGTATTCAAAAAGCAAAAAAACATAGTATTTCCAACATGAAACAAGAATTACAAAATTTTGAAGCATAGACAGTATGAATACAATTCTGCAGCCCTCGCCAACATCTAGCAGGCATCACCAAAACATGCAACTTCTGGTTGTCTCCAAATAAGCCTTGAAGAAACCCAGGAAATCCCTATAGAAGTTGCTGAACAAACATGCAGTGGGGTGACAGTGACTACATTCAGCCTTTGCTCTTGCACAGTAGCCGGTAGTATTTGCTGTACTGACTGGAGCCTGAATATGATTGGTCAACCCAGGCAGACAAGTATTTACACTTTATATATGGATATATAGTCGCAATGACAAATTTTATGTGTTGACTTCAAGAGAACAGATTCATTCTATATACAAAAGGGAGTTAAAGTCACTTACAAACATATCTAAGGCTGCAGATCTTGATGGTCAATTCCGATTTTGTGACTGTATCCTATTTTTTTGATAACCGGCTTACATCATCTTTTAAAAGTGACTCGTATCCGAGCGGGCGCTGACTGACAGTTGATAATAAAAGATCTGTTTGCAGGGTTTCATTTTTTGTTAATTCTTTTTGACAAGTTGTTTTGCTATAGTTTATGAAAAAAGAAGATGGCCAAATGACAACTTTTCTAATCTAGGCTTTTTTTAAACCAGTAGGCAATTTAATGTAATGTCCATCACGTGATTTATGCATGTGATGCATGCAACAAGCTTTATATTAGTTTATATTGTTTACAAGGCGGATAATGCGCTTTCTCTCTCTCTCTCTCTCTCTCTCTCACTCTTTAAACATGCTTAAATACTTCCGATCTACCTGCTTACACTGCAGACACGAGGGCTTGGATCAGATTCATATCGGATAAATTTCCACATATCAACAAGGCCTGAATCTGATTTGAGTAAATCAGAATCCATGTGATTTTTTCCTGCCTACACGTACATGGACCATATCCGATCTGTGCCACATGGGAGAACAAAATCGGAATTGAGTCACTTGAACCATGCAGTGTAAACGCCTAAGTAACCAGTAGTTGCAAAATGCGCACGTTTTCTTTTTTCCCTACTCTGCAATATAAAGCATGGACTCACAATGCCACAGCTGCATTTGCAAATTAGATAATAGGTGTAGCCTTTGTACAGGCCCCAAGATTGTCCCTCTCAAATTTTGAGAGGAATCTCTTTGGCCTGGTCAAACATTAGGTAGCAGCACCACATCCACAAACATCTTCAAATAGGTTGCATAAAGCACAATTCTCCTTCATTTTCAACATGGAAAGCGCCAAATCTGTGGTTTCAGTAACAGCAAAGTGACGGTATGTACACAGCTGTTTGTGCTGGTTATAAATATCAAAAATATGAATGTATGGGATTTTAAACTACACACCCAAGGTGATCCTCATGATTTCTTGTCCACTTTCTCTTCCACACAACATATGCCTTCCTTTTGGAACATTCTAAAATGCTTAACGTGACAAGACAGCGTTTAAAAAAA
>CAIGQV010018106.1:9519927-9567189 GCA_903798115.1 Danio jaintianensis | reverse complement strand
GGATGAGAGACAATTATTTTATTGCAAACAATAGATGAGTATATATAGGATGTCCTTGATAGAAGCCAAGTGCTTTTATTCAACGTTTCCCAAAAGGAAAACACAAAAAGTGTGATGTTTTCATCTGCATTTTTGTGTGCATTTTGGGATATTGCAATGAAACAATTTGCTCTATAGAATTTACATAAATCTTAAAATAAACAAAAACATTATTGTCGGATTTAGACTACACAAATTTATCTTTTTCAGTAGTCACTGTCATATTGTGATTTTGACGTGAACAGTGGACAACATATCCCAATAAATGTGTGAGGTCAGAATTAGTGACTGTAAACAAAATCACTACAGAACCTCTGTGGATTGTACTGACTGTCTTGTCAGCAAAAATTATGAAGAAAGGAATTCTGTTCATAACTTGTTCATACATTTTCCTCCTTTGCATAATGCCAACAAGCAGCAGCAATATCATCGTTTTAGTTTCATTTAGCCATTATTATAGGGAGACCTTCTGGTGTTCTAGAGGTCAATGTCCCAAGTGTGACTGAACCCATCACAGAGTACTAGAAGCAAATTAACTATGCCATTCTTTCATTCAGAACATTATGAAGGCCACTTTGACACACAATGCATGATAAAACAACCGATTCTTGTGTCCCGACAGCCAAAGTTAATTATGACACGCAACATCAAATAAATTGGGCTAAAGTCAGGTTGATGCTATATAGGTATGGCATAATAACCAGTTTCAAGGTCTGACATTTTTTTTATACCGTTCCTACGGTATTTGCAAGTTTTTTACGACTATTTTATTTCTTTTTTAGGACAGCAGTATTTCCAGCAGAAAAAGACCCTTCACATCAAAAGTTACCATCAGCCCACGATTCAGGAAACATTTAAACCAACATGAATGTTTTAGAGCAGTAATCCCATGATAACGCGAAACCGTGATATTTTTATCCAAACTTATCATACCATCAGAATCTTATACCAACCTATGCCTAATGCTATACAGTCTGAACTTGGCATTATAGGTGAATAAACTGTTTAAACTAGAAGACATTTAACAAAACTACAATGGAAACATTTATTGAATACATTTCCTGATGCACAACAAAAATGTTATGCCAGTACAAACATATTAGGCATAAATTTGTCTCAGAGTACAGCTAGGGCTGCTCGATTATGGGAAAAATCATAATCATGATAATTTTGGTCATAATTGTAATCACAATTATTCAAATCGATATACAGTTGAAGTCAAAATTATTTGCCCTCCTGTGAATTTTTTTTTATTTATAAATATTTCCCAAATTATGTTTAACAGAGGAAGGAATTTTTCGCAGTATTTCCTATAATATTGTTTCTTCTGGAGAAAGTCTTTTTTGTTTTATTTTGGCTAGAATAAAAGCAGGTTTCAATATTTTTAAACCTATTTTAAGATCAATATTATTAGCCCCCTTAAGCAATATATTTTTTTGATTGTCTGCAGAAGAAATTACTGTTATACAATGACTTGCCTATTTACCCTAATTAAGCCTTTAAATAGCACTTTAAGCTGAATGCTTGTATCTTGAAAAATATGTAGTAAAATACTATGTACTGTCATCATAGCAAAGATAAAAGAAATCAGTTATTAGAAATGTCTTATTAAAACTATTATGTTTAGAAATGGGTTGAAAAAAAAATCTTCTTTCGTTAAACAGAAATTGGGGGAAAAATATAAAGGGCCGCTAATAATTCTGACTTCAACTGTATATATACAGTTATTTACCTCCCTGTTAATAAGGAAAGGCAAATAAATACAATAGAACAAAAATATGAAACAAGCTGTGCTTTAAGCATCTTCACTGTAAGAAAAAAACTTTTATTAAAAGCTACAAAAGTCCTTCGGTCAAGAGCAGTGAGTGATTTTGTCCTTTTGTTGTTTGATTAATAATGATAAAAACAGTCGGCAGCAGGAATATTGCGCGCTGTCACTTTAAGAGCAGTACGGTTCTGATTTATGGTTTCACTTTCACATGTCTTTTGATTCTCAACTCGTTTGTTTATTACATATATTGAGGGTTAATATGAATAATCCCTAAACACTGCGTTTTGACACAAAATTGCATGTATTTGACGATTAATGCGCTCACATTAAGATGACTTTAGATGTGTGTGCTATGCTCGTCTCTGAGGCTGAGCGCATACAAACAACAGCATGCGATCTTTCGCACTTTTAAAAGCATGAATGATTCGAATGTACATCAATGAATGATGCGCATCACGTGCTGCAAAAGTTACATTACAGTACATGCTTTTAGTAATTTTTTTAAAGTACAGAATGAATGGATAAGTAGACTTACTACTGGAACAGTATCACATACACCACATTATATGTGAACATCTGAACGTAAAATAGCATGACAGAATATGATCTGGTGTGATGTCTGATCACTTCTTTAGTGCAAGTCATTTAATATGCAAGGAAAAAATAAATAAATAAATAAATCTACAGTGGTTTCCAGTTCCATTTTTTATACTGAAAATTTTGAACAGTTTCTTAGCGAGTGTCAATACTATTCTCAAAAACACTTAAATGGAAATAGAGCTTAATATTCAAATTATTTATGCAATGTTCCATTATAGTACAGGTTAAACTCAACTCTGGGCAAAAACTAGTCATAGTGTTCTTTACACTGAAGCTTTCTGACGGTGAAACTTTACCCATCCATGCAAAAGAGCTGGCAGCAAAACCCCATGACAACAATAACATACAGTGTGTAAAGTTCAAAACAGCAACTTCTGTGATTACACAGCTTATGTACTGCACTACATAAGACCTGTGTCAGTCAGGTTCATACACACAAAACAGCATATTTATCTGCTTGTGTTTTTAGGCCACATGAAGGGGTGACAGAAGGTTAAGTATGGACATGCTGTTCAGATAAACAGAACATGGGATAAATAGCTCATGCAAGGTATTGGTCTATAAAAGAAATGTACAGAAAGAATTGTTCACTCAAAAAAATAGGTTTGATTTAGGGCTACATAATATTGTTTCAGCATTGATATCACAATGTGCGCATCTGCAACAGTCACAATGTGGAGTTGCAATTATAGTTGACCAAGAGTCATAGTTCTGAACACATAAGATTTTTTAATAGAAAGTATACGAACTGCCTGTGTTTTTTAAAGGCCTGTTATTGTGTGAGAATTTCAAAAGTGTTTGAACTATTTAGGCACAAGAAATTGTACCATTTGTAACTTTAATAAAGATGCATTTTATTTTATTGTTTATACAAATGAAGACATTTTCATTTGTGTTGCTTTACATTTTATTATTGCATTTCTGAACCTAAATACTGTTTGACAGAAAACCATAAAGCACACAGTTTCTTGTCATTTGTTTATAATTTTAAAAGCATGATTCACATCGCAATCAATCTGAATTAATGATTTTTTCCAAATAGAGCTATTCAAACCATCTGGTGAAACTGTATTCATATTGCAATATACATACTTTTTTTTTTTTTTTTCAATATCATGCAGCACTAGTTTGATTATGATTTACTCCTACTTTTTTCAAAACCATTTGACTGTCTTTCTTCTGGAAAATATAAGAAAAGTTTGACAATATTTTGCAAGAATTCTAAAGTGGCCCATAACACTTGTTTGCATGCTATAATCAAAGGCTTCATGCAATATGACATAAAAATGTAAAGTTATTTCCTAAAACTCTATGCTGCAAAAGATTCTCAAATCATCTTAAAATAGAGCATGACGTCACAACATCTGTACTAGATGTTAGTGGTTCAGTAGTCTCATAATCAATCAGTATATGAGGAATATATTTGAGAGCTAAAGGAGAAATTATTATGAAAATACATTTCAGTTTACTCCCCACTAAAGCCACTTTTCCATTGTGCAGTATGGTACAGTTCTGCATGGCTCGGCTCGCTTTGCATTTCCACTGCAGCTTAGTAATGCTTAAAGTGAGTGGAATTATCACTATAGTTGCACCTCTACTCCCTTTACTTCCTCAAATACTTTTGTCATCTTCATCTCATTTGCTCCACAGCTACCAATTGGAACTGAGGAACTCTTCTACTGACCGCAATGGTTCCATTTCAAATATCTTTGTCTTCTGGTGGAATAAAAAACAATTTAATCCGGCAAACCAACAATACAGCAACTTATTTGGTGTCACACATCCAATGACACTGGTAGTAGGGCTGCACAATATTGGGGAAAAAACTGCCATTGCAATATAATTACAATTTCACCAGATGACAGCTCTAATTGGAAAGAATTGATCATTTTAAATTGATTGGGATGGATTTGTAGGTGAATGCGTCTGCATAAAGTATAATAAGCAAATCACTAGCATAGATAAATAGAACAAAAATACAAATGAAATAATCAGGTCTTTTTCATTTTCTAGGGAGGCTAATAGTTTTCAAGTGAATAAATTGATTAATCAAATGTAAAAGACAGTATAGTCTTCATAGTATAAAACAAATACATACATACATACAATCTTTGCTAAACTGCAAACTTGCTTAATGCGCACACTGTCACAGGCCCTAAAAACACATGCAAATAATAAACTTTGTCTATTATGGTTAAATTTGCAATGTCTCCACAAATGACATGTACTGAACTGTGGACCCAGTTCACCCATCCTGACTCGATATTGCAGCTGTGCACATTGCAATATTGATGCTAAAACAATATATTGTGCAGCTATAGGACCAATCAACAATCAGCAGTGTGTATACGATTTAGTAATGGTACAGCTCGCTTGGAATCAAACCAAAATGCCACTAAAAAAAAATAATAATAATAAAAAGTACCAGGTATCGAACACAGCAGAAAAGAGAGCCATCCTGAACCAAATCGCGATATGCCATGCAGTGGAAAAGAACCTTAAAATTTATATAATTTTAGAAGACTGAATGAAAGTACTCAATTAATATGAACCATTAGTACAGTATCATATTTATTTGTTCAGCTAAAAAGATAGTAATAGTGACCTGTGCTGGAATTGTGACAGCTAGTACACACAAATATTTATGTAGTTAATATCTCTTTGTGTAGTTAGTCCATGTAGTTTCTGTAGGAGGAGGATTCAGAGCGGAAGCAATCCAATAAGTTTACAAAGAATTATTATAAACTGGAACAGCAAAATTTGATAAAACTGCAAAATATCAGTTAAAGCATAGTTACTATGCTGTAACAAATGTGCACCCCAATATGATCACTAGCCTGAGAGGTAAAGATTAACAAAAAATACTAACACTTTTCATTTAAAACTCTAAAACACTAAACGTATACACAAACATGCCAAAAAAAAAAAAAAAAGTAATTTACTCAGAGGATAATATATTGTTGTTACAGTTAAACGTTATACAGCCACAATAAGCCCATGTTGAAGACAGAACCTACACTAGAAACAGATCTGAAACGCGGTAGAGGCATTTTGATCATATCATTATATCTACAGTTTTCCCCAAAGACAGGGAGGTAACTTGTAGCGACTATGTAGTTGACTCGTCTTCAGAGAGCAATATGCAATTAAGAAACACATTCTGTGTCATAGGCTACATGTGAATTGTGTTCTCATTATACTATGACAAATAAGAAATAAAAAAAAAGTTACAAGAAATATAGGACTAACGTTACGAGTTTCCATAAGTCAAAAATACTCTAAAGACGTTCGAATGAAAATATGCTTATGAAGAATTTAGTAAACGCAACACAAATTTTGATACTATATACGTTTTCCCTGTTCCCATAAGAAAATGCATTTTGACATGAGGGCAGAAAAGGGCAGTTGTCTGCTACAAGTATGCTGCTCTTTTCATCTGACATTTGTCTGACTCAGATATTGATTTAACCAAGTCTCTGAATAAAGCCAGAATATATCTTCTGTGCCTGTTCATACAGAACATACAGAGGGTTTTGCACACATCTTTTTGTCGACACTATAAAAATGCTGGGTTCCACATAATTCCTTCATGTTGTCTCAACACAAATCAATTAAGTTAACGTAGTCATTTTTACAAATGTAAGTGGATTGAACATAAAACAATCAAGTTGTCCACAAAAAAAATAAAACTTTAGAATGGTGTTGTTTCATCTAATTTTAAATAAGTAGTTTGAACAAGCAACAAAAGTCTTTTTTTTTGAGTGTAGGGCTGAGCATTATGATGGCACATGTTGTCACCGATGTATAAGATGTCAACATTGTGAAAAATGTCACATCCAGTGTACACGAAATTTCATCAGACACTGCAAGTTTAATAAAAGAAACATGAAAAACAACCCTCTATAATGCAAGTAAATTAGTCACAAATTCAACCAAATTTCATGGCACAGTGACTAAATGTCTACTGTTAGCTAGTTGCTAATAAATTATTAAGCTGCCTCACACCTGAGATTGAGAGTTTTTAGAATATGTTTTGGGCAGATGTATGATTTAAGTTCTTATAATTTGAAAAAGCTGTAATTTTTTTTTTCTGAAGAGAAACAGTGTATATAAAACTATTCACATACATGTGCTCATAGAGGGTTGAAAAAAGGGAACAAGCAGATGACAGTGAATTGTGAAGTGTGGCATACTGTGAAAATTAAGTTTCATCAAAATGTTGACCGTCTTTCATTTACTGAATCCAAATAAAACAAATAAAATTAAATAAGAAGTACTACTTTTTAAAAAGTCTTAACTTACATTCCAAAGCCTTCTTTGGATACCTTCAGCTCCGGCAACATTTCTATTAAAAAATTAATAAAGATACCGATGGTGATACAAACAAGTGTGCTCTAGTTAAATTATTCTCCTTAGCTTAAATGGTTGAACCAATGTCAACAACAATAACTAAACTATATAAATCACTGATGGATCTACAAGGGGATTCATCTCTACACATTAAAGAAAGATGGGAGAAAGAAAGTGGTATTATCATCTCAACTGAGGATTGGGTAAATACATGTAAACCACAAGGCAACTTCCCGTTCTTCGTATTGGAGAGAATTTTGCTGGAGAAATATTGTTCGTTTTTTCCTTACTCCAAAACAGAAAATGTCATTTCATGGGAACTCAGTTTGTTGAAGAGATATACATAGCATTTTAGAAAATATCTTAAATATTTCAAGTGATTTCAGTTTTGAGGTACTTTATTTGGTATGCTGTCAATGGATTCCTTGGAAAGAACAAAACTAATATATGTATAGAGTCATCCATGCTTCAAGCTATTACAAATGCTGGTATAAACCTAATCCACCACAAATGCAAGATTTGATTGATGTTTTGGAAAATATATTCATTGTGGAGAAACTGTGTGCATAACCAAAAAGATACATTTGTTGACTTTTGGTTCAAATGGATTGAGTACATTACTCAAATTCAACCTAATGTTTTTTTTTTGCTATAGAACTTTAAGATGTATCTTTACTGTAAATATTGCTTCCACTCACCCTTTTTTTGTATATAGGTTTGGTATAAATGATGTAAGATAATGGAAAGGGATATGTTGTTCTGTTACTGTCATGAAAAAAATGGTGTTTCCTCTTTGATCCCTGATTAGGGAATTTAAACTGGAAAAGCTGTAAAAGTGACAAATGTCTACTGATGCTGTGAATTTTATCTCTTTGCAATAAAAACTTAAATATATATTTTTTTTAAGTTTTATAAAGTCCTTATTTCATACATAAATGTCTTGATAAATGCCTAAACATCAATTTAACAGAATACATAAACAAATACATTATACTATACCATGATATAAATCTACACACAATTAATCAGAATTATGGTCATACCACCCAACCCTACAGCTGCTACTGACTTAAGTGTTTAAGCAAGCAAATCAGACTTTGAAATAGTCTGTTATTTGCAGGTTTTCACAGAATCATTCATATAGCTTGCAGCAAAAAGACGTATATAGGAAGAGCAAGTCTGTCGCTATTTAAAGCACCATAAAAATAAAACATAAATTTCAATAAGACTGGAAACGTAGACAACGACATGAAAAATGCAGAACTCAACGTCAACTAAAAGCATAAAAAATGTCAAGAATTTAAATCTAACTAAAGAATGCACTCAATGGATCCATAATCTCATGAATGTAATTTAACAAATTTGCACAATTTAGCCTCCAGGTCAATTTGAGTATCCAGATTCAACTATATGTGTGGATGTGGAATGATGCAACTTGTGTTTTTTTTGCAAACGTAACATTTCTACACATATTTAGTGTCTACTTTTAAGCTCATAGGCCAGACTGACACATGACACAGGGTGACCTAGCAGGAAGTGCATATGGAGCACAGAGGAATTTGTGGGAATGCGGGTCATACCTGAGCCTGTTATCATATGCATGTACCTCCACCAACTTTAATACCCTCCCCCCTTAAATTCCAAACAAATACCAACAACACAAGAGAGCGGGGCACCCATTACAAGCTAAAAAAAGGCAACAGACACACCCCTGTACTACAGATAGAAGGAAGGAATCACGTGCAGCTCTCAAACACAACAGTGTATATGTTTGCGGACATGACAAACTCAATTTGACTGTAGTTATTTACTTTAAAGCAGACAGTAAAGGTTGACCCTCTGCCAACAGAGCATTAATATTTCTTAATCACTGCCCACTTGGTAGGAGTGTGTTAAACGATATATCACTAAACACGAAAAACCAGAAGAAATGTCAACCAGTAGAGATCAATGTTTTTGAGGGTGAGCGGTTGAAGATGCAATAATATCATAGTAGTAAAAGATTTTTTTGTACATCCAATGATAAAATTCTAATTTTGAAAAAATGCAAAATAATAAACAAACATACAATTGTAGGGGAGTCAGGAATTGGTTCATTCCATTTTTTTTGAGCAAACTACATGTTTAAAGTTAGTCATAGTTCAATTGGACAGAAGTCTGTCATTTTTACCAGATGATTTTATGATATTTTCATTAAACATTACAATGTCTAAATGTACACAATAATATCAATAACGAGCATTTAGAAATAAAGAAAGAAGTTTAATTTCAGGCCTTAAATGTTTATGTTTTTAAGTACAATCAGCTGTGCGAAAGGTATTTTGGAATACTTAAGGATCTTTCTGGAAAAAACTTCCAGAAACACTGTTTATGTGCATTTATGTTTTGATGTATCTATTTGTCCTATAACTTGGTTTATTTATTCTTAATACAAATTGTTTGTTTTTATGTAAAAAAAAAATATATATATATATATATACACTGAAATTGTATTAGTTTTGACCGCGATTTTGAAAGTGTCAAGAATAAATTCAATACCACCAGAAATGTGATATGGCAACAACTCTATTTTAAGCTAAACAAATTACATTATGATATAATGTGTTATTGCGAAATAAAAATCACTCATCTGGTAACATACAAGCTTTTGGTCATATTGTCTATTGCTACAATACGCATGAATTTTTCATCATGAAATTCTTGCGTGGCAAACGTCATGACCTGTCAACTGTCAACAAAGATAAATCCACACAATCTTTACATTAAAGTTGTATCCAGATCATATCTCTGGCAGACTGAGTATCACAAAAGCTCGGATAAACAGAAAAGTACACACCTGGTTCAGTAATACGTGACTGCAGTTTTAGAAAACTTAGTGGGATTGATAATTAAAAATCTACAGGACCCAACAGGTGCATCTGGCTATTTGACGCCAAACCCGCATGACAAGTCGCCCTGAAACCCAGAGCTTCATTATCATAATAGCAAATGATTGCTCTTCTGACAGCAAAAAAATAATAATAACCTCTAAACTTAAAGCTTGACGTTCTTAACATCTGCGTCTCGTGAAATTGCAGAACTGTAGTGGACATGTAAGCACCAGCACTAGTACGCAGGTTAATGTGAACATTGTTACATCACGCTTCTACAGTCAAAAATGGCACAAATATCACGTCGAAGTCGAGCTGTGAGTTTACCAACAGTGCAAAGGCCTGGCGAGGCACCGTCACGCAGATAAGCTTTGCTAAACAGCTAATATTTCCAGCTAATATTTAGTTACACACCATGATCCACTTAGCTTCTCGGCTAACGCCATTTCCACATCCTTCAAAACGACTGTCACGCAGACACGACGTGTGGCGAGTTTAAAGGACGTAAACTAAAGTGGCAAGTGAAATAATTCGGGACGGCTAACTAGCAGACGATGGCGTTGCCCCCTGATGTTCTGTTTAGGCCCAAATCGCAGCCTTCGTCTCTGAGCCCGTGCTAAGCTAAGCTAGCTCGCCTGAATTTCAGCTATTTAGAAACGCAACTGGCAACGTGGGTCGCATGAAACGCTGCTGAAATGTCTGCTAACTGCGCCCCGGGCGAGGACATTGCTGTGTGAATGTTGACAAAAGTGGGACGTGATAAATCGTTCTCTTTAGACGAGGTGGTTAATTCCAGGGTTTTGGTGGGTTGGGAATGAAGCCTATTAAGGCTAGCTGGGATTAGCATGTGAGCTAGCACACACACACACTCTCACACACTTTCCTGCTGGCAGACTCGCTCTCACCTCAGACACCTCATCCTCGTCGCTGCCGGATCCGGGGCCTGAGGAGAGCACCGCGGCCGCTGTGAGTTTGAAATCAAGTCTGTCTGTGGTGGGCCCGCCAGCCTCGCCGAACAAGCGGACTTTCTTGCCACCGACGCCGATCCCGAGGCCCCCGAGTCCGGCTCCTGGTGTAGCTCCAACCCCCATCCCTAACGCAGGGGAACGCGGAGTCACCGAGTCAATCTCGTCCTCGAAGCCGTCCGTCAGCATTGCCGTCCCGGCTACTGCATCCTGCATACTTTCTTAAATAATACGTCTATTTGTGAAGGTAATGTTGTCTCTTCACTTTCTTTGGGGTTATGTTGTTATAAAATAATTACGTTTTACTTCAGAAAAATCCTCAAACTCTCCTGAAGCGAGAAGAGAATCTCTTTCCCCCAAGCCATTAACTTTCTAACAACCTACCCTACTTCGTTCCATTTGTGTATTGTCCCGCCCCTGTTCAAAATATGCGAAGAGCATTGGGCGCGAGAATTGAGTACTCGAGGATGATTGGCTGCGGCGGACGCTACTCGAGCGAAGGCACGCAACGTCAAGGTTGGTTGACACGAGGGCTTTAAGATTTAACGCCAGGAAACATTTTTAAGTCAAGACGATTGGACGCGGGCACGCTTGTCACAAATTCCCGCCCTCACGAAACGCCTATTTTCGTCTTTTTCGAGAAACTAGAGGTTAATTTGTTTTACAATCATATTTAGGAAGTTTTGTCAGTTTCGATGTCATGTTTACAGTTGTGCGGTGCAAGAGGCACCGGGTAAGTCAAGACAGTAACTGTCGAATTATTTTGTGAATACAGTATATCTAATGCATTGACAGTTAAAAGTCTGAGTGGCTGTCAACTCTTTGCGTCCAGTATAAAGCAGCTCTTATTATTTAAATAGTTAGGACAACTGTGTCAATAACAGTGTGCTCAGAGGAGGGCGCGACCGACCAGGGTGAAGCAATACCCGGATTTCTGTAGATTTCGATTTCGTTATGGGACTTGTAGTTTAATTTTCACACATATGTAACATTATACAAACATTATGAAACATGTGAATCAAAGTGTATCTAGTGGCAATGTGCGCAAAGCTTTTGCGAAACCTTATTTTACATAACTTATTTTCGCACATTCTTCTGCATAAATATATTTGACATCTTATTTTGGTAAAGAAGCTGTGAGCCAATTTTATATAAACAGTAATTTATGACTCCATGGAAATATTGCATGGAAAGCTGTTTTTACCTTTAAAGGAGAGTTATTCAAGCCCAAAAGAAGTCCTCCTATATTAAGACAAATTCGGTGAGTCAAACAATAAATGTCTTTCTGGCTATGCAAAGTCTAAAAATGTTGTGCAGGGGGACATTTGAGTATTTTTGGATACAATGGGGGATCCTGAAGTCAGATGAGTTTAATGAGACTAGATAAATCTGAACAGCGAGACTGCAGTTTACTAGTATTTAATGAGGTATTCAAAAAGGTGATTACATTTTTGTATAAAAGCATTTTTTACCATATTAACTATACGTTTCTTCTAATTGCTCTGCTAACAACATTTTAAAGATGAATTTAGGAAATTATCATATATTTGGAAAATGTCTTAGACTCATGGCTAAAATGTCCCACTCACTGTATTTACAATGCAGGTTTATGATGCATTTCATGTAAACTAGACTAACGAAACGCATATTCTTTCCATTACATTTTCCTTAATGCCATTACAGCTCATTTGACATTTAAACCACTTGCAAGCATTGTAAGATGTAAATATATACATTCCTATTATAAAAATGTAGGTTTTAATGAGTAAAAAGCCTTAACGTAGATCAAAGAAATCTAAAAATTGGTCTTAAATGGATTGTCAACATTGACCACGAAAGCTTTAATAGTAACGATCTAAAGATGGATTGAGCCAGCAGGTCCTCATTGGTTCTGACAGCCTGTATTACAGCAAGCAAGAGTTTGGCCAATTATTCATGAGGAAAACTGAAAAGAATGATCCCTAAAACGGCAAAGATTTCTGGTTGTGAATCCTTTTATTTTTCTCTCTATTCAAGTTGTACATTGTTTCAATACACATTCATCCCACAGCTCTTGTCCAATAAAATTACATGACATTTGCAGCGGTTCATAATTAAATGAAAAAATGATTTCAAACAGATTAAATATTTAAGTGCAGAGAGTAACTAAATGAACTTTCCAATTGTGTAATGTAGTCATCATTTTTTTTAAACAACAGACATCTCCAGAGTTGTCTGTGGGAATCCTGCAACATTAAAACTAACATTTACATAATAGTCTTTAGAACTAATTACAAAACATAAATATTAATCTCTGCACTAACAGCCAATGTTGCTTGTCACAATATATTCCACTTTACATTTGATGTAATTCTTATCCTTTACAAAAGAACTTCAAACAAAACTAATAACACATGGTTGATTATTTTTTTTGTTTGTTTTTTGTTAAAATTATATTTTAATGTAAAATGACAAAATACATATATACAACCTAAACATAACAATCAGTTAAAAATAACTACACAATGATAGAAAATTGACTCAGCTGACCACATGCATGAATCCATCAAGTCTTCATGATCAACACACAATAATTTATTTATACTTAAATGCTAAAGGCTGTTCAGAAACTCCTTCACCTGAAATAAAACAAGAACAGTTTAATATTCAATATTAAATCATATCCAAATATGGTGATTCAAAAACACACAAACAAACCTATATACATACCTTATCTATTACACCTTCCTGTTTAATTCTGTCATTTTTAAAATCCTCATTAACATCCAGGATCAGTATGGGAAGGTCTTTTAGATACTCAAAATCCAACCTGCATGAGACAAGATATCAATTCAATTCAAGTTTATGTGTATAGCGCTTTTTACAATGATTATTGTTTCAAAGCAGCTTTACAAAAGGTGCACATTGTTGCATTACAATCAAATTAAGTTAAAGCTACAATCAAATATAAGTTATTATATATAATAGCATTTATTATTATAGCATATAGGTGATGTCTATGTGTACATGTTTAATGAAGTGTATGTGTTGTCCTTGATAGTTGGCTTCATCTCTTTATGTGTTGTAAGATATCCATTTAGAAATTCAAACAGCTCAAATGCAAGTTTTAGCACATAATAATAAGCCAATCACTAACTTTGTGGTTTGGTTGTACAGCCAACACTCGTGCTTATAATGCAGCTTCTCCAAATAGTCCAGTGGAATCCCCTGCTCCTCTTCTCGTCCTCTAAACTGAAGCCGCTGCATACACCTCTGCGGATCATGCATTTAATCAGTCAATCATCATAACATCCTAACATCTATTCCATCATTTTCATGTTACTACATAATGAGCTGCAGGATACCTCAGGATCAGCACGAAGATAGATCATGGCATCCAGTTCAATCTGCGACTCAAACTGAGTGAGAAGCCACGAATGCCAGTCTTGGTAAATGGCCCATTCAGTCTCATTCAAATCCCCAGACTCAAAGAGGTTGGAGGCGAACACGTAACTGGAGTTTTACAAATATCAAGCTTTTCAGTTAAATGGCATTTTTTGGTAACTGTTTTTCATGACTCTGTTTGTACATACCGGTCACTGTAGACGGAGCGCTCAAAGAACTGGACTGGCTTCTCTGCCTGCTGAAGTTTGGCAGATGGAGGCTGAAGCTGCGAACGGACTCGACTCAGACAGGCGTAGGTCTGGAAAGTGTAGGACCAGCGACTGGGCTTGTCGTATAACATCTGCAGCAGGTTGCCTCCGCTCTTCTGGGATGTGCTGAGCTCCTATAGAGTTTGAAGAGGTTTTATTATGTAAAATCACTGAAAATTATATTTGAGACGAGACTAAGGGGGTGTTTACACAACACTATTAAAACAGAAAGCTCTTTGTGGGAAAATGATTAGCGTTCCTGTCAAATTTGAATTCTTTTAAAATTCCCAAGTGCTGTTGAATGGAGAGATTTTTTTCAACACATTTTTAAACAATAGTTTTAATAACCGATTTGTAATCGCTACTTTCTTTTGTCTTTGGCATAATAGCAGTAGATAATATTTTACTAGTTATATTGCAAGATACTGTATTCAGCTTAAAGTGCTGTTCAAAAGCATAACTAGGTTCTTAGGTTAACTACGCAAGTTAGGTTAAATTGGCTACAGAACAAACCACTGTTGTGCAATAAGTTGCCTATCAAAAAATAATGCCTTAAGGGGGCTGATAATATTGTTTTTAAAATTTTAAAACTGCTTTTATTATAGTTAAACTAAAAGAAATAAGACTTTCTCCAGAAAAAATATATATATGTATAGGAAATACTGTGAAAACGTCTGTTAAACATCACTTAGGAAAAAGATTTCACAGGAGTTTGCCTTTAACTGTTCGTGACTATGGTGTTTTAGGGGTCTGAAACTGTGTTTTTACTGGCTTATTACTTTCTAAAAATTATACTATTCAAATTTTCAAACAAACTATAGACTATTTTATAACTACTATATAACATCTACATTACTACATGCACAGACTATTGTGCATTTCTGATATGCACATACATATTACATGATCAGTCTGTGTATGTGTGCAGGTGAATAGGGTTTCTTTACAAAGTGACATTGCCAACTAATGATCTGACATGCATAATACAGCGATTTCAGTCATGGATAGTCAATGTTGTAATTTGTAGACAAAACCTTTTAAAACCACAAAGGAAAAACGTTTCTGTATTCAGCACACTGTTGTTGTGTAAAAGTTGTTTTTTTGTTTAGTTTATTAAATCTCAGACACACTGTACCTCATACTCATTCTCTGTGGTCTGTACATTGCACCACTTCCCAATGGGCTCTGGTATGACCTCCCATTCCTCTGATGCCCTATCCAACAAGTGCACAAAAGTTGACTTTCCTGCCGCTGTTGAACATATATAAATATTTGTTAGATATAAATATTAGTTTTAAAATGCTAAACAAAAATGTACAACATGTGGTGCACCTTATTACCACACACTAAAACATATCCCTAGATGGTTATATATTTCATTAATTGCCTAAAGCATCCATAAAATTAATACTGTGTATGTTTGACAGTTTATTCAAATATCGTGCAGTTGTGTTTCTGTTGTCTTTTGTCATATTAGCTTCACTTGGTATTACACGGAAGGTACAAATTATTATAAATTCAACACATTAAAACCAAACATTTTATACTTCAAACTGGAGGAAGAGACAAAGTTAAGTTAAAATATTCTGCTATTAGATGTTAATTATTAGTTATATTTTATATTGGTGGTTGGCATGGCTCTGTAACATCATGAAACAATTATGTAACTGTCAACATTTACTGTATTTCTTTCAACACGTTTATATGTTCAAAGCTATTGGTGAATATGTGGAAATTTACTAAGTAATTATACCAGGTAAAAAGTATTTCAAAACAGTTCAGCCTAGCACAAATGGTGTTTCGTTCCCTCAAAAACAGGTCTAGTATTTGGCGCCAACGGCACTACTGTATAACGTTACTGTATAACAATACAGAATGTTAATGAACTAAGCCAAACCAAACCACACGTATAGAATATAATAAGTTCGTCTATGTTTCGTCTACTTCACTTATAAAAACAAAACAATGCAACTTACCAATGTTTCCCTCTATTGAGACCTTCATTGCCCTTTTTTCAAAACTCAGGTCTGCGTCGAAGCTTGAACAAAATCTCTTTGGAGGAGTTGCCATTATTGTATCAATTAAATAAATAACAAAACAAGTACTTGAATCGTTTTGTAATATATTTTTTTAATCCTTTAAGGATCAAATGTTATCGTGCGCGCCTAAACAGTTTGAAGAACCGCTTGAAATTCGCGGCAAAGGCAAGTCTTCACATGGCCAGGGGAGGAGCTCTGCTACATGCATTCTGTGATTGGTCAAGCCCGCAAAAGCCTCCGCTTCATTGGTTGACGTTTACAGTGCGCTGAGCTCTGCTGTACCGCCTACTGAGATGCTTCCGGCGTTTTATCTGGTAAACATAATGCGAGACAACGTTAATCAGACAACGTTTCAGACCTTTAAATTATGTAAATATCCCAAGATTCAAGTGGTAAGTGATCGCAGATGTGGAGAGAAAGATCCACATTGTTTATGCTGAAATTAATTTATGTTAATTATTATTTACATTTACATTACATTGTTCAGTTACACGTTGTTAAACTTTAAAAAATAGAAATGTCGTACATTTTTGTAGATGGTAAAGCTAAGACGGTAAATGCTGCACATATAACGTTAGGCTAAAGCCAGTGATATTGATCTATTATCAGTGGCTAAAGCTAAGTCTCCACAGACTGTAACAATGTTGTAAATGTTTACATCTAAAGAACAGAGCAGTCAAACATTTGTTGTACAAATATTTAAATGTAAGTTGATTTAAATTATTTAAAATATAACGTCGGCCAATTTGCTAATTAATACTATAATACTGTTATATGACCGATAGAGGGCAGCAGTGGACTACGTAACACGAATGTCAATCCAAAACATTTCCAGCATTTTTTAAGCCAAACAAAATAAGTGACAAATAAATATATATATATATATATATATATATTTATATATATATTTATATATATATATATATATATATATATATATATATACTTGGTATGCGCTTTTTTAGACTGTTGTGTGTGTTTTTAGACAAAGTGTGAGTTCATGTCATTATTAACGTAACTTGTTTGTGATTTACGTTAATAACAAGCAAATTGTTTAAATAAATTGCCTTAAAACTCTTAAAAGTCTTGTTGTTGCAATATAAAGGTAAGTTTTTATGTACAACAAAACTGTAAAAACTTCCTATAAAGCCACTTTCAATAAATGAATTTAATGTCTGTTTAGTGTTGAATGGCATTGTAGTTATGATATTGACTTAGAACAGGGGTGTCCAAACTCGGTCCTGGAGGGCCGTTGTCCAGCAGATTTTAGCTCCAACTTGCCTCAACACACCTGCAAGGATGTTTCTAGAAAGCCTTGTAAGAGCATGATTAGCTAGCCCAGGTGTGTCTGATTGGGGTTGGAACTAATCTGTGCAGGACACAAGATGAGACAAAGTTTCATCAACAGCAATGAAGTTGTTAAGTAGAATAGAATATATGATGTTTGTACAGTAGATTATTAAATATGTGTTCATGTGCAGTAGCTGTGTGACGAGGTGGCCGAGTGGTTAAGGCGATGGACTGCTAATCCATTGTGCTCTGCACGCGTGGGTTCGAATCCCATCCTCGTCGAACTTTATGACTTCCATTTTAAAGGTGTTTATTAATTTAACGCAGAAAATATTAAATACTGTTCCGTAATGTACCATATATTAAGTTATTTAAAAAAATATATTTTTTTACTCTATTAGTAATAGTTTTTATTTTTCATAAAGAATAAGAATATATTGTCAATAATGACAATGATATTGGTAACTCCAAAAATGACATCAACAATTATAATGCAGTAAATAAACTGAACCTGGTTTTGTTATCTGCTCCTAGACTCGAAACTGGCTCGCAGAATTTATTATCATTTTTATTTTTTTTGCAAAAATGGGTTGATAATAGTTGGTTTATTAGTCACAAATTAACAACGCAGAATAAAAACTGTACCATAACGTTGTGCATGTTCAGCTTTTATTAAAATCACGTTAGTTTGAAGACATAAACAATAACTCAAATGTCATGCAGTGACCACTACTGGTGTGACTGTGTCTGTACAGCACTACACGGCTCCTAAATGTCAGATGTGAATTACAATTTGGATGCTGAAGATGTTTCTTAAATTTGACTAAAAACAAGCAAGCAACATTTATTTGAATATTACTAGCAAACAATTTCCCCTTCAACAGTGAGCAAAATGGAACAGTGAAAAATATAAATTGCTGCTTGATGAAACAGATATCTGTTATCATGGATGTGTTATATAGTATTATTGAATAATAATGGTAAAACCACGTTGGCATACCTTTTTCATTTATTTGCTTTCATTTTACTGAAGGCAAACATGTTTTTGAGCATGAACCTTTAATATCGTGACTGTCACTAGTCTCTGTTTTGCTGTTCTATTTTTCTGTTCCCCCTTTTTTTAATTATTTAAAGTATTATTGTATGTCTGAATTAAAATCATCCATGTATAATTACTCAAATAATTTGTTCTAAATAAGAATGAAGTGATGTTAACTGCAAGTTAAACTGATGTGTATCATGTCTAATGTGTAAACGTCTTGACTGAAGTTTAGACAAACCGTTTTGTTGCATACCATACTGTTGGGGGTGCTGTTGCACATACTATGTGACTGAAACAAATACATTTAAACCGCTGATAATTTAATGTTTATTTTCACTTAAAGACTTTATAGGAAAAAAAAACATGGCCTTATATGAAAAATGGATGCATGCTAAAATCTGTTTGCTATGTCCAACTTTCCACAAAATATCTTTTACAAATTGGGGCATACTGGTCCACTTTTATTCAAAACGATTGTTGATGCTTTTTAAAATCCTTTCCATTGCTTGAATGTCAAATTGTTCATTGTGGACCTTTTTGTCCTTAAATTCCACAGGATCCCACAGAATACCAAAGTGACATCAGTGTGATCACACCAAAACAGCTTGATGAAGTTCAGGATCATTGCTGTTTAAAGAAAAGTACTGTTAACTGTACACTACTCAAGCCTGAGATTTTGCTGTGCTTGATTTTTCAGGCTTTGAGGTGGTGGTCCAGCGGTAGCAGTCTGTCACACTTTTCCTTGGCTCTACAGCACAGCTTGTGCAATAAACAATGCCTAATGCTAACATGACCACAATAAAAACACATAGTGGTACCAGCAGTGCCACAAGCAGCCAGCTTTTGTCATGTTTCTTCTTGTCACCTGGACGCTGTTGTGTTCCTGGTGCTAATGCATCTTCTGGCAATTGTGATGTTGCAGAAGTGGGCATTACAAAATCCCTATTTTTCTTTGGTGCTGATGTCAAAGCCTCTGAGCTTCTTTTGTGTTCTGAATCCCTAGCAGCTACAGAATCACTAGTTGCTATTGACATTCCCTCATCATATGCATCCTTTTTGTTTGACTCTGTAGCATCCAACAAATGGTCAGGTGAATTTGAGGATGCATGCTCAGTTAAATCAGGTTCCTGTGTGGTTACATCGCCATCCTCAGTCTTCTCCGTAAACCAGCTCAGGTAAGTTGGATGCCACTCTATGCTTGGTGATTCTGTTAGCCACTCAGTAGTGCTGGAATATGTCACCAGTTCAGGATCATTCATTGTTGCATCAGCTGATTGGATCATCAAGTGTTCATCCTCTTCAACTGGCCGACAATAGTAGTTGTCCTCTTGCAAAATATAACCCTCATCGCAAAGACACTCAAACCCACCTTCATAATTTCTGCACACCTGATCACAAATCTCTGGAGTTTTACACTCATCGATATCTTCGCACAGATCTGGATATTCTGTGAGTGGAGAGAATCCCTCGTGACAGAGGCACGTGTAGGAGCCATTCAAGTTCTCACACATATGATCGCACTTTCCTTCCATGCATTCATCCACATCCACACATTCTCCAAACTCAGACGGAAGGTAGCCCTCGTTGCATCGACACTCAAATGTTCCAGGTGCATTTATGCATTCCTGCGGGCACGGTTTCTGCAAGCACTCATCTATATCAAGACAACTCTGACCATCACCCGACAAAAGGTACCCATCAGGGCACTTGCAGCGATGTCCCTGAGCAGTGGACTCACACTCAAACTCGCAATTGGCTCTGTGGCAGGGATCCGAGAGCTGGCAGGTTTTGCCGTCCTCTCCCAGAACATAACCCTCTGAGCACTCACAGTAGTAATGAGTATCCAGGTTCACACAGTAATGCTCACATCCTCCATTGTCCTGTTCACACAAGTCTTTCGGGATGTCCGTACAAAGCGGTGCATCCTTTGACCAGCCAATACTTCCATCATCCCTCACCATGCACAGCACAGACTGATCTTCTTTCTCACCTTCACGACAAGGAACATTTGCAACAGAGCCAAAAGGGACGTGAGTAAGAACAGTACTTGCCAGTTCAAATGGAGTGTTGTAGAGTGCAGGACCCCCTCCTTCATTCTGAAGAGCTGGGCACATCCCTTGATAGGTGTAGCGGCAGAGAAAACCATCGACAGCCACTGTACAAGATCCATCAAGCCATTTGAAGTTGTTCTGGTCACTGCCACTTTTGTCAGCAGTGTTGTAGCTGATGACTACACAACGATGAGCAGCACAAGCACTGGGTACGTCGTCACGTTGCCAGTTTGTATACTGCGTTTCTTGGTCCCCGGTGGTCCAGGTAAAGCCCCTCAAAGAACGCGTGGCTGAGCACTGCCGAGGCATACGCTGAAGGCCAATCCACAGTCTGATTCTGGGCCGGGGGACACGTCTGACCCCTGAGGAGAGCAGGTTATGGATCAGGGAAGCCTCTTCTGGTCCTTTAATGGTAGCCAGGTTCCCCCCTTTATCCTTGCAGATCCTTGAGGACTCCCGAAAGGACTTGCGCTGGAGATGAATAGAGTAGCATCCCTCAGCGTCGCACACGCCGTCTTGTTCCTGCAAGCTTTGTCCCATGACTCCCTTTAACCAATACAGATATAGAAGACCAAAGAAAAGACAGGGATACACTGCACAGCATTTTCTAGCAGCCCTTTTCCCCATAATTGCTGTTTTTCACTTTTCTGCAACCCAGATATTTTTTGTCTGCAGTTGTTGTATTTTTCTGACCTAATTGAATGTTTAAATTTACCTGTGAGCTCTTTCAAAGCTCTGGTCTCTCTGCCTAAAGAGATGACTTGTGTCTGCAGTGTGTCTGCAGCAGAGAGACTGAAAAGGAGGGTACAGACGTTTGTTATTGGAAGAGGGGGCGGGTAATGAGTATGCTGAGTGGTGGGGGGAGATTCGGCCTGTGGTTTTCCCTTGTGCCGTATGGTTTTCATAAGGCTGTTTAAGGAAATAGTTTGTGACCCTGCCAACAAGTCCTCCCCCAGCCCCCCCATCCTCCATTCGCTTGTCCAATCACTACAACAATCATCATCACAAATCCATACGTCCGTCCAACCTGAAAACTTCATCCTGGATCATCCTAATGACATTTTCTAATTTTTCCATTATTGTATGGTTCATTTTCACTGCTCACACAGTTTTTCCTTTTGACTCTTTTTTTTATCTTTATTTTCTCACGTTGCAACAACTCTGTACTGACGTACAATATTTAAATAGCAAACAGACATTAGAGAAAATACAGGGCTCAATTATTCTTCTACCTATGTTTTGTTTGAGCAATATATGATTTTCTTGATGTTAAAACCGGAAAATACTTCCTAATCTTGGGTAGGCAAGTTTGGTTCTTGAGACCAATAGTCATGCACAGTTTTGATGCAGCAACCTTGAATAAAAGTCAACAGCCTGTAGTTCTCTAGAAACCATTTAGATAATTTTGGGTAAGCTGTTCTGGATATCTAATTCAAGCTCCAAACAAGCTTCATTTTGCTCAAAATTACTTGGATTTTGCTTGATGTATATCAGGCCCTTTATGGATTTATTGCAATCAATACTTGATGTCCTCATATTATTTTGTAAACACGACCCTCAATTATTTAAACCATGCATGGAGCAATATACTGCCATATCACGAAAATGTTCTCAAGAAATAATCATATGATAGTTAAGTCAGGCCAAAACATGATAGAAAAATAATAGTTCATGGTCTCTGCAAGCTTCTGTATAAAGTATGCAATAAGAATAATAGACCCAGAATCCCAGCAAAGCTCAAATTGCATTGGACTGAATCAACTTTTAAAGACGGTGTTAAAAATGTGAGAATATGCAGAGATTTCCTCACGGTGGTCACAATCTGTTTCCCAATTTCATGGAGCCATTAAACCACAAGCGGTCAAGGTTTTCCAGTTAAAAACAGAAGAGAAGTGTTTGTCTAAGACCACAAACTTCTCCAATTCGATTGCATGAAATGCAGATATATCCAATTGTCATTATGTATTTTAAAACACTGATCCACTAATCTTTAAATCAGTCAGACAATAGAACAAAATCACTGCTTCAGATGTTTTCATTCATCTCAGCTTTAATAAGTCTACTTGGAATAAACCCACTCCCTTATTGTCTCCACAATCTCTCCAACATTTACTTGTCTCAAGCAAATAATAATCCTTTCTGAAATATATCTCAAAAATCTCACTCACCTATTCCAATTTAAACAAGTCCGTCTAACATGAACATACTGGACCAAAGTAAAATTCCAAAATACATGGATGAAAAAAACAGAATAGGCTCATAAATATCACACACAATCGACAAAAGATGGGGAGCAGATGAATGCTGCAAAAACATAAAAATCTACAGCAGGAAAGGTAAATTTGGGGTTGTTTACTTAACCCACAAGAAGAACTAATCTAGAAGAGCTATTTTTCCTCCTCAGTTCTCCAGATGTTATAGCACACACTCTAGTCTGAGACACATCTGCCTGCGATTCCACATTAAATGCGCAGATTTGAATCTTTTTCTCTTGCAAGATAAGGTTTCCCTTTGTTTTATAGCGTGGAGTTTTTCTATTACACACAGAAATAGTTTCAGCATTTTACCCTCCACTTTGAGAAGTAAAACAGACAGATCGCATTGCCAAAATCACTTCAGCACTCGTATCTAAAGTTCAAAAGTTCACATATTCAGTCCCGATTATATAAGAACTTTTTAGTAGTTTTGTCTGTAGAATATGATATTAATCTTCATTTTGCACTTTTACGAGCTTCGTTAAACTATATTAGAGTGATAACTGGTTATAGACACAGCCATAGAAGTTCAACTGCCTGTTTAGCTCGTGTTCACGCATAGACAGGAGTGCTATGCTATTTGGGCAGTTCACAAAAGAAACACTTCTATCAGATTGGCCCTCTCCCCTGACCGTGGAGAATTCAACACAAATAAATAATGACCATGAGTGTTGCAAAGGGTCAGTTCTTGACCTCCGTCTGCAGACTGGAGATTCTATCATACGGATACAACCTCAGTAGATGCTATTTTTGCAAGTCTTATATTTTCTTTCTTTATCTTAATGTTGGATGCATTTAATTGATTCAAGCCACTTGGGGAAACGTTTCTAACGCAATATTCATTAACAAGGTGGTACTTTAACCAAGTATTGTGTATTGAAAGACTTCAAAAGTATACATAAATATAATGGCTCTTCAACAAAGCAATGATCAAATAATACATTTCTAGGTGCAATATGAACAAACACAAAATTACTACTTCTGGTTTTACTTACATTTACTCATGTTCGTATAAACAAATATGACATTTTCATCAATGAAACACATGAAGGATGGTGATTGTATATGTCAAGCTCTAAATAGCTAATAAAAGTTAAAAATTCTGTATGATTATTAAGTATTATTTAAAGTCTTTTAATCTGATTCATGAACAATAGACTATAATTGAAGTCATATTCACTGATTCAGACTCTATACGTAAAGCATTCAAAGAGCTTACGAGTTCACAAATGTCATTAAGTCACTAAACAGCTAATTGTTTAATAGGTGTTCACTGAATATTCTAACTTGTAAATGCATTAATAATGCATTTTTTACAACTCATAATCACAATTTGTAAACTAGGATCTTATGAGAGGGCTATGACTTGCACCACATGACCACAATAGATTAGAAGCCAATTTAGGCCCCCCTTAAAAGGACTTCATATAACTAAAATTGTTCTAGAAACTACAGTTATATAGTTGACCTATAATGTTCCTCTGCTACGGTTACTGACAACATCAAATCATAACATCAAAGATGACTAAAATAACTCTGCAATATTGCCTTATTCCTTAAAACTTGTACCACTTAACAGCTTGACATTGTAGCACAATTAAAGACACAACTGCACTGTGTCGAAGTTTCAGTATATGACTAACAAAGGATGTTGTTTGTATGTTTGTCTACAGCACAGCATGAAGGACCCTCCCGATGCATGCCCATAAGTGATGGACCCTAGGGGAATATCCTAATGAGGAATGCTGGGAAACAGTGGTTACTCATTTTTGGAAGGGGGTGCTTTAACATCCTGTCTCCCATTTTCTTAACACCCTACGTTGAGAGATCAAAAAGCCTCAAGAGATGTCTGCACTAGTAGATTTGATTTAGCAGGAATCTCTGCTAACCTCTCGAACCCTTCATAACCTTTAACCTGCCCCTGTCTTTTTGGAGGTTTTCATTTCTTTCAGCTCATAAGGTTCTCGCATATAAACAGGAAAAAAGTTTTGTTCAATTCAAATGGAACATTTGGACTGTTTTAAAGGGTTAGCAGGAATATACAACGTGTGTCTAGTGGTGGAGCGGGGTTTGGAAAAACTGGAAGCTTATGGGTTGTTAAGTAATTCTTTTCTAATTCAGTACACAGGCCAAGTCTATATTTCATGCTGTCATCATGCTGCTTCTTCCAAGTCAAAGGTTGTAGCCAACATCGAAACGCTGCGTATACACTTTCCCTTATTAGTTCCAAATGAATCATTCTTTGATAAAACAGCAATAAAACCATATATGCAACCTACTGTGGAGAATAAACCAATAAATCGTCTTTTTTTATCCATTTTTCCTACTACACTACACTTTGAGAGCAAACTAACTCTTACAGAACTCTGAACATTTGTTTTCTTCTCTCATCCTCTTTTTTCAGTTTTGATTCTTAAACAAAATCTAGCCGTTTATCCTGGCCTCGTCCGTCCCTTTCTGGTTTTTCAATTGTAGTTTGTGACTGTAGGAGGCTTTGATCTATAAAATCCATCTTATTCAGGTCCTCGAGCCAGGTATGAAAGTCCGCAACGACTTCTGCTAGTTTCTTTATTACCTCAGCCTCTCTTCTAGCTGATGTGCATAGCATATGCTGGCCCAGTTGCCACTGATCTAGATAGCATCTGCTCATTCTCTCAAGACTTGCTTACTTAGACTAAGAAACCTTCACATTCCTCAGAGCTTCCTTCCCTGCTGTGGTTGAAGTCTTTGTTGTGGAGTTTTAGGCAGTGATGCTTTATGAAAAGAATCAAATCACAGATGTCTTTTTGAATATCACAACCTGTCTATGGTCTAGACAACCCGAAAATAGTTTGTAAAGGCCAAGATTTAAAGAAAAACTCAAGTGTGTGGTGTCTGCTGGTAGTCTGTGATCTTAAAGTATCTCACTGCTCCCTTTGGGATAAAACGGCTTGGCAGGCTTAGTGTCTGGTTACATTGCTAACAGAAGTATCACTATGTTGAGATCACATGTTACTTCTGCTATTCAGAGGCTCCAAGCAGACTCCTTTTGGAAATCCTCTACTGTTTGGAAAATTCTTGATTTGCTGCCATCAAACCCAGTCCCTTAGTATTTGGTAGCAGCTTAGCTAATCCCATGTTATTTTTTCCCCTCACACCTATTATGCAATAACATATATCTGTCTGCACGCATTTGAACCATACAGGGAAAGTAGTAAAGGACAGCAGGTGAGGTCGAAGGGTTAATGAGAACAGTCTGGAAACTCCTCATGGTACTGTGAATGGTATAGATCAGGGTTTTCCTAACTTTTCACTGCAGACAGATATTTTTATCCAAATGACATTGCATTCACATACCATTAGTTCATGCATTCCCTTGGAATTGAACCCCAATTGAACCTTGTGTTGGGGTTGCTGCTAGCAGCGTGCTTAATTATTCGAGCTACAGGAACGCTTTTTCATTTTACAACCCACTTAAAGAGGTATAATATATTTAAAGACCTATCATAAATGTTTAAGAACAAAAATATTTTATTCCATTGTCATATCACTGTCTTACATAAGCCTACTTACAAACATATTTCATTGCATTACAATAAGGAGTATGGAAAACATGAAGACATAGACTAATCATTCCAAAAAGAGAGATTTCTTCTTTTTTTTAGTTGCACAGCAAGTAAGAGCTGTATTGAAGTAACTAATAATGCACTGACCTTGCAGTTCAGTGACTCATATGCTTATTAAGAAGTCGCTGTGACAGAATTGGTAAGTTAATGTAGTGAAGCATGAGAGGGAGTAAAATCTTTGCGTGGCAGGGGCGGCTGCCACAAATACCTGCCACAGCTAAATGCGCCCGCCAAGGTACCTGCCACGGCCAAATGCGCCCGCCACGGTATCTGCCACGGCCAAATACGGCCGCCACGGTACCTGCCACGGCAGTATGCGCCCGCCACGGTACCTGCCACGGCCAAATACGGCCGCCACGGTAACTGCCACGGCCAAATACGGCCGCCACGGTACCTGCCACGACTAAATGCGCCCTGCAGTTCGTCACACTAGCCTCATTTTGGGTGTCTATTTATCATACTCGTGACGGCGTGTGTAGCCGGGGCTACCAGTCCCTGTACATAGCTACGTATAGCCGTGGCAGGTACCGTGGCGGCCGAATTTAGCAGTGGCAGGTACCGTGGCGGGCGCATACAGCAGTGGCAGGTACTGTGGCGGGCGCATTTAACTGTAGCAGGTATTTGTGGCAGCCGCCCCTGCCACGCAAAGATTTTACCCCTGCTGTGAAGCATTCAAACTGCTGACCTGCTCAGTCTGCAATTCTTTGTGAATGGTTCGCTAAAATGATGATTTGATTGAAATTATATGATTTTTTCATTGAATTGTATGTATGTATATATTTGTGTGATGCAATGAGAGCAAAACCACTACTGATATCAAGAAATAGTACCACTACTGGAGTTTAGTTCACCCCTGGGACTCTGATTTATTTATTTTCTTTTTTCTTGGTTGGTACATTTTATTATTTGCTGAGTGCTGTGACCTTGTTTCACCCAATACTAGTATGTAGAGTATTTAAAAGATCTTTATTTGTAGTCTCCTAGTAATTATTTTTATTCTTATCTGTATTATGTGACTTGGTTTTCAGTTTACCTGCATACTCCTTGTGTTACTTAGAGTTTCTCATTCACACTGGATGATGAAGAAGATTAATCTCCAGAGCACCCAAGTCATTTGTTCTTAAGTTTGGTCATCTCAGAGCTCCCAAGCTACAACTCCAAGAGATAATACTCATTAATTTACAAACCCTGAAATGGACTTCCTCCCATGGACCGTCTTCTAAGATCTTTCCTTATTTGGTTCCACTTGGTATTATGGAATCTCTGGTCCCAAACCAGTTCCCCAGTCCTCAGTTCCCATAGCATGACCACAGTCTTCTAACTAGTCCATTTTATTATGGTCAAAAAACTATTGGCCACACACCAAGGTTTATGACCCTCTAGCTTCACCTCAGTCCTCCAAAGCCATGACTCTAGTTTTGCCCTTCGAGCGATTAGTTCTGCCCTCCCACCCTTGGCCTTTTTTTCTGGCCACGGTGGTCATTTTTCTGGTTTCAATGGGGACCTCATAATTCTCCTTGGCTCCAATCATTCAGATCTATCAAGCTCCTCCATCTTTTTGACTCTACCTTGGCCTTCCAAGTCTGCAACTCCACCTTGGTCTCAGATACCCTGGCTAAGATACTGCCCTTTGGACAAATGCCATCACTCTTGGTCTCTAGATTTACAGCTTCACTTTGGTGTCCAGCCTCCCTGACTCTGCCTTGGACTTTTGTCTTTCCAGATCTCCCCTTGTAAATGGACAATGATGAGATGAGCCCAAAGGATTAATCCACAACAAAGACCTTGGTGAATTGTCCTCTACATAAATCCCCATGTCCACATCTATACCAAGAAGGATGCTCATTGAGCTCTACTGATAAGCATGTTGTCCACTTCTGACTAGACTGCAATTTTGTCTCTTTCTTCATGTTGAAATCTTTTCACAATGATGAAAATTTTGTACCTGACCTTTAATTATTGCCCATTCATCTATGCAAATCTGCTTTAACACAATTGGCAAAGTATATAGCACTATAGAAATAAAGTTAATCTGACTGGTCTGCAGGATCTAAGGTTTTGTTTGGGCCTTATTCCCTCTTGCTAGATCAGGCATCCCACTCTCTTGTTCCACAATTGCCTGCACTGCTGGTGTATATCATTCTTAAACAGGTGGGAAGTTAAAAAAAGATGCTTGGTTAAGGCTTGGTTATTGCCTTTAGCTTCTTTATCTCAAAAGTACCTAAGACATTACCTTGAGGCAGTTTGTGTCATCCAATGATAATGAGTTTTACAAAAACAAGGTGTTGAGTTCATTCAGTATGTGCGTTTGGATTTAATTGGTTCCATCATTTGTTTATTGACTCAAAGCAGAACGGCTCTCTAGCGAGCGCGACCCTACAGCGGCCTCTGAGCTGGAGGCAGCAGTCGCTTCATCATTCATTAGACATCCTGAAACTATTAGTCAAGACCACGTGGCAAACGAATTCAGCTGAATGCACTCCCAAGGACTTTTCACCTTGAGAAAAGGTGACTCAATTACCTTTACCTTTTGGCCTGTTTCCATTAAGAAGATATTTGCAAGGACTCAGACCATCTAAACTGTCTCTCAGTTTTTAATTTCTCCCAGTCCTTTAGAAGGGCCACATATCTGCAGGACACAACAAACAGACTCTTTTGTTGTTTTATTCAGCCCGTTTAACATTGTGGAGCGGATGGTTTGAAGACAAAGCCACATCTTAGAGACCATTTATTAGAAAAATTACTAGCGACATTATTTTTTGCAAAACACATATCTTCGAATGTATGGTCTGCGTTAAGCATACTATGTTAATCCTTGAATGGAATGTTGCTGGTTTTGTGGAATTTAACATAACCCAATATGGAAAAGGACGAAGAAGATGGCAAGCTCAGAAAGCTCCTGTGATCCACTTTTTCATTTATAACAGAAATGTTAAATTTATTTTGGCTCTTTGATAAAACAAAACAAGAAAATGCTGGTGAGGCAGAAAAGTTGAAAGTGATCAAGATCTGTGCAAAAAATAGTTTTAATAATAACATCTCCTGCTCACACACAGGAAATCGTGGCCTTCATGGGATTACACCGAAAACCTCCCCTTGTTGTCTTTGAAGAGAAACAATGTTTCCCTTTTAAATCACACTAAATCCCCTGGGTCCACGTGTGTTTTATGTACACATAGAGACAAGAGGAAGACATGCAACAATGCTAAAACGCTAAACATTTCTCTTCATGCAGTAAACTGTAATGCCGTTGGATCCTAAAAATCTACTGTAAGTAACTGCACAGCCATCTGTGCAAAGTATACCTTGCCTTTCCAAAAGTGATGATCATATCCCTTAATGGAGATTGCAGGTCTATCAATGTCTAACTCTTCACCTTGGTAATAAACACAAAGGACAGTCAGATGAAGCCCAGCTGACACCTGCTTATGAGGGAGAAAGGGGCAAGTTTGAGCAGTGTGAGGTGGAAAATGAATTAAAAGATGATCAGATATTCCACATTTCGTCTGTGAAATTGTTACAAAAGAGACCAATAAAGCAGAAAAGGTCTGGAATGGGGGAGAGAAAGAGTCAAGATGTCAAAACTGTCATTATTTCCATGATCTCTGGCTGTCTATAGCTGAAGGCAACCCACTGACCTCAACCAGACTACAATATTGTACTTTTCAATCATTAAAACAATGTGTTCCTCCAATGGAAGGTTCTTAATTTGCTTAACGCGACTGCTGTTCTTATACTGCATGTAATTACACAATGAGCTACAGTTCAGCACAGCAAGTCATTTTTCCTCCTCTGTGTTGGTGGATACTGATAGCTGCTCGTGGTTATTAGAAAAACAGAACGCCTTCAATGCAGAATGGCGAATAAATCACCAGTGCATAAAACAAACCGATATTTGGTTTCAGGATACACCAACTAGCACCATATTTCACCAGCACTGACGGTTTTGTCATTGACACTGCCAGTGGAAAACCATGTATTCACATGAGGCCGATGAAACACATATGTGAATATATAACGGGCGAATGGTGAACACATTAACAATCACCATGGGTTCCGGGAGCCAAGATATCCTGGGAATGCTTCAAAGTTTCAAAACACAAGGGCTGCCCTCGAAATTGCATTAGGCCTCCGACCACAAAAAAGTCAGCCAATTCTCCCGAGAGTGACGGTTAATTCATCACGGAAAATCCTACCGTCTGACAATTTGGTGAACAATTTTAGAGTTGTTCACTGGAATAAATGCTACAATATGAAGCATATAAATAAACTCTCTTGGCTACTGAATTTCTTAAGTTCTTCACACCTGAAGGTCAATGTAGATAAAGCAAAGGGCAACAATTTTGTTTACACAATGGTAATAAACCTCAGACAGCCCCAATGCGTCCCACGGAGCTTCTCTTGTTACGGCTCCCAGATACGCTGCGTTTGGGTTTCCAGCAGGCCTCAGGAGGACCCTGGAATTAAAGTTTCCTGGAGCCTCAGTCTACCTCAGCCGAGCAGAACCATTTGGATCACTCCAAGGAGAAAAGAGCGCTCAGGTTTTTCATTCTCAGCGCAGCTCTGCTGACACGTCCTCAGAGTTTTAGACTCTAAACCTGTGTTTGTTTTTTGTGGAAATCCTTTTGTTGAACATTGAACGGTTTGCTGTGTTGATTGGCAGTTATAATTGGAAGACTGACAGTGGCTGATGCCCACCAGATGGTTTGAAATCACATACCCTTCAATCCCAGCATTCCACAGAAATATGTGTTTGGCAAGAGCAGTCATGTGGAAGATTTCGTAGAGCTGTGACCTGAGACATTGGATGGCAAAAAAAGCACAGGAAATTTTGTACTTGCAGGAAATATTTTGCACTACTGACATTTTGGAGGGTGTCAAATCAGTGCGCATCACAATCAAAACAGACAGAACTGCATGTTAAAAGAAAGATGCACAATGCTCAAGAGATATTTTGAAAGGCTGTAGTGAGACTTCCAGGTATTTTTTTTACCTCTGTGTGTCTGTTTGTTTAGTTATCTGCTTGTATCTAAGGGGATGTTCTCCAATAGACTGGTCTTCATCACCATGACTGAACTGAATAGAAACAGAGACAGCAAAACCATAAAAGAGCACAACGGCAACGCTGATGTTTGATTGGAATGTATTTGTATGATCACAAGAGTAAAGTAAAAGAGCAAAAACAGTCATATTAAGGAAACATTAGTGTAGAATATTTTTTTATTTGAATTCATTTTAAAATATAATTTATTGTTAATATTGATTTTATTACTATTATTAAAATATTTAACTGCATAAGTATTAGACAATTTGATTTATTTAAATAAGAATTAGGAATGTTTCCTTGATAAGTAACTGAACAAAAGTATGTTCAAGATGAAGAAATAAATCTGAAATTAAAATAAATAAATCTAAATAGAAATGGAAATTTTATAAACTATACTAAAAATGACAAAAAGACATGAAATTACTCCAGCTGAAACTAAAATTGTAATGAATTATTATTATTTTAAAAACACTAAACGAACAGAATATTTTATTTATTTATTCATTCATTCATTCATTCATTCATTTTCTTTTCGGCTTAGTCCCTTTATTAATCTGGGGTCGCCACAGCGGGATGAAAAGCCTTATTTATTTATTATTTAATTTTATTTTATTGAAGATTAGAAAGTTCATTTATTTGGAAAAAAGAACCCTAACACTTCCATTCTGAACAATGCATCCTTGTGCAATATAAATATTAATTAAAGTTAAAGTAAACTTCTTAACTTTTAAACAAGATAATAAACCAAGAAAAGTGATATTAACATAACAATAACATACCATTACAGACCATAACTCTCATCTCAATAAAGCTTTTTGGACGAATTAATGCAACCGTTAAAGAAAATAACAATAACACATTTTTAACCTGGAAGTTTAATTTAGACAAGCATCATGTAACATAACGGATACTGATAAATATACACATAATGGTTCCCAATATAAATGAAAATCCTTGATTTATATAAGGTAGAAAATACTACTCATCTTTGACGTGTATTAACTATCACATCTGGTTTTAATTTAACAGCAAGACAGCTGATAACTGCACTTTAACTGAATGGAAGAGAGCTATGGGATAAAAATGAGAAAATAAATCAAACTAGCCACACTCCAATCTACAACCGTAACCACAAAAAGGCAAAGACATGAAACATGACAGTCATTAACTCAGCATCAAGGCTGATGAATGTGTGGGATACTTTTGAGTCTTGTGCATGAAAGCAGCGCGGTTCATTTACTCCATCGTGCTCTTAGGAAGGGATCTCTTGCCCAAGTCATGTTTTTAAAGACTTCCTGGTACATTTCTATCCAGGTAGCATGAAGAAGTGTCAAGTGCAGGCAGAACGCGGTGTAAGCAGTAGACTGCAGACTGGGGACATACCATAGAATGTTGGGTCTGTGAAGGGGAAGAGGAGGATGAAGAAGAGCAGAACACCAAGCTGGTAGGAGAGCAGGATCACAGGCCTCTGCTGGTGCTCCAAAACTGAGCCAATTGCTGGAAAACCCATCCGGTTGCAAAACGAGTGGCACAGCACAGGTCCCACCAGATGACCTGGCCATTAAACAATTCGTTCACCAAAAACTGATGTTATTAATTACTCACCCTCATGTCTTTCCATTCCCTTCCCAAACAATAGTAATTTATAGTCAATACTATGGTATTTTTGAGCCATACTAATGTAAAGTGTATTAAACTGTATAATCATATTTACAACACTTTGTTCATGAATGTTACAGCATACTGTAGTATTAATTACACTGTAAAAAAAATGCTGGGTTTCACACACTCATCAATTTGTGGGGACAACATGAAGAAAATAAGTTAACTTATTAGTTTTTATTAGTTACAAATTTATGTGCACTGAACATAAAATAATTAAGTTGTACCCCCAAAAACTCAACAATTGTGTTGTTTCAGCTAAATTTAAATAAGTAGTTGAATAAACAGCAAATGTCATTTTTTGAGTGTATAGTGAACTGATCAACTGTAATAAATACTGTAGTATACTTTAGTTTTTACTACAGTAAATCGCATTGTATTATATTGTATTGTGGTATAATCTACCCTATAGCTGTATAAATCTACAGTATTGGGTAATTTGTTTACATTACTATAGGTGTTATATTTCTATAGTAACTTTAGAATTACCATAACAGAATATTTCAAGTACTTTAATAAATATAGCATGGTTCAAAAACACTATAGTATTTAATAAAAGTTTCTATAGTATTTTTTTCATGTGGGCTGAGATGAAATCTAAGAGCTCTCTAATTCTTCATAAACATCACAGCAATGGTCCCAAAAAATTAAAAAGGAACCAAAAACATTGTTCAAACATTCTATGTGACTACAGCGGTTCAACTTTAATCATATGAAGCTCCAAGAACACTTTTGTGCACCAAAAAAACTGTAAAAACACCTATGTCAGCTATGTCAAATCAGGGTGCACGTTTACTACAGGCAATACAATGCTTGGATGTTTTGTGGATGACTGTAATGACAATATGCTGTATTTCCTGTGCTAAACATGTGCCCAAATCAGACGTGGAAGAAAAGATATAGGCGATCAAAATCAGATTTACAAACAAAAGTGTTCACTGAGCTTTGTATGATTACAGATGAACTACTGAAGTCACATGGAATGTTTTGACAATGATTTGGTTCCTTTTCTGGACTTATCAGAGTATCAGAGAGCTCACAGATTTCCTCTAAAAAAATTTTATTTGAGTTCTGAAGATGAACAAAGGTCTCAGTGGATTAAAACAAAATGAGGGTCAGCAGTAAATAACATGATTTCAATTTTTTGATTAATTAACCCTTTAAGATATAAGAATGTGAGACACAAGTCAAATTACACTGTCTTATGTATTATGAATACTTACCAGTCCTTATGAATATGAAGGCAGTGTAAACTCCGAAAACTGAGGTGTAAGTAAACTGGAAAGCTAAAAGATGAGGATGGGATGAAGTTTGAGCTGACATTACATCAAATGTAAGACTTCTGAATGCAGTTTACCTGCACAAATTAGGATGTCAAAAACAGTGTCTTGTCCAAAGCGAAGCTGTTCAATGATATGATGAAAATGGGCTGTGTGGGGTGAAACAAAAAAAACTCTGTAAGGCAACAGAAGAATTGATGGAAAACTTCAGCCACACATTCTCTGACATGCTGTGTTTTCTCTCAGTAGTTATATAATGCCTCTTAAAGGGATAGTTCTCCCAAAAATGAACATTTACTTACTATTTACTCACCCTCAAGTGGTTCCAAACATTTATGAGTTTCTTTATTCTGTTGAACACAAAAGCAGATATTCTGAAGAATGCTAGAAACGTCTAAGAAAAATAAATACTATGGTTACCAGTTTCCAACATTTTTCAAAATAACTTATTTTGTGTTTAACAAAAGAAAGAAACTCAACAGGTTTGTGACAAGTGAAGGAGGAGTAAATTATGACAGAATTCAGTTTTGGCTTTTAAAGTATCCCTCTAAAAGCATACATACACAGAAGTATTCTGAGTTCAAGGCTTATTATCACAGCTCAACATCGCCATCTGCTGAAAGGACAATGTGTGTTTTACACTGGTATTTTGGCATTTTGACATTTTAACATACCCACACCGAAAAAGAGCGGACTGATGAAGATGGCAGCAGTGGGACCAGTGCATGGCACCAACATGGGGATTATACAAGCTCGAAAAACAAACTCCTCTGTTAAAGGAGCCACCACATGATTCCTCAGCCATCGCAAATCTTTCACATATTTTCTCCAGGACTGAGAATCTGCTTTTTAAAAAAAAACATTCAATTAACTTGCAGTAAGAGTTAATAAAATGTTTAATTTAACTGAGTAATTTTTAAGTAGTAAGACTGAGATAGTATTTTAATAATTCTGCTTTTAATTTTAATAATGTTGTTTTACACATGCATGAATCTGATCAATAAAATAATTTAATTAACAATCACAATACTGCATTGCATTAAAAGTTAACAAGTAAATACATCTAGATTTTTTTAAGTAGAATGACTGAAATAATATTTGCCTGTAAAACATACTCCAATAATGATGTTTTACACACATGCACATAAACAAACACAGAGACACATATGCAGCAACTGATGGTATCTTGACAATACAAAATACGGTTTGTGCTGTATAAAATCAATGCAAACCTATGTAATGTACCCACTTTTCACAAAAACAAACATGCGTGTACATGTGTGTGTGTGCGTGCGTGTGTGTGTGCGTGTGCATTTTTCCCCTGACTGACTCAAGTCTGCTTTAACATCATGAAAAAGTCCTCTTGGGCTTTCGACTGCCAACTGGGTCAGAGGTCCAAGAAAAAGCACCTATACAAATTAAATGAACAAATAGACAAAATAACTAGAAAAGTTATTCTGTATGTCCATATGTCCATGGAGTAATTTTCTGTTCAATTCTTAAAGGGTTAGTTCACCCAAAAATGAACATACTGTAATTAACTTTACTTTCTGTACTTACCCTCATGTTGATTCAATCTCCTGAGACTTTTGTTAATCTTTAGAATATAAATTAAGATATTTTGGATGAAATCCGAGAGCTCTCTGATTCTCCATAGATAGCCACGGTCCAGAAAAATCCAGAAAAAAACCCCAAAACATTCCATGTGACTTCAGCGGTTCAACTGTTATCATATGAAGCTCAGAGAACACTTTTGTGTGACAACTTTTTCACTTTTGTCTTCTCTTCCACGACAGGTCATGTTTATTACATTTATTACAGACAGTATGACAAGTCAGGGGCGACGCGGTGGCGCAGTGGGTAGCACGTTCGCCTCACAGCAAGAAGGTTGCTGGTTCGAGCCTCGGCTGGGTCAGTTGGCATTTCTGTGTGGAGTTTGCATGTTTGCATGTTCTCCCCGTGTTCGCGTGGGTTTCCTCCGGGTGCTCCGGTTTCCCCCACAAGTCCAAAGACATGCGGTATAGGTGAATTGGGTACACTAAAATTGTCCGTAGTGTATGAGTGTGAATGGGTGTGTATGGATGTTTCCCAGAGATGGGTTGTGGCTAAAAGGGCATCCGCTGCGTAAAACATATGCTGGATAAGTTGGCGGTTCATCCCGCTGTGGCGACCCCAGATTAATAAAGGGACTAAGCCGAAAAGAAAATGAATGAATGAATGAATGACAAGTCAGCAGCACAACACACAAGCGTCGTATTACCCATAGTAAACATGCACCCAATCTGACACGGAAACCAGCCAAACAAAGCTTTTACAAAGTTTTATGACTGAAGTCATATGGAATGTTTTGACTGTTTTTGGTTTCTTTTCTGGACTTTGAACATCTCTGGACTGTTTCTGTCTCTGGAGGTTGAGGTAGCTCTCGGATTTCATCTAAAATATCTCAATCTGTTTTCCAAAGAAGACAGAAAGAACATGGGATTGGAAAGATATGAGGGTGAGTAATTAACAACAGAATTTTCATTTTTGGGTGAACTAACCTTTCAACGGTAAAGTGGTGATAAAGTAGTTTTGTTATTTAAATCTAATAAATTTATTTAAAGCAAAGAGAGAAGAGAAATAATGAAAAGACAGAAATGACATACCATAGTAAGTGTCAGTGGCAGCACAGCAGCAGGCACAAAGCCCTCCAGACGAATGCCCAGAAGTTCCCACAGTGGTGGACTTGGCTGTAATAAAATATATATATATTATAATATATAATTTATATAAAGTAAATGAATGAATACTTGAGACAGGGGCTTAATACCTGAAAAGTATGTAATCTACCTGTCAACCCAGACTCACCCTGGCTTTCATTGAGTGTGTCCAGGCCAATACAACTAGTGGTGCAACAGCTGACACACACAAAACACTGGTGAAACGCCTTTTTATTGTATTTGGGTGGTCCCTAAAGAACATACAAAAGACAACAGAGCATAAGGAATCAAATAAACATTTAAACTAAACTGCTGAGTTCCATCGCTACCTGGGTAAGCTGCCCTTCCATACATACAAACTCCCAACATACAGACAGGCAAGCAACAAACAACACATAACAGATATCCAACACTCTCCTATAAAAGTGTCTGAAAGGGTTTTGATTGATAACATTGTCCGTTGTTCCAAAGCAACATACTGCTGCTGTGAGAAAAGAAGATAACAAGCTTAAGCTGCTTTGCGGTTCATGACGTAGCCTGCGTTGTCAAGCTTAGAGCATTTTGTTTCTCTAGCACGTTAATGCACGGTAATCTAATAGATATCTTCTCTTAGGTGGTCAGCTATTCTTTAAACATCTAGTTGATTAAAATTTTATAGTTCTAGCTAGTTTTGTACGACTTTTTACTTTTTATGTGCACTATATTTGAAAAACTGATTTGTCTGTTCTTAAGGCTAGATTGGCAAAAACAGATTTTTCATGCACCTCTCAATTTTGGGATTTTTGTCTGTTTTTCATTAAGTGTTTTTCAGTCTAATGGAAAGAAAGCATTCAAAATACACTTAAAGATTTATTTTATCACACTTTATCAATTTGTGTCTGTAGATTTCAATTACAATATATATGAGTGATTTTCTTTAAGAGAAAATCTCCACTAAAGCAGCACTTACATTCACCTTCACAGTTTTACTCATATCTTCTGAAGGATTTTTTAGAAGATATGAACCCTTTTCATACATAGTGTGTCTCATTGCATATAACATTTTATTCTGCAAAAAATATATATTTTATGACATTTCAACCAGTGTTTTCTTATGAATTTTAAAGTGATAAAAATATACCCAAACTTCTCTCAGTAAAAACATTTTGACTGTATAGCCTAATATCAAATAAACAAACAAAATCTTTGAACCAGACTTCATGTAACATTCAGACTTTTGTGCAAGAAACTGATGCAAATCAGCGCATATTTAATTGAATAATGCAGCATCTGCATATATTTTTTTAACTTGTCTGGTTTGATAACTTTTACTTTGTTTTATTCACCTGCATTGTCTTGCATTTAGATTATTAAAGGAAGTGAGACAAATATTCAGACTTCTGCAAGATTATTAGATTGTAATGACGTTTGTTACAGCTGTTATGAATGAGCAAAATAATAATAAAATATATATATTTATATAAGCCAAAACAAAATTTATTTTCCAGTCTACTATGGTAACAACCCGCCAAAATACGACTGTGAAGTCACAAATGATAAGGGCCCAAAACTTTCGATCTACTAAAAATCCTTTTAATTGTTTCATGCCTCATTCACTCCGAATTTACTACAATATTTTTTTTACAACCATGCACGTTCCTTACGTGCAGCTTTCATGGTTGCATGTGCAAACCAAAGCACCTCTTTTGTTACTTTTTAGCCACCGGACTTTTATTCTGAATCTGAAGGCCGATCTCGCGCGCAATTGTGTCGGAACCCCGTTCACGTTGTTCCCTCGCTCAGTTTCAGCATGGCAGCGGACAGCACAATGTCTAATGGTCAGGAAACGGCGTGTCTGAACGGCGAACCGGCGCTCAAGCGCTCCAGAGACAGTCTGGATTCGCTGCAGGTCCCGCGGGAGCCCCAGAATAAAGTGACCGTGGTGCTGGGCGCGCAGTGGGGCGATGAGGGGAAGGGGAAAGTGGTCGACCTCTTGGCAATGGACGCCGACATTGTATGCAGATGCCAGGTGGGTTTCCAGCCGCTTATCATTGTGTGTTAAAACGAGTTCGCGCGGATATAATATCTGCTACTTGAGATTTTGTTTAATTAGGCAATGTTATTGATGTAAAAGCGGAAACGGCCACATTTACAAGTCGCATCTCTAACTTCACAATGACACAAAACAAAGTTTTCCGATTTTTTTTGTCGTTGCCACTTGTTGGCGGTAGAACAAGTGATGTAACATTTCCATGATTTGTTTCATCTTCAGTTTGATCTTATCGCGATACTTCCGCTCGTGTTGATAACATCCGTGTGTTTTCAGGGAGGAAATAACGCGGGACACACAGTGGTCGTGGACTCGGTCGAGTATGACTTCCACCTGCTGCCCAGCGGAGTTCTCAACAAAAAGGCCACTTCGTTTATTGGTATGATTTGTTTGACCTTCCCGTTGAATTATTTGTTGTTTTACTGCCCCCTAGATTTTACTTTTAGTTAAGTCTGTACTATTAGTAAAGTCGTAGTACTATTGGCTCACTGTGTGGCTTTGGTTTCATTGTTTTGGATCTGTTGATGTTGATCCTACTTGTTTTGTCCCACAGGAAATGGTGTTGTGATACACCTGCCAGGACTTTTTGAGGAGGCTGAGAAGAACTTGCAGAAAGGCAATGGTAAGCGCCTTTAATCCACAATCTATATTGAGTAAACTACATTAACTATACAGTGTAGAACAAAGTGTATGTATTATCTATTGTTGTATCTATGTATCAGTAGTGTACGTATAGCTAAAAACGTGTACCTGAATTGTTTTGCAAAACAATAATAAAACAAATAGTGACCACTTAAAAATATGAAAATGATACAGTAAGTTATTCTTCTTTACATTGTTGTGATGGCAAGTTTTTTTAAAAACAAAGAAACACATGGTAGATCAAGTAAAGGTTAAATTAGATATATAATATGTGTGTTTGTATTGTATAATACATATTTATATACATGCACATAAGTGTTGTTCAGACATTGTATTTTGTATTTGCATAAAAAATAGTAAAGTGACAAATACATCAAAATTATATTAAATGCATAAATTTATAAGTACATATCATAATGTTATATAAGATTTTATAGTTTTTTAGATCATTCAAATTTTGTGGTTTAAAAAATGGTATCAAAAAACTACAATTAATTAATGATTTTTGGTGGAGCTGCACTGTGGTCTGTAAATAGTCTTTTAAAGTCATCGCATTATTCTTGCAAGTATGCCTGGCAAGACATTTTCAAACTGAAACATGTCTTGAGGATGTGTTCTGTAAATTAACATAGTGATATGATAATGAACTGAAAGTGTTTATGCTTTTGTATCCATTCTGTGTTCTTTTGCTTTGTTTAATGCAGGACTTCAAGGATGGGAGGAACGACTGAAGATATCTGACCGGGCACACATTGGTACTTTTCTGTTTTGACTTCATTCATGGCTTTGGAGATTTTGATGCATTGCAGATGGCATTGACTGTGTACAACCTTTGTCTCAATCAAATAAAAACACCTGGATATCTGTTAAAGCTCTTCTGATTTTTTTCGTATAGTGTTCAACTTCCACCAGGCTGTCGATGGCATACAAGAGCAGCTCAGACAGCAACAGGCAGGGAAAAAGTGAGTTAATCTCTTTTTGCTCTTAAAAAAAAATCATTTGCAGATTTATTTATTCATTTTTATTTATTTATTTTACTAGATTAATATTGAGTTCACCCTTTGTTTTACAGTTTGGGCACCACTAAGAAGGGCATTGGACCAGCATACTCCTCCAAAGCAGCACGTAATGGACTGAGAGTGTGTGATCTAGTCTCAGACTTCTCTGTCTTTGAGGAAAAGTGAGTATAATGAGAGATTTTCAATTGATTCTTTAGCAAAACAGTACTTGACTGCATAGATCCCTGTGTGGCGTTAGTGAGCATAGCTGCTTTTTTTGACTCACTTAAAAAAATTAAGATTACGTGTATAAAACTTTGTTGATTTGTTATTTTATTGCTAATATTAAATAATTTATTTTATCGTTTTATTTGAGTAACCTTTCTTTTAGGGCACTTGCATGAGATCTTCTCAACAAATGAATAGCTGAAAGATGAATATATGTAAATTTCTCTCCACAGGTTTCGGGTACTGGCTGGACATTTTCAGACCACTTATCCTAACCTTAATATCGACATTGATGCTGAGCTTCAGCAACTGAAGGTGATTATTAGCATCGCTGCATTTTTCAATTTGGTACCTTCTCAGTTGTGAACCTTTACAATAATATTTACTCCATTCGCAGAGTTTTGCTGAGAGGTTACGGCCACTAGTGACTGATGGGGTTTATTTCATGCACAAATCCCTCACTGGACCGAGCAAGAAGATTTTGGTGGAAGGAGCCAATGCTGCCTTACTGGATATTGATTTTGGTATGAGTAATATTCTTGCATAAATATGACTTTTTTTATTTTGTTTTATTTTGTACATTTTGAAGACAATGACTAGTGCTGCTTTTAATTTCCTTTCAAAATCTGTGGTAAATTTGACATTGTTGCTCTAATGATGGCTATTAAATTCATGACAAATGATATTCAAGCTTAATTTTAATATTATGCAAAGCACAACAGCACCTTCAGGGCTCAACAATAAGGACTGCCCGATGACCCGGGGTCAGTGTGCGAGATGCTTGGGACAGTATTCAATTCAATTCAATTCATCTTTATTTCTATAGCGCTTTTACAATGTAGATTGTGTCAAAGCAGCTTCACATAGAAGATTATAGTGAATTGGAATGATGTCCGTTCAGTTTTTAGAGTTTAAGGTCAGTTCAGTTCAGTGTGGTTTAAATTTTCTCTGCTGAGAGTCCAAACACTGAAGAGCATGATTGTTACTGGCACGATCTGGTCAGTGCTGCCTTGTCAGTAAAGTTTAATTTGCCTGTGACTATTTGTCAGTTGTGTGCTAATACAGTCTTAGAATCGAGAAACAGTTTGTGCTTTTAAGCCTTTAAATGCTGGGTGATTGGAAATCATGCAAACGATTGGATGTTGTGAGCAACGTATATTTATTTTTTTCCGTAACCTGGTAACAACCAGTGCAGCGAAGAGGCGGTAATCATCAAAACGTCCTGGAAGCAGACATTTACGTGGGTACAACACGATAAAAAAAAGAAGTGATGTTTTGCACAGTTAACTGTCAGTTTGGCAAGTCAACCACCTTTTGTTAAATAATTTAGAACTGCAATAAAATACCTGCACATTTTCCATACTGCTTTTTTTGTTTGCATAACACTTTGAATTTTGCTCATTATACAATAATTTAAATATATATATATATTTAAATTGTAGATTTGCAGATGTTATTTTTGACACATTATTTAAAATATGTGGCTAAGCTATTAACTTTTTTTTTTGTGGGGCCACTGACAATTTTGGCAGGGCAGGTAAAAATCTTAACCACTGGCCCGATCAGGCCAGTTGAAAAATTCTTATGGTTGAACCCTGGCCTTTTTTTAAATCAAAGGCTATGTATATTCAGCCATTTAGTCAGTGAAAGTCAGTGAATTTCTAAGAGTGGGAACCCTATGAAGATAAATTGAGGTCTCGTGATGAACAATCAGTCTGAAACTTGCACTCTAGCAACTTTTGCTGTGGATTAAAGTAAATATTTTAAGTAATGTTTAGTTTTTGTACAGACCAGTGGTTTCACTGTGAGATCTCAGTGTGTCATCTGAAGCCACAGGTATTCATTTTGTCTTGCCTGTATGTGACAATTACTGTAATAATGGAACTACACATTGCTTTGTGCATGGGAAGTTCTGGTTTCTCTTTGTGGAAAGAGAAAACTGACTACTGCCCCACACTTGGGCTGAAAGACACTTCCTCTCATGCAGGTGCAGAAAGCGAGCTCTCCTTTTCTCTCGGCTGCCATCTGTTTAGTGTGATCATGTGCTGCTTTGTGGTCCAGATATGACCAACGCAAGCCGACAACAAAGTTGTTTTTTGTTGGAACTAGTATATTGGCATTGGCTTGCTGTGTCATGGCCTTAAATTAAAAGCACTTTTTAATTTATGGGCGAAGCATCCCTTTAACTGTTTCCATGTCTCTCAGGGACCTACCCCTTTGTGACCTCATCAAACTGCACTGTTGGAGGCGTCTGCACAGGTCTTGGCGTCCCCCCATCTCATGTTGGCCGTGTGTATGGAGTGGTGAAGGCCTACACCACCAGGGTTGGAGTCGGGGCATTTCCCACTGAGCAGGACAATGTGAGTGTTTTTGTGGGTTGGAAATAGTGAGTCAGGAGGGGGAAGACTTTTTCAATATTCAGTGACATTCTCTTGTTTGTCTTATCCTTGGACATTTTTAATACTCTTTCATTTTCTAGGAAATTGGTGATCTGCTGCAGAGCAGAGGGAGGGAATTTGGAGTTACAACAGGCAGGCGGCGGCGCTGTGGGTGGCTGGATCTGGTTTTGGTTCGCTATGCCCACATGGTTAACGGGTTTTCGGCGTAAGTTATGTTGAGTGTTTTACATGTGCTTTCATTCAAACATTTGGGCGAAGACTTTTTAAAATTAAACGCTTATTAAAACACTATTATAAAAGAAATGTAAGTAATATTGTTAATTTAAAATATTGGTTTTATGTTTTATTCGATTTATCTTTTTTTCTTTTCTCGATACTTTTGTATCGTTTGCATCAGTATGCTTTTGTTGTATCAGTGTAACAGGTTTATCCAAATTAATATGTAGAAAATAATTAATTAATTAATTAGGAGTTCATTATAAATAGTTAGTTTTTTTTATAGTTATTTTTTATGTGCAGCAAGCTGTTGGTAATCTTCTAATTAATTTAACAATACTTTTTCTTCTATTTCTCTTAGCGTTGCTCTGACTAAGTTGGACATTCTTGACACATTGCCGGAAATAAAGATTGGCACAGCCTACACAGTTGATGGAAAGCCTCTTCCCAGTTTTCCTGGTGGGGAACCTGCTCCTGTTTTTAGATTTTGTCACACATTGTAATGTTACTCACATATTTTCATTCAGTTGATTAGTTATTAGTATATTGATAATGGAAAGCTCTCATTTTATATTTCAGCAAACATGGACGTGCTCACAAAGGTTCAGGTGACTTATGAGACGTTCCCTGGCTGGAGTTGTAGCACTGAGGGAGTGCGCAGCTTCGATGAGCTGCCTTCACAGGCCCAAGCGTACATTCGGTTTATTGAGGATTTCCTGCGAGTGCCAGGTAACAATGCACAGACCTTGATGTTTCATTTATTTTACTCAAAATAATATATGCCTGTCAGTACAAATTTGACCTTACTGCAGAAAAGCTGGTACCATTACACATTTAAAATGTGAATTTGACAACACTACCTACTGGCATGAATACATACAAATACATATTTTTCTCTTTTCAGTGAAGTGGGTTGGAGTTGGCAAGTCAAGAGAAAGCATGATCAAGCTGTTTTGACGAGGGTGATGGGACAGGCAGAGCTGATGGTCATCTGATGGTCTGGCAGGACATTCATCATCATGACCGCTGGAGCACCTGAACTGTCTTTTATGCATCAGCGCTGAGATTAAGACTAACCGTGGGTTTAGAATCCACTGAATGTCCCACTCAAAGTGAACACCAGCATTGTGTATAGGGGTCAGATCTGAGCACCAGACCTGCTTCAGTGCATTCGTAATTGCTTGATTCGTTCCTGTTTGTTTCCAAAGCGCATCCCAGACCTGCTCAGAACATACCTCTGCTAATCAGTAGTAGTCTGCCGGTTATGTGATGAGCTTCAAACTGAAAGGCTTCATCATATTTTGTCGTATTTCTTAAATTCAGATTTGCACTCTGAGCATTTAAATTACCACATTCATTGCTATTAGGTGGATAAAACAAAACTTTTAAGATTGTAATGTACTGTTTATTTTTTATGTAATCAAGTATAAGGGGTGAGCGCTATATCTTTTGTCTTTTAATTGTTCGTGTATACTCCAAGACTGGTTTGATACCAAAAGGGACCTTCTCATGAGGCTTTGATATTGAAAGAAAAAAAACATTTTCAGCCTTTTGTCAGTGATTAGTGCACGCAGACACAGCTCTTGAGTCTATAATAACTGATAGACATGTACAGATGTGCATTGCATTCCACCTAGTGCACAAACTCATTTGCTGCTGTTTTTGGAAAAATAAAGGCCAAAACTAATTATGGTTTTAAAGTGAATGTTTGATTCTTTTTGTTGTCTTGCCTTTTTTTTGTTCCAATATAATGCCTAAATGGACAGATGAGCCAAAACATTGACCATCTGCCTAACGTATTGTTGTTTTTTTGTATACTTCCAAAACTCTGTTCGTATATCAAGGTATGGATTCCACAAGATCTCCAAAGCGGTCTTGATTTCACCAAGATGTTAGCAACAGATACTTTTAGACCTGTAGGTAATGAGGAGGATCAAATTTGTTGATCCAGCACATCTCCATTCATTCATTTTCTTTTCGGCTTAGTCCCTTTATTAATCTGAGGTCGCTTATCCAGCATATGTTTTACGCAGCAGATGCCCTTCCAGCTGCAACCCATCACTGGGAAAATCCAGCACATCTCGCAGATGCTAAATTAATTAAAGTCAGGACAAAACATTGAATACTTCATCGTCTTCAAACTATACCAAAATAGCACCTTGCTCAATGGCACCTCGGTTGTGGGTACTGCGACTGGAAGGGAGTGATGTTCCTGGGAATCAAACCAACTCATTAAATATTTGCCATTCTATTCTCTGTTGATGTTCAGCAGCTCATCATTGGCACTCTTATGATTACGATGTCTAGCTTTGGAGAAAAATGCAGTGACATTGATCTCATAACCACTATTAAAATGTGACTTGTAGCACAGTTTACGGTCTGTTGGCTCAAACCAAACAGGATAGCCTTTGTTGTCATTGTGCTTTAGAAATTTTTTGCCCACCTGTTTTGACTGGTACAATGACCCAGTCACCTTGCCATAACAATTTGGCCCTGTCGACATCACTCTAATCTTTATGGCTTCCAGCATGTACATTATATGAGAACTGATGTCCATATTTCTACGCAGAAGTTTTCCAGTTGATCAACTTTATGATTCGTTTCATTATATAACTGGTCATAAGACTTTGGCTTGCTCTTTAAAAAAATAAATAGGCAATATTTGAAAGCATCGGGGGCACCAATCTTTTATTGTTGGATTAATATTTGACAATGTGTATATTTATTTATTTATATATAGTTTTGATGTGTGCTAGTTTTAGAAATATCATAAATTCGACATAGATTCTACGGTAAAGTGGTTGCGGTAACTTGCCGCCTCAGGACAGGATATATGTTTTGCAATAAAGTGTCATGAGTATATGGTGACTAACAGTTCCATCGGGAAAAGATTTCAAATGCAGACTGTAACATAATTTGACGTCAGTCTAAAATTGCTCTCGCTGTGCAGTTATTCTAGAAAAATGCAGGGTTTTCTTCTGTCTCTGTTTTATCTCATTATGTACCAGGCACCGGTGACTCGCGCTCAGGTAAAATTATATATATGTGTGTGTGTTGTTATTATTAATATACATATATTACTTGTGTGAATTTTCAAATGAAAATTAACTAAAAAAATTTAGTTTGTCAAGATTTTCTGTCAGTTTCGTTATCTGTTAATGTCACGTAAGTGGTAGTATAACCAGTTGGAGTGGTTTTTAAAATGCACGAAATGATGTTAAACTCAGAGCGTGTGTGACTGGTTACGCGTAGGCGTTGTAAGCAGAGAGTGTGTGCTGATTGACGTAAGATGCATACGTGCTTAAGGCAGTGGCGCCCCCAGAAAATTTTCTTAGGGGGTGGCCAGAAGAGGCCGCACCAAATCTTGGGGTGGCACACACACAAAAAAATGAATTCAGTGTAATGTTATATTTTTGTTTCTGGTAAATGAAATAATGTGGTTTTAATTCATTTAATTAGTTACTCTTGAAATATTGCAATTTATTCCTTGAAATAATTCAGCAAGTACATGTGCAAACCAAATAAAAATCAATATTTAGTTTAAAAACACTTT
>CAIGQV010018106.1:9498692-9519827 GCA_903798115.1 Danio jaintianensis | reverse complement strand
TATATATATATATATATATATATATATATATATATATAAATAACTTTTCAGTTATTTTTCACATACTTTTATTGTACAGCATACAGTATATGCCATGTCTAAAATTAATGAAGATTAATGAATTAATTAATAAAACAAACAAATGAACAAACTGAACAAAGTGCATTACTATATACACACACACTCACTATACAGACTCTAATAATATCATTATTCCATATTCCTTTTTGAGCCACAATATTATTGATACAGCTTCTTCTATTGATGTACCTTAAGGTAAATATTAAATTGGCATTGCTGTCTATTGAAGGTGTGTGCGTGCTGTCAACGACCATCAGGGAGGGGGAGGGACAGTGAATCAACTTTGTCAGTGGCATCAATCAATCCACAATAGTTTAGTGGCTGCTATTTATTTATTTATTTATTGAAATATTGTGAATTTACGTAAGTACATTTAAATTAATAATATCAACAGCAAAATCATATTGGGGGGCTGCACGGTGGCGCAGTGGGTAGCACGTTCGCCTCACAACAAGAAGGTCACTGGTTCGAGCCTCGGCTGGGTCAGTTGGCGTTTCTGTGTGGAGTTTGCATGTTCTCCCCGTGTTCGCGTGGGTTTCCTCCGGGTGCTCCGGTTTCCCCCACAAGTCCAAAAACATGTGGTATAGGTGAATTGGGTAGGCTAAATTGTCCGTAGTGAATGAGTGTGTATGGATGTTTCCCAGTGATGGGTTGCAGCTGGAAGGGCATCCGCTGTGTAAAACATGCAAACAAAATGCTGGATAAGTTGGCGGTTCATTCCGCTGTGGCGACCCCAGATTAATAATTAATAAAGGGACTAAGCCGAAAAGAAAATGAATGAATGAAATCATATTGGGGTGGCCAGAGTTTACACAGGTGATCACATCTCTTTGTGTAGGCTAATTTAATAAATATAGGCTCCACAAATAATTTGTAGCACAGATTTCTGTTCAGTTTTTTCAGGTTTCATGTACCCTTATAAGAACATACAAAATGCTACGTGCTAGTATTTAACTTTTAGTGACCTGTTGGTGATTCTGAAATTGAATTAAGCTTCCTGTAATAATTAATATACACTGCTGGAGCACTGACTGATTTTTCATTTGTGATTTGCCTCTCTTCAATTATATGCCTCTTAAAGGGATAGTTCACTCAAAAATGAAAATGTCCTCACACTAATGCGTGGTTCTAAGCTTTTATGAATTTCTGTTTTCTGATGAACACAAGACAAGACATTATGAAGAATATTAGAACGATTTTGCAATAATTCGAAAGAATTAGGAAAAAACAGCTATTGACATCCATGGCAGAAACAAAAAAAAACACTGGAAATCTTTCTTCAGTATATCTTCCTTTGGGTTCAACAGAAGAAAAAAACTGGTCTGGAATAAATGGAGGGCAAGTAAATAATGATAGGACTTTCATTTTTGGGCGAACTATCTCTTATAATGTGCAAAGCAAAGTGTTTTCTGAAATATCATTAACAACAAATATATGAAGAAAAAGAACAGCATTGTTGTAATTAATCACTAATATAATTATAATAACCAATATATTAACCAAATTGTTGTATCTTTAATCCCACAGCATCCTCACCATCAAGGTATTATCTCTCACACACACTCACTATCATGTTTTAATGTAAATGGAAAGCAGTTTGAAGCTAAATGTATCCAGAGTTACTCATGAACTGCATGCTTATTGGTAACATTTAAGATTAGAGAGCTCTCTAAAATGAATCCTAATGGAAATTACAATTAGGGAGCTTTGTAATGCAATTCTTAATATTTGAGTAAATTAAATTATTGCTTTAAAAATATAAAATAAAGAGAAGTAATGCAATTGTTACTAGTAAAAAAAGTGCATTTAAAGCTCGGTCTCTAATCAATACTAGTCAAATTAATTTGTATATCCGTTTAATTAGGATTTTTAGTAAAGATTAAATTATAGAGATCTGTAATTAAACATTAATAGAAATGAATTGGCACACATGGCTAGTAAAAAAATATATTTTAAACTGGAATTGTTTAAATTAGAGATCTCTCTAATTGTAATTGTTAAAAACTGATTTAGTGAGTTTTGTAATTGGTATTTTTATGAGTAATAATTTAACTGTAGATCTGTCTAATGTAATTGTAACTAAAAATGTATTTGCAACTAATAACTTGGTAAGATTTTAAGCTTAAATTGCTTGCCATATGCTGTGAGTAGCCATATGCTGTTTATAGGAACTGAGTCGCAATTCCTATGGAAAAATCCTTCCTATGGGTCACAATCCAATGGAAAAAACATGGTCAACATGGAAAGGCTGATGGCTTTATATTTGCATGTTGTTTTTTAAAATGTAGCTATTAACTACCATTGTTATCTTTACTTCCCCCTCATCAAAACATCCAAAATATTTACTGTTGATGTGCCACCAGGAACAGGGTTGGGAAACAACAAGTCATCGTTTTCTCCCTTTTAGTGCTGAAGCTCTACATGAGCACCCTTTGCAAGCCTTGTGAAACGCTGGTTAAAGTTGAAGACGAGTTCCCTGATGTGATGCTGGGTCGTGTTGTGCCCTCGTGTGTCCCGCTAAAGCACTGTGGAGGCTGCTGCACGGACGAGGCCATGGTGTGTGTCAATGTGGCCAAAGACACCACAATAATTCAGGTAAAGCTTACAGGGATATGTTTAATTCAGTATATGAAAATGTGTCCTTTCCTTTTGTTTTGTTTTGTTTTGTCATGTTTTGTCTTGTTTCATTTTTTGTTTTGTTTCAACAAAATGACAGTTACAGCAGTATGCCATAGACTCGGAAGGGAATATGGCCGAGAGCATTATTGAGCTGCCGTTTGTTGAACACAGCCAGTGTCAGTGCAGGTAATGGACAAGTTTATGACTTTATCAAATGTATTGATTGCCATTAAGAGTTTTGATGAACTTAAAACATTGATAGAACTTCTTTGAAAATCATTTGTCTGTATAATGTTCCTCCTTCTTCTCATAAGTAGTAATAAATAATAATATTCTCTCTTCTTAACAGGTTCAGAGACTAGTTCTGATGTTTTTTTGAACAGCTCATCTATATACATGTAAAAAAAAGTGTCATCTGCGTTATTTAACCAATTATTTAATATTTGTATTATGAATGTATAATTGACAATATGATATTTTATTGAGATTATGTGTAAACATTGTTTTGTTTTCATTGGAATGGTTATAAAGTGGAAGATTTTTTTTTGTTAAGAATATATCAAATGTTTTATCAACGAAAGTCACAGCTTTTAAGTCAATGTCCTTCATTTCAGTTTAAATTGTATTCTATGGTAATACAGTGAACTTGACTCTGTACTATTTGAGAATTAAGGCAAAAGTTGTTTCATTTGTTAAAAAGTACCCACAGTTGATCATTACATTTCTCTCAGTTCCAAGTTTCAAAGCAAATAACAATTGTTTTTACTATTCAGTTCAGTACATTTACTTCTTTTCCATTTCAAAAACATTTTTCTAACTTTCACATTTTTATTACTTTTTTTTATTATTAAATATGTTCAGCTAAGGCGACGCGGTGGCGCAGTGGGTAGCACGTTCGCCTCACAGCAAGAAGGTCGCTGGTTCGAGCCTCGGCTGGGTCAGTTGGCATTTCTGTGTGGAGTTTGCATGTTCTCCCCGTGTTCGCGTGGGTTTCCTCCGGGTGCTCCGGTTTCCCCCACAAGTCCAAAGACATGCGGTATAGGTGAATTGGGTAAGCTAAAATTGTCCGTAGTGTATGTGTGTGAATGGGTGTGTATGGATGTTTCCCAGAGATGGGTTGCGGCTGGAAGGGCATCCGCTGTGTAAAACATATGCTGGATAAGTTGGCGGTTCATCCCGCTGTGGCGACCCCAGATTAATAAAGGGACTAAGCCGAAAAGAAAATGAATGAATGAATGAATGTTCAGCTAACACAATGACAAAAGCAAACACAGGTCAATGAAAAGTGATCTTATTTACATAAATTAAATGCAAGTAAAGTGTCTACTTTAATGTTTCAAATAACTTTTTTGTGAAAATAGTATGTCAAAATGGGTGAAATAATGTTCCATCATTCAGCATAAGAGGGGCGGCGCGGTGGCGCAGTGGGTAATGCTGTCGACGGGTTGCAGCTGGAAGGGCATCCGCTGCATAAAACATGTGCTGGATAAGTTGGCGGTTCATTCCGCTGTGGTGACCCCAGATTAATAATAAAGAGACTAAGCCGAAAAGAAAATGAATGAATGAATGAATTCAGCATAACAGATGGAAAATGTAAACAACTCTTATTCTGATCTGTATTCATTAAAAAATATAAAAGAATAACTCATCATACTACAATTTTATTACAGTTTAAATGATTAACACTTGGGGTTTTTAATAATAAATGTGTAAAACATTTTATAAAGGACATTTTTTATTTTATTTTAAAATTATTATTACTTTATTTGTAAATAAACATTGTTACACTGAATGCCATTTAAATGTCTGTCTGTCTTATGTAAATCATAACACAAATGTATTATATTACAATTATAGTAATAAAAAAATGTATTAAGAAAATAACGCTTTTGATTGTTTTGATGCTTGAAACACCATTTTCTTCGTAGGCCCCCAAGCAACTTGTTAGCAAATTTCTTGTCTTCATAACTTAAAAAGCATAGTAATCCCAGCGCCACCTTGTGTTGACCAACAACCGAATTTTCTGTAAAGGAGACGTGGCAGTGACGTCAGTATTTTTGTCAAGACCCGGATATTATTTACAGCCTGCACACAGTTCAGCCATCAGAGAGGAAGAGTGGTGAGAAATGAATCTTTGTATCTTTCATCTCACGTGCTGTCATTCAGCTCCCCTTAAGTTACAACAAAGACGCTCAATTATTCACAAACGTTTGACATTTTTCACAGTTTGAGCGGTGTTAACATAATTACACATTCAGTTACTTAGCTTAGCAGCTAACAGGAGCTGGATTTCATTTAAAGATTATTGTGAAATATCGAAATAAGCAGATAACACGTCGCTCTTCTAACATGTTCTTCTGTTTTTAAAACAGCGACATTACTAAAGCAGAATAAACACAAGTCTCCAGTTATGCTCTGTTCAAAACAGCTGTCAATATTGCAATTCAATTCAATTTGTCAAAAGTGACAGTAAAGAGACTTATAATGTCCTCAACTATATGTTACCTCAAATTGTTGCCTCAAGTAAAGTTCTTCTGAAATTTTCTCTCAGTAAAAATCCTGAAAAATTCGTTTACAGATGTTTTCACTGCTCATAATAAGTGTTCATATGTTATGAATATCACAGGCACATTTCCAGTTCTGTCTAAATACTAAGTTGTAAGATACAGACACATTAAGTTAGTTAATCAAACAACAAACATGAGAATATTGTTTTTTTTGCTTTTGGTCAAAGAATAAAAGTCCATTTGGATGGCCATTTTGCTGTTTGACTGATTTGGTGTGATTATATTGCATATTAGATGAAAATTTACCAATAGTAAAGTTAGTAAACATTAGTTAAATCATTTACTAGCGTCAATAGTGAGAAGTAACATTTGTTACAGAAGCTGTTATGTAAATTTTAGTTTTAAAACTCAACCTTATTAGTTATATAAAGTAGTTATGACTTTGGATTGTGATGGGCTATTAAACTAAGATATTAAACTCACCAAATATAAAAAAAAAATGCATTACTAGTAGTTGTTAATGTCTGTTTAGTTTCTATTAACTAACAGTAATAAAATGAGCCTTATTGTGAAATTGGCCTGCAAAGAATCAGAACATTTACAGTGCTCAACATATAGTATATGACTACACCTCTCACAAATCTCTCATTTAAATTAATATTTTCTATAGGAAGCTTTACAATATTATATTTGTGCATATCTATTAGATTAGTCAGTACTGAAGCCAAATCTGGAGCTAATATAACAAAATTACTTATGATAATGGTCCAAAATTAGTACACCCAAACTATATGTTAGGGGAAAATATATAAAAAAAGAAAAAAAAAAGAGCAAGATTCAAGAGAAACAAAAAAATTATAAAATGTTGTTGAAATTTTATAGTTTGTTATTTTTCCCCCAATATTTTGCATGAATTTAAATGTACAGGGTTCATAAACATTTTTACTACTAAAATTCCATGACTTTTCCAAGACTTTTTCAGAACTTTCAAGGTCATTTTCATGACGTAATGTTTCATGTAATGTCTACATATACATGTTAAATAATAAGAAAAACAATGACGTTCAAATTTATTACAGCATATCATAGAACATGCAACAATCTATTTTGTTTAAATATCTATGTAAAATTGATTTTGATAATGCTTACACAGCACTAACAATGTGAGAGCAAGTTTTTGGCCAAGGACAAAAGAAGTAAAGACAACTAACCTATATTCAAGTTAGGGCTGCACAATATATCGTTTCAGCATCGATATCGCAATGTGTGCATCCGCAATAGTCACATCGCAGGATATGCAATGTTGGGATTATAGTTTAATATAGAGTTTGATCATAATGGAGTAAAAGTTTATCATCTGCATGCATTTTTAAAGAGATAGTTCACCCAAAAATTACTTGCCATTTTCATTACACCCTTCACTTGTTTCAAACATTTATTTATTTATTTTTTAAATGAACACAAAAAGAATGTAATTTAATAACTCGTATAGTATTGAAACAAGTAAAGTGTGAGTAAATAGTGAGTACATTTTAATCTTTGAGTAAACTGTCCCTTTAAGGCCTGTGACTGTGTGAACATTTCAATATTTCAAATTTTAAAACATCCAGCCACAAGAAATTTTTTGTAACTTTAATAAAGATTAAATAATATACAATGAAGACTATGCAGTGTTGATTATTCAATATCTGTACCTGAATAGTGAATACCTGAAAACTATAATTCACTTTTATCTTTACTATATTTTATTTATCTATGCTTGTAATTTATTTGTTATATATTATTCGAGAGTCACTCCCCTACAAAATCCCCCCAATCAATCCAATTAACCTGTTAAATCATCTGGTGAAATTGTATTCACATCGCAAAATTTATCACAGAAATACAAAATATCGTAATGTCAGATTTTTCCAATATCGTGCAGCCCTAATTCGAGTATACAGATATTTGTTAAACTAATTTCCATGACTTTTCCAAAACTTTGTGGGTTTTTCTGTTTTTCCAAAACTTTTACAGGCCTGGAAAATGCCATTTCAAAATTCCATGACTTTTCCAAGTTTTCCATGACAGTATGAACCCTGAATGTATTATCTTTCTATTTCTAAAGATGTTCGGTGACTAAAATATTATTTTAATGAATATATTAATTTAATAAATCTGTTTTGTTCAAACGCATCAAAATATATTACCTATATTCACTGAGAAATGGATAAAAAAATTCATGTTTATAATTGGGGTGTACTCATTTAGGCAAAGCACTGTACATTAAATTATTAACGTGAAAAAAACATGTTTTTAAAAAAATCCTAATGAGTCTTTAAGCCTTTGCTTCTGTGATAAACACCACAATATGTGTTGAAATAATGAATAATTATTCATTGTATTTCAAAGTGTCCACAATAATAATAATATCATGCATTTTTTTTGTCAGTTTATTGTGTTACTGAATATGTCTGGATGGATTCCTCTTTCCTATTCATAAGGTGATGAGTGGGTGCACCAATGAACACACGTCGGCGTCACGGTCCTAAAAGCAGCCAGGACGGGGTGTACACTGGGCCCTCTCAGACCCAGTCCCAGCTGGTCCAGCAGCTGGAAACCCCCCTGGCTGTCCCAGCCCCCATTGCCCCCATCCCAGACACATTCAGCATGTCCTGCAGAGACCGAACCAGCGAGTTTCAGTCTGTGTGCAAGTCCCTGCAGGGGAGACAGGTATTGTCTATTATTCAATATTGATTAACTTTATTATATTATTATATTATTAATTATTGATTCACACTGTCCGGAAACCTGCGAGTGGCTAAAAGATTCAATATAGTCTCCCTTTAATGGAGTTGGTATTGGTTGCATGATATTTCTCTTGTTTTTATCTTGTAGAATGGAGCACAGCCTGTCAAAGCTGTCAACAATGCAGTCCAAAAGAGGAGTGAATTCACACTCTTGGCTAAGTGAGTCACCTAATTTGCAATTTCTCATACAGAGTTAAAAATGAAAAGTAAAAAAATATATTTATATATATCTCTAGTCCTAAATTGGTCCTAATATTTGATCTGATATTTGATGCTAAATACAACGATATTTAAATAAAGTGAAGTGGTGTCATTAAATGCATATTTGGGGGTGAAGAGGTTGGCTTATGGGTTACAATTAAATGTTGTTCTAGAGGAAGAAAGCTCACATTTTGAAAGTTTTTAGGGCTTTAATTTTTATTTATTATTTTTTAAATATATAAAAAATGTTACATCCTATTTCTGTAAAAAAAAAAAAATGTTTTTTATTGCACTGAATCTATAAAAAGGGGAATAAAACAGCACAAATGTCAGTAAGATGAAATGTACATTGAGCACCAATACCAATATTAAGATATTTGTACATTTTGTACATTACATTGTACATATTACTTTTTTTTTTACTCTATTCAAAACCTTGTAAGTATGACTTGCATTTTAAATGTATTTGTCATTAAGTTACTAGAGCCTGACAACAATACATTAATAAATAAATGAGCATCATACGATTGACCCAACTCAAATCAGAATTGTGAATGATTTTCATAAGCCAGAGTGGCTTTGACCAACAGAAACACTGACTGGAATCCAGGTCAGCTGACTCCTCACTGCATTTACCTTCACATACTTCACTTTATTGTTCCTTTATTGTTGTAGAACATCAGATCCAATTTTATGACCAATTTCCCGGAAAATCCAGAGAGTTCAAGGACTTTTTCCCTGCAACTGTATTTAGTATTGGCACCGAGACGCTGCATTTGACCTATAATTTATTCAGACCTACTTAAGCTTTAATGGTCTGCGTTATTTCATCGACTTGGCTTTATGACAGATATTGACCCACATCTTATTAACAGGCGAATTGGAAGAGACCTCAGCAACACTTTTGCCAAGCTGGAGAAGCTCACAATTCGTAAGTATCTCATCTCTCCTGTCATCGTTGCACATGTTCAGGCTGTTTTTAGCATATAACTCCATCTGTTTACGTCTACAGTTGCCAAAAGAAAGTCCCTGTTCGATGACAAAGCCACTGAGATTGATGAACTCACTTATATTGTGAAACAGGTGAGGGTTTATTATTACCGGCCATTCAAAAAGGACACATTATTCTGTCTGTGTATTTCAAACTCTTAACTGTCCATGTTCAGGACATCAACAGTCTGAATAAGCAGATCGCTGGCCTGCAGGAGCTGGTTTGGTCTCGAAGTGCACAGAACGGCAGACATCTTCAGACACATTCCAACACCATTGTGGTCTCGTTACAGGTATTGACCTCTGGCTTTAGTGTTTATTCACAAAACAATGTTGTCTAGTGGATGTTCGCCTGAAATAAAATACGTTTTCTGTTTGCAGTCCAAACTGGCATCGATGTCCAGTGATTTCAAGTCTGTCCTGGAAGTCCGAACAGAGGTAATGGATTTCCTTTTTTGCCTTAAATGCAGTATCTGGTACAGGTTCTAACTTTGACCAAATATAGAGTTTGCAATTGGCCAATAATCACTTATTAATTCTCAATATGATGATCTCAGAAAACTGTTCTCATTCTGATGACGCAAGAAAATGTGTTTCTACTGTCAATCAAATCTGATATGCTTGCAGCAGTGACAGATTTTGACACATATAAACTAAATCTGCATCAGCGCCAGCAAGTCTTCAGTCTGCAAAGCACACAGTAATCTTCTTTGTGTCTTTTCTGAATTTTTTGTCCCCCTCAGTATTGGTTGGTGTTGTTAGATTACTCTAAAAAATCACACCAGCTCAGTTTTTATGCTTTAAAGGGACAATATATGGTGGCTGAGAGAGCTTAATGTGCTGCAATTTAAGAAAACACATGCAATTACAAAAACACTAGCAAATTAAGAAAAGTTCTTCATCGGTTTGACAGCAAACGTGTTGCAAATCCTCACAACGCAAACACATTAAGAAAGCATGCTGCAAATTATCCCAATGCAAACAAATTAAGAAAATGCGCTGCAATTTCTCACAACATATGCAAAAAGGTGACCCGGCTATTCAGGTTATGGTTATTTAGGCTAATGATATACAAAAGACAAGGGAATTGTGTAATCAGGATGTTAAAATAAACCAAAAACTCACCTTTCAAAGTTCACCTACAACTACAACAAATAGTCACGCAAATCCCAGCCAGGTCCATCACGTTTTTGGGTCCCCTTGAAACATTTCTAAAAATGAACATGTTTTCTAAAATCGCTGTGCATTAAGCTCTCTCGGCCACCGTAAAAATACCTTAAATTCTTTAAAGCAGTGGTTCTTAACCCCACATCACTGCACATATTGCATGTCCCAAAATAATCCCTAAAAATACTTTTATATGATAAAATGAAGACTTAAAACTGACCCAAAAATTGATGAATTTTGAATCAGTATATTAATGGGCTATATTTCTCTATTATTTTTGTCTATTTGTAGAACCTGAAGCAGCAGAGAAGCAGACAAGAGCAGTTTTCTCAGACTCCTGCCTCCGCATCTGCCTTCCACACTGACAGCTTCAGTAAGAGCATCTTTGGTTGTGAAAAAGCCATCTCAAAATGTTCAGTGAGGTTTAGGTGAATTGGTGTGAATTTAAGTGCTTTTCCTCTGCTTGGTATGGCACAGTATGGTTTGGTACGGCTCACTTTTTTTTTACCTGGAACTTGGTACTTTTTTAGTACTGCCTTAGCTGAGGTTCCATGTAAAGTTACTGATTGGCCATATATATTCGTCACTACCTGCTTCACTGAATTTTTAAAACAAGACACTAAGGCTGTGTACAAAATTGCCCACTATACCCATATTCACTATTCCCTACTTTAGTGCACTAACTTAGTCTACTTAAATTAGTGAATTTCAGTACTGAGTGCACAGGAAGGGTTGCCGCTTTGGCTGATAAATCCCTCAGACGGATTAGATATTCAACTTCTTTGTCAGACTCTGTAATATTTACGATATTTAACATTTAGTGATCCCTGTATTAGTAATGATGATTTTTTTTCATGTATGCAAAAGTTAAGTAAACCATTACATAATATAATTAATTTATGAAGTATTTTCTTAGCTGTTGAGTGTACATCAGTTGTACACTCAGTGCATTGTGGGATTGATTAAGTGCACTTCAGAACATCCCCTGGTTTTGGACACTACTACAAATCGCTCAAATAGAGCACTCAATTAGTATTGGGGTGATTTTGAATACAGCCCAAATCTGCTAAATTTAAATAAACAGTCAACGGCCGGAGTAGTAGTGTCTTTTTTTAAATGACTGTCACATGCAACTTGACATGGCAGGAGATGATCATGAGACAAGCCCAAAATACACATGAAAAGCTGGGCATAAAAATTACAAATTAAATAAAAATCTTTGTAATCCTTTAGCAATTTAATTGGGTTGAAAGATTTGTTTACTCTAAACATTTATACAGTGCTCTGCCTAAATGAGTACACCCCCTTTTGAAAATGAATATTTTTATCATTTTCTCAGTGAATATAGTCAATATTTTTTGGTACATTTAAACAAAATAGATTTATTAAACAGTTATTTCCATTAAAACAAGATTTGGTCACCTAACATCTTTGGGAATAGGAAGATAATACATTTAAATTCAAACGAGATATTTCATATTAATGCATTTTAATTTGGGTGTACTCATGTTTGGGTCATGATCTTAAGTATTTTTGTTAGATTAGCTCCAGTTTTTGTCTTTTACTGACTAATCTAATGTATTTGCACAAATATATTATTGTAAAGCATCCTATAGAAAATATGAATTTAAAGGAGAGATCTGTGAGGGGTGTACCCATTTATGCTGAGCACTGTATAAAGTAAAGCAATAAACTTAAGTTAATATACTTGTTAAAGTATATATTTTTGCAACTTAGGTCAAATAATTCTGTATTCCATGATAAAAGCTTAGCAATTAATCGCAACAAGACAAATTGATACTGCCATAAGTCTAATCACTGTAATAAAGCTCTAATCTTAGCCAAACAATTGACAAGGCATTGTATATTTTACATTTACCTTATATGTTTTATTATATAAAGGCCTGGTAACAAACCCGGCACTCTTTTCCTTCTTTTTTTAACAGATAATTCAGTTCTTATGCAGGACGAATCGAAGAAGACTGACATATCTATAGATATGGACCTGAACTCCAGTCAGCAGATGCAGTTAATCAATGAACGGGTATTGTTTGTTTATTGGTAGTATTGTAACCGCAGCTGCTGGTAAACTATGTTAAATGTGTTTGAATCCCTGCTGCCTTTTGTGTGTATAGGATTCGTACATTCAGAACCGTGCAGACACTATGCAGAATATAGAGACCACCATTGTGGAGCTTGGATCCATATTTCAGCAGCTGGCTCATATGGTGAAAGAACAAGAAGAGACCGTACACAGGTGAGGAAAGAAACGTTTGTGCTTTTCAATGCATGTGGATTTGGTTATTGACAATTACACACGATCCAGGATAGTTTTGTTCTTCAAAACTCATCCAGGTGTTGTTGTCATAGCAGTAGGTCTATAAGCTCAAACGTGCCCAGGAGCAGATTCTTTCATATAAAAATAATTTTATCGTTTCAAGTGAAGGTGATACTGAAAGCATGTATCAACTAATGATATTTTCTTACAAGAGTGTTTTGATCAATATGTAAATTTACGCACATTCCTTTAAAGCAGACCTTTTCTGCAAAAATCACTATTATAAGGGGTTTAAACACAGATGTGTGGCAACAGTCTGTGAATACCAGCTTCTAATGGTAAAAATGTATTAAGTTTATTTTTTATAATCACACTTCATAAAAACAGTCTGGAGAAACACTTTGATTGACCTTCTCCCTTTGTACATGTCATCGGACGGGGAAAGCCCCGCCCAATAGTGACAATAGGTGTGTTCGACTTGAACCACGACTGCAGCCAACGAGATTAGCCGAGCGCAGGTGGGGGCGGAGCTGAAAACGAGGCTGTCAGGTCGGACACCTCGGGGCTCGTAGTTTGCTGCATGATGACAGATCACATGGCGAGATCTATGATTTATTTATTAATCCAAAAAGATTCAACAAAAGGGCATTTCCAAAATAAGTGAGCTACACTTTCAGTGGAAATTTCACAGAAAAAGCAAGATATATGTTACTTTTAAATTTATGTACAAACGGCTTGACAGGATCAAACTATTTTATAAATATCTAAATTATTTTAGAACTATTTTATAGAATGATTATTTATCTCAATTTGATAAGAAAACTTTATGGGGGTGGCATGATGATGACTATTATATTACAAGTCTGTTAGACTTATTTGAGTTGATATTTGGTTATTCACTAAAAATGTATCATTTAAATCGTATATGGAGTTGTATACAGTAAAGGGTCTGTATGAAATTGGTCAAAAATAAACCTATGCAAACAATCTAGCCTTTATAAACAAATTATTTAACAAAAAAAGATGATCAGGCCTACTGCAGTAAAATATTTGACGTCTTTTAATAAGCATAATGTGTACAAGATAGAGATGGCAAAAAAAAGTTGATTGTTTGTTAAGAAGTTTGTGAGACGAAAGCTATCCAATAATAAACCCGAAACACACGTGGTTGTTGTCATGCGGTGAACTCAGCCAATCGTGTAATATCGGTGTCGTCATCGCAGCTCCTGCAGTCGCTCTTCAAACGCTGCACCGTCTGAGCCCGCCGTCTGATCTTGGAGCATCAAGCCAGACAAAATTTCTAACCGGCATGCACCGCTTTAAGACAGATTTAAATTTTAAAGATTTTAAAGCGACGGGCACCAAAACGGCACAATTAGGATCTAAGCCTAAAAGGGGCAATTTCAAAGACTTATAAAACATTATTTGTGGGCAATTTTGAGCTGAAACTTCACATACACTCTTAAGGGACATCAGAGACATATTTTACATCTTGTGAAAAGGAGCATAATAGGTCCTTTTTAAATAAGAAAATAAAGACAAAAGATTATAGCAATGATAAAATAGCAGTTTGATTATAGTGATATACATACTGCAGAATACAGTATGTAAATTGTAAACCGTTATGACAGATTAGTTATAAAGCATATTTGAGACTGTAGACTATAGTTTATAGAGCACATGTAAACATCAAATTCATTAAATTGTTCTGGCAAAAAAGAGTCCTTCTAATAAAATTCATGAATTATAAACAAAATTGCTAAAATTAAAACTTGTCATAATTGCCATATAATGTCTACAGAGAAGGTATGCGGCTTAGCTAAGTGCAAACAATCTCCAGAAATGGTTTTACAAGGCCCTTTAAAACCTAGAAACTGGCCCTAGAGTAAAAAGCTCAGGTTTTACCTTATTTGGAAGGGTTGTGAATATTAATGAGCTCTGCTTTTTCCTCATCTCTCTGATGCTACCACAGCCTGATGCAATCTGAAATACAAATGCACAAAATAGTCAGACTTCAGTTGTTAGGAAATATTTGAACAAAGTCTTGTCAAATGTCAATTGTTTCAACTGCAGTGGAGAAGAGGTTAGGAGTGAGTGAGTTAGCTGTAAACAATGAAGTCTGCTCCATTACTGCTCCTGAGTTATGTGTTGTCAATAAAATATAGACTAAATTATAATTATGCCCGACGAGAGGTTTAAGACATCTGAAAACACAGGCAGGAAAAAATATCAACCTCTGCTTGCAGTTAACAGATGAGGTTTTTAAAGTTGATTGCTGTCCTTTTGCTCTAAAACAAATCATAGTAAGAGCTGAGTGATATGACATGATGCATAAATGTGCATTAAACCCTAATTCAGCATTGTACATGTGTCTGTTGTATCGTTACAAACATATGCGGAAAATTTCACAATATGCACGTTAAACTAATAAAAGATACTTGCACCTCTTCAGCTCATGGTATGTCATTTCCATGTACTGAACTCTTATTATTCAGCTATGCATTCAGCTAGGTATATTCAGATTTTCAATCTATGGTCCCTTTAAAAGAAAAGCTCAATCAATGAAGGATTGTATAATGCAGATTATATAAATACCGATACTAACACTAATAGTATTAACAATAAATAAATAGTAAATAATAATAGTGTTAAAATACCACAGACCTGAACTCCGAAATGTAGGTCAGATTCAAGAATGGGCCTTCATTTATTTTTCCTGTTCCTCACTTTCTGTGTCTAATCAATAAGCAAGTGTGTGTTTCCCCATTTACTTCCATTTGTGGTCAAGTCGTCATAGTCTGTGACCATAATGAAAAGCTCTCTGCCGTTGCAAACGCTCTTTTACTGCCACACTAACAGTTAGCCAGCAGTTCAATAAATAAAACCAGTATTATAAGTTGTCTATTTAAGCTGATTTGCTCAAATAATTGCGCATATTTCATTCTTTAAAGCACCCAGCAGCTTGACTCGTTATAAATCCTTAAACAAATCTTGAAATTCTGAGTACATATAACACTTCCATTCAGCAGCAAAGCATTAAATGACAACTATTAATATGTTACAAACAAATTTTGCATTAAATAATTGCTGTTTTTATTGTCTATTCTTAAAAAAGAAATCCAGAAGAAACGTATCATGATTTACATACCAATATTAAGCATGCTAATAAGAAATGTTAGCAACATTTTCTGCATTCTTGATCAAATTAATGCAAGATTTAAAAGACTTTTACACTTTTGAACTGTAGTATATTTGCAGTACTTAAGCAAAAATGTATTCCTCTCTACCATTTCAGAATTGATGCAAATGTGGAGGACACTCAGCTGAACGTGGACCTGGCGCATACAGAGATACTCAAATATTTCCAGTCTGTGTCCAACAACCGCTGGCTGCTCATCAAGATGTTCCTAGTCCTCATCATCTTTTTCATTGTCTTTGTGCTTTTCATGACCTGACGTCCAGCTCTAAGAGGTGCCGATTTTGAGGAGTATATGATTCAGTGTTTGAAGAGTAAAAGAGGCTGTTTTGCTCACCGGCTGCTGTCTTTTACTGATCCTTTTCTCCAAAATTGGTGTAACTTAATGAAAATTTGGTGAAAGCCTCAATTCCAGTACAAACAAAGCAGCTGTCAGTTTTTCATGGATTTCAATTAATTTATCCATAATTGTCTTATACGTTTCTGTAGAAGAAAACAGATTCTGGTTCATTCAGTCAAAGTTCTTACTATAATATTGTGGTTCATACTAATCATGTTACACATCTTTCCTGAGACATTACATTATTTCTTTCTGGTGTCTAGATATTCCTTTTGAGGCCACTTGTTTTGCAGGAGTTTGAAATGTGTTTCTTTTGTGTATTCTAACTGCTGCAAGACATCTCACATGACAGTAATGCCCCTACACCTTAATGGTGAATCTGTTTTTAATGTGGATTCTTCATATTTTTCTTTGCAAAACCTATGGATACTGCTGGTTCAGCAGGTAAGAGATCAGTATTTGGAGTAACCAGACTTTTTCAAATTTTGGTGAGAACAGAGAACTGCTTTAACAAAAGCTGGACATAATTCATAATTTTGGGAGAAATATAAATAATGAAAAATTAAATGAATTTTTTTATTTCAGTGGTTCTTTTAATCAACTTTCACAAGCTGGTTTGTACAGGAATGGCAATATTTTTCTGTGTATGGTCACAAAGAGTTTGTTAGAAACTGCTTTTTTCCAGATCTCAGTGTAAAGTTGTGTTTAACTGGACATTGAGATTGGGGGGAATTCACATGCCATTATTTGTGAAATGCATACTGTAAAGAATAGAAAAATGGAATAGAATTTCTTTGTTGTAATGTGTGTGTGTGTGTGTGTGAGATCTGTTTTTCTTTTTTATTGTAGCATATTTTATGGGCGCATAACTCAAAAAATTATAAGATTACTAATAAAGTTATCTATTTTTAGGACAAAATTTGCATTTTGTAATGTTTAATTTTTGCTAGGGCTTATTTTAATAAGCGATTAAACATCTGATTGTTTCTTTAATCTGGAAAAATGTAAATATATATTTTTTTACATTTTGTAGTTTTATCATCATTATTAACATATAAATATATAAAGACACTCTCTCTCTCGACTATATATATATATAATCAAAATCTTAAGACCAGGTGCAAAATGACAAGTATTCACATTTGATATGTGCTTGTTCCCTGAGCTCCTGTAAACCACAAAAAAATTGTGTTTGGTGAATAAAGCTCATTATGCTGCTGAGATTAAAGCCCTTTCTGATGCTGACTGCAGCCCAGTAACCATAAGACAAGATCTGTGAGAAGAGCTTTAACATCATCAAACATCACATCTCCTCCCACACCACAAACTTGCTCGGGATTTGTAAGTGAGCATCAAACATGGGACGCTGAAAGGTAGAAGAAAGTTTTATTCTCTGATGGCTTCCAACATTACTGGATTGACAAGGAGATGTTTTCTACACAACACAGTGGAGGAGGCTCCATCATGACCCGGGATGCCTCTTGCTTGTATGAGAAAAACAGCTTCATGTTGTGCAGAGGTGACGGGCTACGTGGACATGTTGCAGCGGGCATCTCCCGTGACTAGATTTTCAACATAGGACAACACAGTTCACAATGCTTTCCTGATGAAGGACATAATCCAGGAGAATACGATCTACTATATCTCATCTTCCAGGAGAATATGATCATCTATTTTGACACTTTTAGATCTGAGTTTAAATTCAGTTTTCATACATTGCCTGCTCTCTCTTTTTTGTTGTAATTTGCTCTTGTTTCTTCTTTTTTCGAAGCAGTACTTAAAACCTGGTTACCATGCCAATTTTTGACCTGGTCTTAAGATTTGGAGTGTATAAATATATAAATGCCTTACTGTAAACTGAAATGTTTTCTTTGGATCTACAGAGATAATCAATTATTTTCACTAGCGATGATGATTAAATGTATTGATCAGTTGTTGGAGTCTTAATACTGGCATTTAATAAATACGTCATATTTGATGTAAGGGAAATCTCTAAATGATGAATCAGCAAGACCAAGCTATAAAAAACGGCCTGATATGATACAAATATAATAGAAAAGCATTCCGTTACAGAACAAGCAATGCTTTATAACAATGCTTAAGAAAGCTAGTTGCCAGAATTGTCAGTTTGTACAGGTCTGTGCTTTTTCTTCCACTATGGTGATATGAGGCATGCTCCTGATCCTCCTGTTCCTGTAGATCTTTTCTTCATCTTCATTTTCCTCAGCACCAGGATCCTCATCTTCTCGGCCAGCTGTGGTTTTGCTCCAGAGTGGGTTGATGCGGAGCCGCGAGCGCAGGTTGATGACGGACATGCTCTTGCTGCGGCTGACCCGGGCCTTCAGCGCTCTCTCCATAGCAGCTCCCTCCTCCATCTCATCCATGTAGTTGCAGAGAACAGCCCGAAACATGCGAGACACCTCACTCACCTCCGGCTCAAGCTCTGTCACCATTTTCCTCAGTCTAAACAACAAAAAAAAGATGACAAATGTTTTGTTGAAAGCAAATGCGATTTTTACTATAATGGTTTACCTGGCTCTTTTTTTTTTTTTAGCTTCTGACCTTTACTTAACAATGGTAGTAGAAGTGTAGTAATTGTACAAAATTAACAAATATGTACAATATGTGGGCGGCACGGTTGCTCAATGGGTAGCACTGTCACCTCACAGCAAGAAGGTCACTGATTCGAGCTCTGGCAGGGCCAGGAGGCATTTCTGTGTGGAGTTTGCATGTTCTCCCCATGTTCGCGTGGGTTTCCTCCGGGTGCTCCGGTTTCCCCCACGGTCCAAAGACATGCGCTATAGGTGAATTGCATGAACTAAATTGGCCGTAGTGTATGTGTGTGTGTGTGAATGTGAGTGTATGTGTGTTTCCCAGTACTGGGTTGCGGCTAGAAGGGCATCCGCTGGGTAAAACATATGCTGCAATAGTTCATTTTGCTGTGGCGATCTCTGATAAGTCAGAGACTAAGCCGAAGGAAATGTAATGAATGTACAATATGCATACCATGGTTAAACTTTGATTAGTGTAGAAAAAACATTGTTAATTTAGGTCACCATGATGTAAACACAAAAATATATGTTTTGATTTTATTTACAGTAAAACTGTGGTTAATTTTCATAAAGGGAGGCTGTTTCTGAATTTGGAAGAAGAAACTAGATTTATTTTTCTCCCCAGGAAAACTGATCTGGTAAACCTTGAACTGTACTACGTGCTTTTGTTGAAATCCATCTGTTTACATTAATTCAACTTTTTTTTTTTTTTTTTATTAAAAGAGAAATTGTACAGAAAAACTGCTAAATCAATGATGCTATATAGAATATTTCACCAGTGTTGAAGAATGTAGCTTTCAAAATGTGTGAAAACAGTTCTTTAGATGCACCCAGTTCCATGAATCACATCTAAAGATATGTATTTTGAAAGAATAGGATGATTGACGCGATTATATTAAAAATGTCTTTAAGTAGTTACACCTCTTATATTAGTTTATATGTGAATGTTCCTGTCTGAGTTTTAGCATTGTTCACTGTAGCCTATTGTTGATGATGGCCTACCTGAGAATGAGTGGGCCGCACTGGGATGGAGGGATCTTGGCGCACAGATCCTGAAGCTCCAGTTTCTCTCCAGGTGAGATCTCATGGGAGGACCTCTGTGGAGCTGATGCCAGCCAGCTGTAATCCACACTGGAGCTGCGCCTGCGGGTCTCCATCGCCCTCTCCTGGCGGAGGCGTTCCGTGCGTTTCACCAAAGAGCCCAACTCTAACATCAGCATGTTAGTTACCAGTTCCTCAGGCGAGCGATGACCAGGAACCTGTGGCTCCTTGGAGAACACTGACGACCAGAGGAACATCTGAAATGTTAAAGAGTTTTGAAGCGCTCCTTAGTCGGATCAAAATACACTCCCTGGATGATTTTTTAGGTGCACCTTGCTAGAGACTGTATTGGACCCAGATCAGAACCTTCAGATCTTCCTTAATTCTTTGTGGCATTGATTCAACAAGGTGCTGCAAATCTTTGGTTGATATTGGCATGAGAACATCACACATTTTCACACATACCCTTAATGCAAATCTCTCAATCCAGCACATCTCAAGGGTTGCTTTGAGTTTGAGATTGACTGAAGAGCAATTTGAGCTTTGTGACATGATGCATTATCCTGCTGGAAGTAGACATCACAAGAAGGGATCACTTTGGTCATAAAGTTATGGACATGGTCAGCAACAACAACGATTAAATGATGCTCAATTGGTACCAGGGGACTGAAAGTGTGCCAAGAAAATATTGTCCATACCATTACACCAGCAGCATAAACCGTTGATAAAAGGTAGGGTGGATCCATGCTTTCATCTTGTTTCTAGGCCAAATCTGAATCTACAATTCGGGTATCACAGTAGAAATCAAGACTCATCCGAACAAGGATATTCATTTAAAGGTGCCATAGAATGAAAATCTGGATATACCTAGGCATAGCTGAATTTTAAACACCAAAACACTATTGTTTCCTTGTTCTCATGTAAATCCTGTGAATGTAAGTTCAGTTTGAAATACACTGCCAATCAAATTAAATCAGACTGTGATGATCCATGCAAGATCATTAATATGCACGCCCTAGGCAGCGTATGATTGGCCACAATGTTTCCTAGTGACATCTCATGTGTTTACAGCTTGTCAGAACACAAAATGCAGGATATACTGATTAAAAATGTATACAATGCCACCCTGAAGAGGCATAAGGTCTGTTTAAGTAAATGTTCTGTTAGTGTAACATCTATATAGTGAAGTTTGCTGCATATGTTTGTAATGACGCAGCAAACACATGCACACTGCTGAATATCAGTGTTCAATTTACGTTTAAGCATCTTGTTATGTCATTCAGCTCTTACTGGGTTATGTTCATGTTGAGGTTGATATTAATTACTTTGTGTGTGTGTGTGTGTGTGTGTGTGTGTGTGTGTGTGTGTGTGTGT
>CAIGQV010018106.1:9410739-9498682 GCA_903798115.1 Danio jaintianensis | reverse complement strand
GTGTGTGTGTGTGTGTGTGTGTGTGTGTGTGTGTGTGTGTGTGTGTGGTTTACATGGGCACACGTTGTATTACAAGTTGTATAATGACATGCGTATGACCTAGTTATACTCTATTAAGGTGGTTTACATGGACACATATAGTGTCCCTGTAATTCAAAATGCTTATAAATCATTAGGACCCACACAGGACACCCCCTGTAGGCCTCAAAAACACCACTTCTAATAGCAACCCAGGTGGACTCCCATCAGGTTCTGACCAGGCTAAACTTTGCTTAGCTTCAGTCTTGGGCTGCAGGGTGTGCTCTTCTTCTGCTGCTGTTGCTCTTCTGCTTTAAGGATTGATGTGTTGTGTGTTCAGAGATTCTTCTTCTTCTGCAGACCGTGTATGGTTTACCAATGCCTTTCAATCAGCCTGAACCAGGCATTCTCATCTGACATGAACTGAACTGCTGATCACTACATATTTTCCAATTATTTCCAATATTTGTCTGCATGAAAATACCAATAGATCAGCAGTTTCTGAAATACTCTACCATCTTATCTGGCACTACCACCCCACATTCAAAGTCACTTAAATCAGCTTTCCTCTCCATTCTGATGCTCAGTTTGAGAAGAAGCAGACCACATATAAATGCCTAAATACATTGGGATTGGCTTATTTGATATTTGCATTAACAAGCAGGTGTACCTAATAGTATCTAAAGTGTGTATGCCATGATTAATAATAATAATGATAAACATTCTCTAAAATGTTTACATATGGGACTTACCTTCTATTAGATGCAAAATGCTGATTATATTCTCAGTGGATCCATCACACTATTTACCCTACAGCACACTGAAGTCAACAACAGATAAAGGGCTAAAGATAATCCCTTATGATCATAATCTGCAGTAAAGCCACATTTCAGTGGTTCATCACTGCACACAAAGGAAAAAGGCAACTAAGTCTGAGAGTAAACCACCCTTTCACACATACAAACAATTCGAATGCAAACTGTGAATGTCTATCTTAGTCATTCCGATGGAGCAGTCAGTATAATAGGATTATTTCTTTTAAAGATTACACAACATAGATTTAGATCTCAATCCTGTCTCAATAAATACCGCTACGGCCCCTGTTGTCCTTTTGTAGGCGAACAAAATGATTCAAATTAGATTAGTAACACTGAGAAATATAATAGCTGCGCAATAGATGCATCTGAAATATGACTCATCCCATTTTCAACTTACAGAGGAAATTGAAGTTGTAGAGTATGACTTAACACTAATATTTGTCAGAACTCGACTTTCAAACAGAAGAAGCTGGAGATCAAAGTTAAAACTGATTTAATTTCTCGTCTTGTTATGACTTTAATGCCACTGAACTTCTCACTTTTATTTCTTGGCCTCCTGCTTCCTTACTCATGTTAAAAGCCCAGGGAAATGGCTAGGATTAGATTAATGTGTAATGTAAGAGTTCTTAAGTACTGGTGTTCAGGGAAGAGCCGCCACTCCGATGTGTCTCTCAAATGAGGAGAAAAAACTGCCAGCTCAGCTACATTTTATCCGATGATTCCGAACTTCCTGTCATATTTGAACAAGTTCAGGAATGTGTGTATTTAATGGATAATAAATGGAGACCTTCTAAATTATTCATGGTTTTTAAAAAAAGCTTTTTTTTATTTGTTCATTGAAGATGTGCATATAGCGGTGGTTTTTGTTTGCTTGACTACTCATGTTGTTTGCTTGTCTGCTACCACAATGAAAATCCTTTTTTATGGCTTTTCTTAATGGAACCAAGGAGACATTCCCTTTTTTCACACCCACTTCCATCTCTGCAAATTCAGTTCCTGCTAAAATACCCGTCCATTAGATTTCAATCAATTTTGACGTTTTAAACCAGTGATTCCTCTCTCATCCCTTCTTGAAGTCCTCTGTTAGGCATTATCACATTGCTTTCTACAGTTACAGCTGCTAGTACATCTCTGTCATATTTTATCTTTAAATGTCTCAGTGTGGACTGTAATGTGAAAATGATATTGAAGCACATTATAGGGAAAGGGAAACTGGTGTAAGTTTCATCCCAAAGAAAAAAGCAAGTAAAGCAATGGATTTCCCACATTCCCACAGTTGTGATACATGGTAAACCTGAAAACTTTTAGTAATTCCATAGATGTGGTATAAATTCATGCTTAATTCTGTAGTTGAATTGTGGATATTAATTTATCTAAAATACTACTACTTCTACTAATTTATAATAATAATTATTATTATTATTAATATTATTACTTGATTCAAGGAATATATATTTATAATAATAATGACAATAATAATAATACTTGTTGTAATACTCTTCATTGCAGTATTACATGTTTTACATTATTATTAATTAATATTATTTGATGTGATGGATGTGTATTTATCTATAATGATACTATTATTATTAATAATAATATTTATTATTTATTAGTAGTAGTAGTTGCAGTATTATAGCTGACATTTTACATGAAGTACCACCAGAATTAAAATAGAGTTCCTTTAATATACCAATATAAACAAAAACCTTAAGTATTATAAACTAAAATATAAACTAAATTAAATATTTTTCCTTTTTACATACAAGTTGCTAAACAAAAATGTTGATAAGTACTGAAAACTGAAACTTTCATGTATAAATAATATATAAATAAATTTCTTAATTTCTTCACAATCCTATTTAATATTTTCTCACGTAACCTATTGTCTATATTTGAATTATAACAACCCCCTCCCATCTTGATTAGTTTTTATATTTATCCCCAGTATGTTGTCACCATAAATCTGCCATTTGCATCTGTTCAGGTCGTGGTCTGATTTACTTCGGCTTGCCTTTGAGTCATAAATGTCCTCCTTAGCTTGTGGAGCCCGGCCAACAATTTGAGGAGGGGATCCAAACCTCTCTCCAGAATTACATTCGGCCATCAAAGAGCATATAAAAGTCTATTTAGAGAGTGCAAAATGAATCAGAGTCTCAATGTGGATGTGTCAGATAGCATACGAGGTTTATATCTATGTTAGAGAGGGTTAGAGTGTGCCAGCGTTGAATTCAGAGGTTGATATAGAGTTGCTGTTTTTTACTACAGAACAGGCAAAATCATATTCTACAGAGAGAGAGAGGAAAATACTGAAAGGTCTTTATGGTCTTTGCTAAAGCCTCTGTTTTGTGCTTGAGTCCAAGTCTTGTTAAAATGAGTAAAAGCAGAGTGTATTTCATCTTCAGCTCAGATGGCACCTGGCCCAGTAGAAACAGCAGCACTACATCCGTTAATTGCAGACTTTGTGCTGACAAAGAGATGCTTTCACTGATTAACCCTCAGATGCAGGAATTACTCGACCACGAAAGAAAAACATATTTGGTAACTCTTTGTATTGATGCTTATTTTGAAGTGACTTTGTGGCTACGAGTCACCTATAACAGTCAATAGAGTTTAAATAGATCTGCTTAAAGCAGTTCCACTGGCGGTGTACTAGATGCTTGGAAGTTCGAAAAACACATTATTATTTTTTTACATAATTTACATTATTGCAATATCTTTCACTATTAGTTCCAGGTTTGATAAAGCCCCGCCTTCCAAGAAAAAAAATGTGTTGTGATTGGTTAGCTGTCCCAGTGTGTTATGATTGGCAAACAGTTAGATGGTGTTTCAGTACTGCCATGAATAATATGTGTCATGTGTCATTGCTTTTTCTGTATGTCAAATGATTTGTTTACTCAGGATCCAAGGCAGTTCAGAGGTCAGGGAGACCTCTTGAGTGGAACTGGACTCTTGATGAATTGGAAACAACTGTTTCCTGAGTTAATTGCCATTTTATGTTTTAATTATTTTTAAGTAAATTCCTTTGTATGCAAGATATATTTTCTGTGTTTTAGCAAGCTACCAGTTTGGATGTTGATTGTTTGGATAAGATGGCTGAGAGTACAAGAAACAGCCTTGAGTATGAAACAGATTGTACTTGGTGTGTGCATGTTCTATTCATTTGTGGATCATTTTTACAGGTCCAGGGTCAGCTCTGAGTAGCCTAGTGGCTGTCTGATCCACAACTCCTGTCTCTATCCTATCTTGGAAGAGGATAAGACCCCACCTCTGCGTACCTCTTAGGAAATGGTCTATCTGTGTTTTAACCAGGTATGACACAGCTAGTGAAGCATATTACAGTATAATTGTTGTTTTGAAATTGTAAGCAGAGCGGCCTACGAACTCTTTGCGAGTGTTGAAGCTGGCTTCTGCTGATGAAACTGCAAACTATCTTCATAAACTTTATTTAATTGAATCTCTGACTCCAGCTCTTGTTCATCTGACTGACTGGTCATTTTTGGGTTAAAACTGTCGGTTCCGCAACAACACCCATTACCACTCATAGATCAAGTAATGTGATCATTATTAAGATATTTAAATAATGAAATGTGTTCTTATACATATTTCAAAATCTGATTATCAGATATTTCACAATATAATCAATTTGAGCCAAGAATATTGATCATGTTGAACCTGTCAGAAACACATCCAGACCGTCAGATTCCTTCACCACACCTACTCGTTCACAATCACCAGCCTTCTGATCACCTGCACCTGCATTCAATCACCGTTCACCCCTATATAAACCCAGGACTCTCACTCACTCATTGTCAGATCTACTCGCTAGATACCGGACTCAATCCCTTTCTTCAAACCAGCCTTCATCCAAAGATCTTCTTTATCCCTCAATCCTGTCTTCATCCTTAATCATCGTTATATCCGAAGCTAAGTTTATACCTGTTTTGTTTATGTTTGTTATTTTTGGTAATGATGACTTTTGATCTGAACCTTCTTATTGTTTATTATTATTTGGAATAAATATCACCCTTTACCTTCATCTCATCTCTCTCTCTCTCTCTCTCTCTCCCTGGAACCGTGACAGAAGATCTGACCGAAGAATACAGATACCACCATCATGTCTGTTCGCCCCTCTTCGGATCCCTTCTCGTCACTCTTCCAACCCTCACAGAGCACTCTCCCGCTTGCCTCTGGAAGTCCCATGGCCTTACCTGCTTGCTATACGGGCGAGGCGGCAAGATGTAATGGCTTCCTACTCCAATGCACACTTCACTTTGAGATGCAGACTCAGCGTTTCCCGACGGCGCGATCAAAGACGGCGTTCATCACCAGTCTGCTGTCGGGCAGAGCGCTGGAATGGGCTGATGCTCTGTGGCAAGTGGAAAATCCCATTGTTAGCGATCTCACCGCCTTCGTCAAACATTTCAAGGAAGTGTTCGGGAAAGCCACTGGAACATTATCTGTGGCGGATGAACTACTTCGCCTCCGCCAAGGTACTTCTTCTGTGAGTGTATACACCCTCAACTTCCGTACTTTAGCGACTCGTAGTGGTTGGAACGAGCCAGCGCTCTGCTCAGCATATCGTCATGGATTGAACACCGGCATTCGACAGCAGCTGGTGATTTTTGACGATGCCATCGGCCTGGAAGCCCTGATGCAGAAAACCACCCAGATCGCTCAACGTCTTTCTGCCTGTTCTCCAGAAATGCTGCTTCCGCCTGTCGCCTCGCCCAACATTGATAAAACCCCTCCAACACCAGAGTTAATGCAAACTGATTCATATCATCTAACTGCTACCGAAAGACACCGCCGTGTGTCCCAAGGGCTCTGTCTGTACTGTGGAGGGAATAACCATTCTCTGAGCTCCTGCCCTATTTGACCTCCCCGATCGAGTGTGAGTATTATGAATGTAAACCCTGATGTAATCAGTATGTCCAAATTATCAGTCCGTCTATTGATTAAAGGTTCCGTCTTCACAGTCCAAGCCCTCGTTGACTTGGGCGCCTCGGGGAACTTCATCTCTCACAACACCTTAATAAGCCTTAATCTCCCGGCTCTGCCTCAAGAACCCCAATACAATATCAACACCATCAGAGGTGAGCCTTTGGGACCTGGTCGCGTCAAGCAACGATCTCCTACCTGTCATCTACAGATCGGCAACTTCCATATCGAGGAAATATATGGTGTTGGAGGGATCTACAGTCGATATCGTCCTGGGACGCCCTTGGCTTGTCAAACACTCACCCATCATAGACTGGTCTAGATGTGACATCATTCGCTGGAGCTCCGAATGCCACGAAACCTGCCTTCAAAACCTTCCTTGTCCTCTCCTCAACCTTCAATGCACCATAGTGGAAAGTCCTGAATCCTCCGAAGTCACTTCCATACCTGAAGATTACCGGGCGTTCCAGGACGTATTCAGCAAGCAGGCCGCCACCAAATTGCCACCACACAGGCCATGGGACTGCGCTATCGACTTGCTGCCTGGAGCTCAATTACCCAAGGGTAAGATATACCCATTGTCCATCCCGGAACAGAAGGCCATGGAGGAATATGTTAAGGAGGCTCTTCATCAAGGCTTCATCGTCCCTTCCACCTCACCAGCCGCCTCCAGTTTCTTCTTTGTGGGAAAGAAGGACGGAGGCCTGCGACCTTGCATAGACTATCGTGTTCTCAATTCCCAAACCATCAAATTTCCTTACCCTCTTCCCTTGGTCCCAGCCGCCTTAGAGGAACTGCGTGGAGCTCACATCTTCTCTAAGTTGGACCTGCGCAGTGCATACAACCTCGTTCGCATTCGACCTGGAGATGAGTGGAAGACAGCCTTCATTACCCCAGCCGGCCACTATCATTACCGGGTTATGTTGTATGGCCTAGTCAACGCACCTTCTGTCTTCCAAAGCTTCATGAACGAGGTGTTCCAGGAGTTCCTACATAAATTTGTCATCATCTACATCGACGACATCCTGATCTACTCCCGGAACCTGGCCGAACATCGCCATCACATTGTGCAGGTCCTTCAAAAACTGAGACAACACCACCTCTACCTCAAAGCAGAGAAGTGTGAGTTCCACCAAACCACCATCCAGTTCCTCGGGTATGTCATCAGCCCAAACGGGATCCAGATGGATGATAGCAAGGTCGCAGCCATCCGGGACTGGCCACAACCCACCTCAGTTAAGGAACTCCAACGCTTCCTGGGCTTCGCAAATTTCTACCGTCGTTTCATCCGACCTCCTGAAGGGGAAACCCAAGACCTTAACCTGGACACCTCTCGCCATACAAGCCTTCACCACCCTCAAATCCGCCTTCTGTACGGCTCCTGCTCTTGTTCTCCCCGATCCTCAGAAGCCCTTCATCGTAGAGGTAGATGCCTCTACCGTCGGAGCAGGAGCCGTACTCTCTCAATCCTCCGGAGAGCCTCCTAAACTCCACCCATGCGCCTTCTATTCCAGGAAGTTTTCCCCAGCGGAACAGAACTATGACATCGGTAACCGGGAACTGTTGGCGATCAAACTGGCTCTGGAGGAATGGAGGCACTGGCTGGAAGTTTCAATTCACCCCTTCTCTGTGATAACCGACCACAGAAACTTAGAATACATCAGAGAGGCAAAACGCCTGAATCCACGCCAAGCCCGGTGGGCCCTCTTCTTCTCCAGGTTCCGATTCACCATCACTTATCGCCCTGGCCATAAAAACATTAAGGCAGATGCCTTATCACGCCTTCATCAGCCGGATCTGCCGTCTACCTCCAATCCAATCCTTCCTCCTGAGCACTTCCTCTGCCCCATCGTCTGGGATCTCGATCGCCAACTTCAAGAAGCTGCTTCCCGGGAGCCCATTCCGCTGGGAGGTCCAGAAGGGAAACAATTTGTACCACCTGCCATGCGCTCCGCCCTTCTGGACTCTGCTCACTCCTCTCCGGGCTCTGGACATCCAGGCAGCAAGAGGACCCTCTCACTTCTACGTTCAAAGTACTGGTGGCCACATATGGCCCGTGAGGTGTCTCAACATGTCCGTGCCTGCTCAGTCTGTGCCATGACCAACACCCCACGCCAGTTACCACAAGGTAAACTTTTGCCACTACCCATTCCTGCTCGTCCCTGGTCCCACATTGGCATTGACTTCCTCTCCGACTTACCTCCTTCGAATGGTCATACCTGTATCCTAGTCATCGTCGACAGATTCTCCAAATCCTGTAAATTCATCCCTCTTAAAGGCTTACCAACTGCTATGGAAACTGCAGAAACTCTCCTCCATTACGTCTTCAGATACTACGGTCTATCTGAGGACATTGTGTCAGACAGGGGACCGCAGTTCATCTCCCGTGTCTGGCACGCATTCTTCAAAAGCCTCCAAATATCCATCAGCCTATCTTCCGGTTACCATCCACAAACTAACGGCCAGACTGAGCGGAAGATTCAAGAACTCGGACGATACCTCCGGGCCTATTGCTCTTCCAACCAGCACGACTGGAGTCGTTTTCTTCCATGGGCAGAATATGCACAAAACTCATTAAGACAATCCACCACCGGCCTCACTCCATTCCAATGCGTGTTGGGTTATCAACCCCCTTTATTTCCCTGGTTGGAAGAGCCCACCAATGTCCCAGCCGTCGACCACTGGTTTCGAGAAAGTGAGAGGGTCTGGGACTCGGCCCATGTACACCTTCAGCAGGCAGTCCGGAGACACAAGACCTTCGCGGATGTCCGACGTCTCCCAGCTCCCACCTTCCAGCCTGGAGAACTAGTTTGGCTCTCCACTAAGGACATCCGCCTCCGGCTGCCCTGCAAGAAGCTTAGTCCACGTTACATCGGGCCGTTCCCCATCCAGAGGCAAATCAATCCCGTCACCTACCAGCTCCAACTCCCTCCTCACTACCGCATACACCCTACATTTCATGTTTCCCTCCTCAAACCTGCCACTAATCCTCCTCTTTCTCCCTCCACAGAATCTGACGGAACCGAGGTACCTCCTCCTCCAGAGGTCTTGGAGGATCCCTCTGTCTATCGGGTTCAGGAAGTCATGGATTCTAGACGGCGAGGGGTTCAACTCAAATACCTCATTGATTGGGAAGCATATGGTCCTGAGGAACGATCCTGGGTTCCTCGCAAAGACATCCTAGATCCTACACTACTCACTGAGTTCCATCAACAACATCCAGAAAGACCTGCACCCAGACCTAGGGGCCGCCCTCGCCGTCACTTTCGGGCATCGGGAGCTGCCCGTGGAGGATGGGGTACTGTCAGAAACACATCCGGACCGTCAGATTCCTTCACCACACCTACTCGTTCACAATCACCAGCCTTCTGATCACCTGCACCTGCATTCAATCACCGTTCACCCCTATATAAACCCAGGACTCTCACTCACTCATTGTCAGATCTACTCGCTAGATACCGGACTCAATCCCTTTCCTCAAACCAGCCTTCATCCAAAGATCTTCTTTATCCCTCAATCCTGTCTTCATCCTTAATCATCGTTATATCCGAAGCTAAGTTTATACCTGTTTTGTTTATGTTTGTTATTTTTGGTAATGATGACTTTTGATCTGAACCTTCTTATTGTTTTATTATTATTTGGAATAAATATCACCCTTTACCTTCATCTCATCTCTCTCTCTCTCTCCCTGGAACCGTGACAGAACCTTTGCACACACGTATATAAGACATATCAGAGTGGCAACATTATTGTTGTTTTGCCCCTCCTCACCCCCAAACATTAAAGATGCCCTATAAAGAAAATCTGGGTATACCTAGACATCGTCGAAAAATAAGAGATCAGTATAAGGAAATGGCCATACCCTGAGCCTCAGACATCATTGTTTCATCATTCTCATGCAAATTACATGTTTCTCACAGGATTATTCATTAGCATGCCCTCAACATTTTCATGTACTTTAGGTCACGTTCTATGTCAGCCGGACCTGCCATGAGTCATCAGAAGTTCAGCAGCCAAAACACAGACTGATATTCAAAGTCCCTTTGAATAAAGCCAAAGCCAGCTGCACCAGATTGTTTTCTATGCGTTGCTAAAAATGTGGGATATACAGGTTATACATTTATTCAGCGCCACCCTGAAGAGACATAAGATATGTTTAATTGTATCTTTTGTTAACTTATCATTTTTATTATGAAATTTGCCACATATCTTTGTGAGGCATGAGGATGAGTATTGTGTTTAATGCACGTTTAAGCACTGTGTCAATCACTCAGTAATAAAGTAATGTGATAAAGAACAGCAATACATTTTCTTTATTAAACGTCATTTGTTTATGCAGAGGTTGATATTAATTCCTGGCTGTGTTTACATTTACGTTATAGCTTCAAAATACAACACAATGCATCTTTGTCAGTCTCTTTTGTCAAGTTTAATTATACTTAAGCCTATATTATCCACAACACAACTCAGGAGCAAATTAGGTTACTTTGGTAGTTTATATTAGATAGCTCACTCATTCCAAGCTAAAATAAACCACAATGTTTAAAGCGGACTATCAGAATTAAGTTAACTTAATATTTATTTTTAATCCAAAATTCTAATATAATAATTCCTAATCATTATTTGTTTTTCCAAAATAACAAATTCTGTTGTCCTGCCAGGAAAAGTTGTAGCATAGATTGATGAAATTCAAACTTTTTTTAATAGTTTGAATTGTCATTTTTATATATTTTATAAACTTTCTAAAATATGTTTTTTATTATAAATATATATTTTTACATTTTTCCAAACTATACTATAAACGTTTAAGATTTCCTTTTTTCAGTGGGCGCTATTTATTTTATATTTTTCTACTAACAAAATGGATTTTAGTTACATGGTTTTTCTTTTAGTAGTCAATCGATGTAATTAAGTCAGAGGAGCTTCATCATCATCTTTACCGCCATTCCCAGTTTATGCTGTCATAAAACATATGGAGTGGCCTGTCTTACAGACATAAGAGTAAAGTTAATCATGCATGGAGCTGTAAATGTAACATCACACCCTGAATAATTAAAACGGCTTTTAAAATTCAATCATGATGCATCATGGGTTCAGAATAGCCACTATTTTCATCTTCATTTGATGAAATCCTCCTGAAAACTGTCACTCATTGACTTAAATGAACTGATATCTATCAGCACAAACACACAGCTGACCTGCATATGCATCATTTAATTATGTGTGTGCCTGTTGAATGAGCTCCAAAATGAGTGCTAATGTTACACTTGACTCATTACGCTATTTGAGTGGCCACAGGGGGATAATCTTTCCAAACTTGTTAACACAGTCTCTCTCTTGCTGCTGACATGACCCTGTAAGCCAAGCTTTTTTTGGTGTAAAGAGGGCTGTTTTGGGCTCGGGCCACTGACAGGAATGAGGAGAGCTCAAACACAAGCATTGGCGTTGCTTCCTCTTTGCAGCAGCCACTTTAGTAGAAACATTATCATGAATAATAGACAACAGATTCACTATCTGGTTATGTAATGGCTTTGTTGGTGATTGTTGGCTGTAGTATGTTAATGTTACACCACTGTTGTGTTTTTTTCCCCTCTGGCTTTGAGATTTTTTTTTTTGTCTTGGATACAAAAACATCATTGTTTTTCATATGACTAATAAGGTTCCTATAAGTTAAATCAATTAAAGAGAACATATCACGACTTTATCTGTGTTTAAGTGCTATAATCAAGTTCTCAGTGTATCTACCAACACAGAAAAAGTGAAAAAGGACAACATAGTTATTTTATTTCGGTAAGGCTTTTACTGCAAACGTGTGGGAAAATGCACAATTCAGATTTTGCTCCTCTGGGAAAGGTGATGTTATTATACATTACCACCTTTGAACCGCTGCAGCAGTCGCCATTATATGTTTACACGCTATAACTACTTGAGGTTTAGAATGTTTTGTTGTTGGATGAACCAAGATGCAAGTCTCAATCTGGTGTAGAGTGAAACTGCAAGTTCTTTGATGGCCCCCTGGTCTCTGGATGCAGCACAGGTCATAAACTCTGCCCTCTCCATGAAAACAAATAGGATTTGAGTCCAAATAAAAAGATTTATGACACTTCCAATCAAATGTTCCGAAAATTGGTATTGGTCATATAGGGTAGTTGTTATCACTCTAATAAATGTGCAGCTGTTCCCTTTTCTTTTTTTCACAGTTTTATTTTCAGATATATGTAAAACAAATTAGGTTGTACAACACACTACAAACATTTTTCTTCTTTTTACAAAAAAACTAAACGAAAATACCAGAGAGTAAAAGGGGGAAAACATGCAACAATGAAATAAAAGGTAGATACTCCAATTGGGGTAGAGCCCCAATGTTTTTAAAAAGACTGTGGTGATCTCCAGACAAAAAAATTTTTCGCAGGGGTGTTGTTCGCTTTTGTGATAAGTTTGATTTTAGCTAGTAATTTGATGCAAAAAAAATGAGGCAAGTCATTAGGCAGTTGTGATTGACAGCTTCTTTGAGCAGACTGTCGAGAGATTGAAGCTATAACCATGAATGCGTTTTCTATTTCTGCGTTAATTGTATCCCAGTTTTTTTTCAGTAAAGTTTTGGTCACACGTTTTTCCTCAGTGAATTTAGCAGCCAATAATGTACATTCTGGGTCCTGTTGATCATAAAATAATAATAAAAAAACCTTTCTAACAAACTTGATTATTATGTGTTTATATTTTTATTTATATTTAACTTTTCAAATTTTATAAGTGCAATTTCTACAAAGATAGCAAAAATGAAACTAACAATCCTTTCAAATATATTTATTTTACATTAGAAAAAATGTAGTCACCATAAACTTTATAGTTAAGTTTGCTGTTTAACATATTATGATGCAAATGATGCATATTATTGATGCCAAATGCAAATTTATTTTTTAAAAATTCAACTCAAATGGAAACTTTGCATGAGGTAAAAAAAAAATCCCAAATAATCAAGAGCAAGTAACGTGATGCTTCGCGTATAATGTGAACCCAGCATTGACTAGTTGTTCAATTTAAATAATATTAAAAAATATTGTTATTACTGTGAATATACTGTAAATACTGTTTTTAATATAAAGTTTATTATCGCGTTTTTTTTTATTTAAGTCATTAGTTGTTGTATTTTAACAGGCAGTCAGATGAGAAGTTGAAGGGCGTGGCTGATTTGAGGTGAGTTTTGGTGGAAATTTACTACCGCAACTTCTCTTCTGGGTCCACAAGCAATTATTTTCGTGCATGCTCAAGCTCCTTTTCCGACATATGCATTGCCCATCACCATTCATTACAACGGAAGGAGGCAAAATTCCCTTGTTTTGTTGTTTCTGTCAGAATAGCTGTAAAGGTTCCACCTTCTTCTGCGTTATTGCTCACACCCAAATAGGTGAATTTGACAAACAAAAACTGTAGGTATTTTGAGCAGAAACGTCACATCTCTTGGGACACCAATATTTATTTTATCTATGGAAAGAAGCATATGTCCCCTTTAATGTTACACCAACATCACGTTTTTTCGCCTCTGCCTTCGAGCTCTTGTTTTTGTCCACAAAAGTGTCATTGTTTTTGATATGTCTAAAAAACTTCCCAGGCAAAATCAATTAAAGGTGGTGAGACATATACAGTCAGTATCAGTCAGGAGAAGTGTAACTCCATCTGTGAGAATGTGTTGCTGCTGGCATTCAGCTCTGAAAGCTGTGCAACGTCTGCAATGTTGCAGCTGCACTTCCCAATAAGTTATGCACATTAGCGTGCATCACATATCAAGATGATATTGACACAAGCATATGGGATGCGCATGTTGGAGGCAGAGAAAACGCAAAGGATGGTAGACTGAAATAGATGCTTTTCTGTATTAATGTCGATTTGCACGCCATAACTCTGAACGAGAGAGAGAATATTAAAGGCAATATGTCTGCCAATATGTAATGTCTGGAGAGAACAGAGAAAAATTGTCTGAACATAACTTGTGTACTTGCAAATAGAGTAGATAAATATTATTTAGATAAATGCTAAGACAATATTGAGATTAAGAAAAACTATACATATATAATATGTATACACAATGTGTAAATACAAAATATTAAATGTGACAAAATTATATTGATTAAATCATACTTAAATAGTTTATTTACATAATTTATATGCTCAAATATATAAAGTATATAATATATAAATGTAAATAATATAATTATTATAAATATACATACATTGAAGTGTTAAATGTGTATTAAATGCATATGAACAATCAATATATAGCCTAAGTATTTATAAAAAAAGAATAGAATATGTTTACTGCTGCTGTCCTTTGTTGAAGAACCACATTTTATGTAAGCTATTAACTGTTAATCAATAAATGCCTATTATAACATGCTACCAAATACGTTTTGTACTTTATAAGCACAGTTTGTCCCCTCAACAGCATTTCCGAATAAAAAGTAAATTGTCCTCCTGAACGGAACCACCCCATTAAACCTGGGATAAACTCGGCTTTTTGTCCTGCTGATCCAAAAGGAAAGCCCAATTATCAGATCGAGCTGAGAATCTCTGCATCAACCCCACCCTTTCCCTTTTCTTCATTTCCTCTCTCTCTTTTTCACCATCCTTTACTGTAGTGGCCCTTCCCTGCTCTGATCCCACCCTTTTCATGACACACAAAAACACACACACACATACTCTCTCACACACACTTCACTCAGTCGGTCTCTCAGCCTGCCTCTGATTGAGTAGCTTTTCATTCTTGGGCACTCAGCAACAGTGTCTTTCCATCTCTCTCTCTCACACACACACACACACACACACACACACACACATACACACATACTCTGGAAGGAGTCCTGCAGATTGCGGCTGTGGATCTCAGGATTTGCAGGATCATCTGCTCTGAGGTGGGAGATGGCATTGAGGGCTTGTGTGTAAGAATCGTTTTTTTTATCCATTATGCGCTTTTACTGCTAATGTAAGCAAATGCTGGTCCTTCATGGACGTCTGTTTGGAAGTTTTGGACTCCATGGAATGCATGGAAATTATTAAGTTATGAATTTGACCGTACCGAGGTGTAAAAAAGCATGTATATGAACTGAGCTGATGAATGCGTCTACTAGTTATTAGAAGTTGTGAATATGCTGTTTGTGCACAATATGAATGCACTGGAAGTTGAAGATCTTCTGGATTTGACTAGATGTGTGTTTACGAGTTGTTTGGCTTTGGTTTGTTTAAGGCAAGACACTGCAGACAAAAACATTTTTATGCACCTGTGAATTTTGAGGCTTTCTGGCTTTTTTTCAGTGTTATGGAAATAAAAAGTACATTTTTGGGTGTTCCTTTTGTTGTACTTGATCAATTTGTGTCTGTAAATTTCAATTAAAATGACAACATTACAATTACAAAAAAAACAAAAAACATTTTCATAAAATGAATGGACCAACATTGCGATTTTATTCATATCTGTATTCTGAATGTTTTATAGTGGAATTTGTACATAAGTAATTTGACTGATTATATACAACATTTCATTCTACCAAGTGGCTGTTTGCAGTATTTTCTGAATAATGACCCAAATACTTTCTGTGTAAAAATCTCAGACTCTAATATGACTATATATATATATTTACCTGACTTCATCCAGTGTTTACATTTTTGAGTAACACTTTACACTCAAAAAAATATTTTTGCAGCTTGTTCAAATTACTTATTTAAAATTAGCTGAATCAACACAACTCTTGAGTTTTCTTTGGGGACAACTTAATTTTTTTTATGTTCAATCTACTTAAATTTGTAAAAACAACTTAATTAATTTGTATTGGGACAACATGAAGAAATTGTGTGGAACCTGGCATTTTTTTTTACAGTGTACAGTACATTTCTTGTTACATGTGTAACCTGTGTCCTTGTTACACATGTACCATGTAGTAATTACAATTGTGCATAATTACACGCAGCTAACCTTAAACCTAAACCCCATTCTAACCCCAATAATAGTATATGTAATTAATTAAATTAATATTCCTCAGTATTTATTAAGAGGTAATTAATAGTAACACTGTAACAAGGATGCCTTAAAAATAAAGTGGAACCAAATTTTATTCAAGAAATGTATGCAAATTAGTCTTAATTTCCATAATTATACACATCACTTTAAGAAACTTGCAATACAAAAACATATTTGCAATCCCTAATCCTAATCAATCAAATAGGTAAGTACAGTGACAAAAATAAGTTATTATTTTTTACCCTAGTCGGTGCAGTGTCTTGCCTTGATTAGTATAGATCTAATTGCTTGAATGTCTGTATATTTGCGTGTTTGCCAAAGCACTTTTTTTATAGTGAGTTTGCAAGTATGCAGTCAGCAGATCGCTCCAATCAAACCCTGAACCCAATAACTGCCACAGACGTCTCGGCCTGCTGGCATTTACAGCTTCTCGGATCTCACACACACACTTGAGGAGTTGACCGTACACTCGTAAACACACACAAAGTGTATAGTGTTACAAATATGTCTTCATACTATAAAATAAAAATATAAAAAGTGGTAAATAAGTTGGTTACATAATGTGATATAAATATAAGAGACTGAAGTTAGTTGTAATGCCGATGTGTTTTAAAGGGGCTATAACGGTTATAGCATGTATGTTTTTGTCTTTAGCAGTGGTTTATATTTTAATATAAAATCATTAAAAAAGACCTTAAAAATAACCATATATGCTTCATGAAATATATGTAAATAATAATAGAAAGAAAGAAATATTTACACCATATACAGCTTAATGTATATATATATAGTGCTCAGCATAATTGAGTACACCCCATTTTGAAAATGAATACTTTTATCCATTTCTCAGTGAATACAGGTAATACATTTTGGTGCATTTAAACAAAACAGATTTATTAAACAGATATATTTATTGAAATATACTTTTAGTCACCGAACATCTTTCGAAATAGAAAGATAATACAATTAAATTCAAGCAAAAAAATAAAAAACTACAAAATTTCAACAACATTTTACTTTTTTTTTTTCTTTAAAAAATTTTTTTTTATATATTTTTCCCTAACATACAAATTTGAGCTACTAATTTCTGGACTGTAAAATATTTTGTTAGATTAGCTCCAGATTTGGCTTCGTTACTGACTAATCTAATGTATATGCACAAATATAATATTGTAAAACTTCCTATAGAAAATATGAATTTAAATGAGAGATTTGTGAGGGGTGTACTTATATATGCTGAGCACTGTATATGTTGGGACACAATATTTTTGGGAGAATTTTGAAAATAAATTTAGAAATATAATATGCGATAAAACTAAAATACTAAATAAATATTTAACATTTCTCGTTCCGTTTAATAAAAGATAAAAACAACATTACTGCAATTCTTGCTAAAATTATGTCAAAAATTATGTCTAATTTTTCATATAGTTAAGCAATAAAATCTGTTCAACTGATATCTTTATAATAATCAAAAACTGCTAAGCTGTAGCTTTTATTCACGACGCCTTTCCTTCACACCATTTATCCACAGACTCTAAAGTGCTTCTTCCTCTCACTTTCTGTAATTTGATTCGGCATATAGTTGAGCTCATCTACTGTATTGACAAGAATCATTTTCAGAGACTCTGTCGTTCTGTCCTAAACTCACCTCTGTATCCTGCGGGTTTTGTTTGTCTAACAGCTGGTTAATGGTCTGGTGTTGTTGTTTTACACTAGAAGACAGATGAGTTTTGTAGTGAAGGTAAAGTCTCCGTGACATGACGCGAGCCAGCTGGTCCTCTGTGTGAGTCCTGTCAGTAAAACTGTCCACCAGAAGCCAAAAATATATTCGTTTGAAGTTAGACAAGCATTCAGGGCAGGTTTACACTGGTCACCACAGCTTTGTTTTATGACTTCACTGCGTGACATCATTTAAAATTAGCAAAAGGACATTAAAAGAGACTTCTAGAATTCAAAGTTCATAAAACATAAATATTAAAGCAGCTTAAATGATTAGTTGACCCAAAATGACGTTTCTGTTGTTAATTACTCACTTTCATGTCGTTCCAATCCCCTGAGGCCTTGGTTTGTCTTCGAAACACAAACTAAGATAGTCCAAGAGCTCGTCCATTTATTACCGCCAAAAGTACAGAGACTTTCAAGTCCAGAAAAGAAAGCAGAAACATTGTCAAAACATTCTATGTGACTTAAGTGGTTCAACTGTAATCATAAGAAGCTCCAAGAATACTTTTGTCTGCAATAAAAAACCGTAAACACGACGTTGTTCGCCTATTTCTTCTCTCCCGCGTCAGGTCAGAGTGTGCGTTTACTAACGGCATGACGTATTTGCGTCGTAGTGCCTTAAACTAGCACCCTGATCTGATACTGAATTTGATGTAGCAGTGTTAATATTTTTTTTAATTCAAAATTTAGGATATCGTAAAGAATTATTTATGTTTATGACCAGAAACTGCTTGTTGAAATGGTGAGGATAAAGTTTATTTTATTCTTTTGGCATTTGAAAACTGTGGAATTAGACTAATTATTATTCATTTAAAAGAAGGTTTTTAAGCCAGAACCACCAAAATATCAACATCAGTGTTGGCAGATACCACTTTGAATAATCAGTATTGATATGTAGTATTCTCTTAAATGCAATGTTTATAAATACAATGTTTTACTTTAATACAATGTGTATGAAGATACAGATACCCTGTTCACTGCTAAACTGATGACCAATTCCAGCTGCAGTGTTGACTTTGTAAAAATGCAATATTTTAGAAAACATAGATCTGGATCAACCAGCTCCTCTTGCTTTCCAATTCTCATTAAACTCTTTTATAGTGTGCTTCAGATTAAAGACAAAAATATTAGTTTCTTTGAAAATTAATATTTTTTTTATTATTTCCCAAGGAATGTTTAAGAAAGTAGTAAGATTTTCCTATTATACCTTTCTTCTGGAGAAAGTCTTATTTCTTTTAGTTTGGCTGGAATAAAAAATAAAAAAATAAAAAAAAATAATAAAAAAATAATAATAATAATGGTTTAAAAACAGCTACAGTAAGGTCAATATTATTAGCCCCCTTAAGAAATATTGTTTTCGATTGGCTATAGAACTACTGTTGTCCAGTGACTTGCCTTATAAACTCAACTTGCCTAATTAACCTATCTTGCAAAATAAATAACTTGGATCATAAAATGATAGTAATATATAACTGGATAAAAAAAATTGACACAAAAAATAGTAAGAAACAAAACATATATTTATGATATAAATCATCTCTTTAACTGTTATTAGTTCCACTGACAACTTACCCACACCTTTAACCTGTAGTAAATCATCACTTAGATCTTACCGACCTCAATATAATGCTGATATTTGTTGGTGTTTCTTCGTCAAAACAGTGCCTCCTCAATTAGATCACAAAGAAGACAGCTTTCCATGTGGATTTGTATCTAGAGACTCAATTTCTAACGACTGCTACGGACAAAGCTGGATAAGCTGGGAAAAAAAACACAGGTTTGTGGTTGTTTGAATTTTTTCCTAGGATGGAATTCTTAAAAAAAATGTCATAGACCAACACTGATATTGCAGCTTTAATGGGTTACACCAAAATGTTCTGTAAAGTTGTTTTGTGGTCATGCTTAAGCTTTCACCATGAAGTGCTTGCATCTCTTTTTAATGGATTCGGCTGGTTTTGCAGTCTTGTCCCCAAGAGGACAAACAGCAGTAGAGGACAGACTCCAGCAGACGTTCAGCCATGCACGGGGCAGCTCTTGTATTTATCCTTACTGGGGTGCTCCTGTATTTGGTGATGGGGGCTCTGATGTTCAATTATCTGGAGGCCGGTTTCCAAGAGCAACAATTTTACCATCTGCAGAACGCCAAACAGGAGTTCCTCAATAACTTTACCTGTGTGGACCCAGAGTATCTAGCCAATCTCATCATTGTGAGTATACTAACACATATTTTTATATTCAATAAATCTGGTCAGTTATTTTTTCTTTGAAAAAAAACTAAACTGTAGATTTAAATTCAAAATACCAATTTGTAAAACATTTTCCAGTTTTTATTAAAGTACTGGTCAAAATATAACCAACCAGCTAGAAGGAGAATCACAACATTCATTCATTTTCTTTTCGGCTTAGTCCCTTTATTAATCCGGGGTCGCCACAGCGGAATGAACCGCCAACTTATCCAGCATATGTTTTACGCAGCGGATGCCCTTCCAGCTGCAACCCATCACTGGGAAACATCCATACACACTCATTCACACACATACACTACGGACAATTTAGCTTACCCAATTCACCTATACCACATGTTTTTGGACTTGTGGGGGAAACCGGAGCACCCGGAGGAAACCGACGCGAACACGGGGAGAACATGCAAACTCCACACAGAAATACCAACTGACCCAGCCGGGGCTCGAACCAGCGACCTTCTTGCTGTGAGGTGATTGTGCTACCCACTGCGCTACCGTGCTGCCCAGAATCACAATATTGCTAACTTAAATTTATACCCAATAATAACTTTAAAGTTGGAGAAAAATGAAAAGTATCAGGCTGTACTTATCTCTTTAACGAGGGAAAGAGCTTTAATCCCATGAAACACTGTGAATTGACAACAATGGATAAATAATATTGCAAAATATGCCAACTCAGTTATCTAATTTGCACTGCTTCATGGGAATGGTCAGAGCTAAAGTTGTGATTGGCCCATTTTGCTTGCTGGAACTCTCTGAGGTGAACTTTTTGTAAAGCATTGTGGGTAATGTAGTTTTTTCCCATGTTTTCCTTCTGGAGTAATTATTAGCTTTAATGCTGCCTAACTTCCATCAAAAATGTCCTGCTTTGTAATTCTGAAGTGATTGTGTTACATTGTTTTGTTTTCATACAGCATCGTCATCCACTCTAGTCTATATATTTTAATTGCTCTAGATAGGCAGCTTCCTGGCAATTCAGAAATTTTAGATCCAGTGGTGTACAAAATATGCTAATCAATGGTTGTTCACAAATGTAAATTACTTAGATAATAAAGCAGTGATTTGATCACATTCAACTTCCTTTAGTTCATTAATTTGTATGAGCATGAAAAAAAAGTTATAAAGCACAAAATGACTGCAACAGGAGATATCCTCTATATCTGGTACCGTTTCTGAACTACCTCAAACATGTTATCTCAATTGCTGTACTGATTTTGCTAATGAGAAAGTACACTTCCCAATATTAACAATTTAAATAATTCATAGTCATTGGGGTGAGGCCTGGTTTAGTTGTATTAATAATAGTGTGTTGTCAAAATAGTGATGCTGCCTTACAGAACTAATATACTGATATGCATGAAATTTCAATTTACATTAACAGACATGACAAACATTATTATAAACTTTCTGTGTCATATTTCTGTGCATGGGCTTTGCTCTTATACAGTTGAAGTCAGAATTATTAGCCCCCTGTATTTTTCCCCCCAATTTCTGTTTAACGAAAAGAAGATTTTTTTTCAACACATTTCTAAACATAATATTTTTTATAAATAATTTCCGATAACTGATTTCTGGGCGGGGGCTCAGTGGTTAACACTGTTGCTTCGCAGCAAGAAGGTCGCTGGTCCGAGTCCCGGCTGGGCCAGTTGGCATTTCTGTGTGGAGTTTGCATGTTCTCCCCTTGTTCGTGTGGTTTTCCTCTTGGTGCTCCGGTTTCCCCCACAGTCCAAAGACATGCGGTACAGGTGAATTGAATAAGCTAAATTGGCTTTAGTGTATGTGTGTGAATGCAAGAGTGTATGGGTGTTTCCCAGTACTGGGTTGTAGCTGGAAGGGCATCCACTGTGTAAAAAATATGCTGGATAAGTTGGCAGTTCATTCCTCTGTGGTGACCCCTGATGAATAAAGGGACTAAGCCAAATGAAAATGAATGAACTGATTTCTTTATCTTTGCCATGATGACAGTACATAATATTTTACTAGATATTTTTTTAAAGATACTAGCATTCAAAAAACTGCTTAAAGTGCAGTTTAAAGGCTTAACTACGTTAATGAGGCAAGTTAGGATAATTAGGCAAGTCAATGTATAACAGTGGTTTGTTCTGTAGACAATTTTAAAAAATACTGCTAAACGGGGCTAATATTGACCTTTTTTTCTTTAATTAAAACTGACTTTATTCTATCCAAAATTAAACAAACAAGACTTTCTCTAGAAGAAATAACATTATAGCAAATACTGTGAAAATTCCTTGCTCTGTTAAACATCATTTAGGAAATATTTGAAAAAGAAAAAATTCACAGGAAGGCTAATAATTTTGACTTCAACTATATGCTCTTATAAAACCATATATCAGGAGATTAAACAGAAAAGGCTTTAAAAAGTTGTTGCAGCAGGAGTACCCAAGACACAAGCTGTAAAGGCATGGCCTCTTTTAAAAAGGGGGTTGGGAACGGCAGCTCATTTGCACTTAAAGAGACACAAAAGCTGTGTTTTTGCTTACACTCAAAAAGAAGCATGGTATATGATTTGTGAGGTAACTTCACAGAAACTTTCAGAAAACACCTGTGAGATATATTACATCTTGTAAAAAAACTGTAATAGGACCCCTTTAATAACAAGGCAAGAAAATGTATAGTTGTTGTGGTAAAAAGATTCCAGACTCCCTCCATCATGTCTCCAGTTTATGGTCCACCCAATCCAGAAACTAGAATATCAAATTTATCTCAGAGGTTCCAGGTCATAAATACTACTTGAGGGGCTGTTCTGACTAGGAAACTATTTTACCATATTTCAATAGCATGTATCAATTCACTGCTTTGCAACATTGACTTTTATCATGAATCATGCTCATTTACAACAACAGAGCATCATACAGAATCTAATATCTAATCTTTTCTCCACACTCTACTCACTGTTTCTAAATAGACAGTAGCAAATGCAACGGGTTTTGGAGTTGACCCCACCAAAAATGAAACCAATTTCAGCACCAGCTGGGACCTGGCCAGCGCTTTCTTCTTCTGTGGAACCATTGTCACCACCATCGGTACAGGATTGTCACATCACTGGCTGAACATACCTGCATGCTAAAGCCAGAGCCTCTGCATTCTGGAGATCATTGGCACTGTGTGATGTCTAAAAATATCTGCCATCAGATCACAGCAAGTGTTTGTCTGTGGTCCAGGTTATGGAAACATCTCTCCAAAGACATCGTGGGGTCAGTTGTTCTGTATCTGCTATACACTGGTGGGCATTCCCTTGTTTGGATTTCTGTTGGCTGCCGCAGGAGACCATCTGGGGACGTCGCTGAGGAACGCCATTGCTAAAATTGAAGCTCTTTTATGGGTAAATAATGATGGTGATGACACACACATGCACACACTCATGTGACAATCGTTAACATTTACAGAGAAAGAGTTCACTGAGTGACCTAGGAGTTATAGCAAGAATAAAAAGATATCAAAGGCTCAAGAAATTGGAAGGAAATTGGATTCAGCTTGGCATTTGGATTAAGATTTATATAAATTCAGTTAACATGACAAACAATTACGGAACTTGGATGACAATTAATAGAGGTGTAAACAGGGGCTGAGATGTTTTGAGCTTGTCCACTTTTGACCACTTCAGTTGAAAATGCAATAGATCAGATTGCTCTCACAGTTTAAATGCTCATGTTATCGTGTTGTCTTGTTGAAGTATGGAAGTTTTGCCCTCAGAATTTCATGACAAAAACTATTCTGACTTTTTTCTCAGAACTGCAAAACATAAACTCATAATGGTGTGTTATAATATCCCAATTGTAAGATATAAATCTTCTTTCTCAGAATTGCATGATTATAATCGTTTAAATCTTTTTTAGGCAGAAGTCAGAATTGTGAATAGAAAAGTCAACTTGTTTCTTGTGAATTATACCTTTTTTCTCTCAATTACGAGTGTGTGTATATCAGAATTGTAAAATAAACTTTTTGATTTTTTATTCAGACTTTCATTTTGATTCTAACACAGTCACAGTGTTCATTTGTATCATTTTTCATTTCTCCTTTTAAGTTCATACATAATTTGTGCAAACTTGTTCCACAATATTAGATTGAAAAATCATAAAAAGCTCATAAATACAACCGCTCATTTACCATCCCCCCAAACAAATGTGGTCAAAAAATGGACAAAAGAGATGGATGAAAACATTAAACATTAAACAAGTGTGTAAACAGTGTTTCTGTCTCATCCACATGTTAAATGCCAGGTGTAAACAGGCCAATTGTCTTTATTTTCTGTATTCAGAAGTTTAAGGTGAAACCAGTCATCGTGCGTGTCATCACCTCTGTGCTGTCCATTCTGCTGGGCTGCGTCCTCTTCATCTTTCTGCCAATATTAGTCTTCTGGGATATTGAAGATTGGACTCTGCTGGAATCTGCCTACTTTGTGGTAATCACCCTCACTACTGTGGGTTTTGGAGACTATGTTGCAGGTATCCTGAAATTTTTTCACTTCCTTGTTTAATGACTTTATGCTTTAAAAGTTTAGTACATGAAAATGAATAAAACTGAGATTAAAACCTCTACCTTGACTTTTGACTTGTTCAAGGTTGCTCGAGGTTAACCCAGCCTCAGCAAAGACCTAATTTAACCTTGCACATTCTTGTAATTGTAAACATTAATAAACAAACCACTGCTGTCATCTTGTGGTGGACATATAATGGGTTAAATCAATGGTCTGAATCCACAATAGCCTGTATTAGCATGCCACTTGATTTGGTTTTCAAATGCCAGAACCGAAACTACAAAGTGACTTACAGTGCTAAACATCTTACTTCCCCTTAACTGAAAATTATGTTGCAGAGAAAGATATTTTGAAGAACATTTTTGACCACATTATTGAAGTCAGTGGGACCCAAAACATTTAAACACCAAAACGGACAACATGGTGGTTTTAAACAATCTATGCAACTTGATTCATTGAAATGGACTTAAGTGGATTCATCTGAAGCCATACAATGATTTGGCACAATTGCAATATTGTCTCGTATAACTGCAAGTTAATTATTCATAATTGAAACTTTACATATCTTACGGCTGACATTTTGTATCACACATTTTTGATATTTGCTACTTTATTTCTCATAATTATGACTATCTCATAATTTATAATAACTGAAAGTCTGAAACTATATCTTAGACTTTATATCACACAATGTGACTGAAACTTTACATACACACCCATTTTAATTTAAAATCTAAACATTTTTAAACTCATACTGTGTTTAATAGAATTGTCATACATCTCACAATTATGACTAAATCCCACATCTGCTACTTTGTCTTGTAATTTTGAGTTTTAATCTCAAATGTAAGACTTTTCTTCCGATTATTTCAACTTTTGCAACTTTAAATCTTACAGTTGGGACTTTAAATCTCATAATGTGACTATTTCACAATTGCTACTTGTTTTTTTGTAATTGTCTCATAATTGTGTGTCCCATATGTCCCATAATTACAACTATCACACAGTTATCACACATCTTTATCTTGTAATTTGCATTGTGACAATTTTTTTTCCTTGTAATTAATTCTGACATTAATTTTAAAAAGTGAATATAGCTTCAATTGGCTTAAATTTAATGCTACATTATTGTCCATTATGGAGCTTAAAAGTTTAGAGTCTCATTCACTTTCATAATATAGACAAGCATATCTTCTTTTGGGTTCCACAGAGAAACTAAAATCAAAGAAATGTGCAACTACATTAGGATTAATATTTGAATGAACCAATGAACTCTTTATCCATTTTGTACATCCATCAGGGAATGACATCAAGGGTGATGACGGTCGAGAACATTGGTACAAGCCTCTGGTGTGGTTCTGGATTTTGTTCGGTTTGGCCTACTTTGTTACCATTCTCTCTATGATTGGGAACTGGATCTTGGTACTTACGAAAAAAACCAAAGCTGAGGTAGGCATGTGATTAAATTTTTATGTCAGATTAATTTTTTATAACCAAATGCCTTGTGGAGTTTATGAATAAGGGCAGCGTCTGGTCAAACTCCCTGGTCAAACTCAGCACTGCAAATCAATTGGGATTATTAATTTCTCTCTCACTTCCCATCCCTTCTATCTCCATGATAACCTTCCTTCCATTTCCCACTCATATCCGTAATTCATCTCTCCACAACTTCTATTAACCAAAAAATCTGTGTCAAATTTCAATCATTCTGTTCCTGGTGGCATACAAATCTCTCCATAACTCTCAAGCCTTTCCATTTCTCCTGCCCTACTTTCTGCTCTAAGATGGAGGGGTTGCGAGCCCATGCCTCGGACTGGACTCAGAACATCCAGAACATGTCTGTGGATTTCAACATCGCCGGAAAACTTGAAGATCCCTTTAAGCGCAGCAGGAGAAAGCGCCGTCACAGGCGACACAAACGCACCGGCAGTCAGGGTCAAGTCGGAGAAGATGGTAGACAGGAGAACGAATCCGAATCCGGCTCCTACTCATCAGATGAGTCTGAAGGCAGCTCAGAGTCAGAGTCAGAGTCAGAGGTGACGCAAACTGAACGGGTCCCAGAGGGTGGAGGAAGCATTGCTGCTAAAGAAATAGAGAAAGAGGAAAAACTCCACGCCATCCCCAAAGATCCCATCCCCAAAGATCCCATCCTCAAAGATCCTATCCTCTCTCAGCCTTTGGATTACTTTGGGGAAAATCTTGCATACATTGATGAATCCTCAGATGCAGGGAGCAGGAAGGTCCACCTGGACCCCCTGCTGGATTTACCAGACTCAAACCCAGACAGGCCCAAAAGGAGACGCCAACGGAGACAATTGAGAAGAGATCAACCAAAAACCAAGACCCCCCAAACCAGTCCAAATGAACCAGAGAATAGAGCGCCAAATGGAGACATTCGTCAGAAAGATCCTTCTACACCAAAAGTGTGAGTGTTAAAGTGTTGAGGAGGATTGTAGTTCCTCAAAAGAAAAAGCTTCTTTGGAATAAACTTTAAGCAACTGCTAGCTTTAAGATATGCTGTGCTCCACTGTGACATTATTCCCAACAACAAAAAAAACTCCATGTGCCTAAAATGCAAAAGGGGGAGGAAGAATTAGATCATGTCAACTCTTGGACCCCTTAGCATGAGTGAGAAGTTTTATTGGATAATCTTGACCATTAGGGATTTCTCTGTGTGCAGGAAGGCAATCGTGATCAGACGATTAGCGCCATCTTGTGGACGCTGACTTGTTTACAGATGCACTGACTGTCAATGAATGTTTTTTTCGGTGTGCCTTTCGCTCCTTTCCTAACGTCGTAATAATTATAAAGGAATGACACCTTGTTACTAATGTTACTAATCCAACTCAACTGATACTTACTGCTTGAGTTCATAAAACCGTAACTTTTTTCTATTACTGGAAAATAACATCTTGCTATGGGTACCTGTTTTTGCTTCAAGTAAAAAAGTGACTTTGTTTTTCACTTTTGAAAGTTTATACACAACAACTGGCACTTTATATCAAACAATGTGACTCGTTCTCATATCTGTGACTTTTAATATCACTGCTACAACTTCTCTTTTAGCTACAACTTCTCATAGTTTCCCTTTATCTCATAAATGTCTTATCTCATAACAATGACTGAATCCCACAACTGCTATCAAATTTATTTCAAAACAACTGAGACTTTAGCTCACATAGTGACGATTTCTCATAACTCTTATTTCAATCTCACAATTGTGACAGTGTCCCTTAATTGCGACTTTATATCACATAATTATGTAATTCTGACTTTAATTCTCATAACCAAATCATTTCTACTTGATCTGTCACGATTGCAACTTCATATCCAACATTTGGCACTTTATATCTCACAAAGTGACTATTTCTCACATAATTGTGACTTCAGAACTGTAGTTTTTTCTTTTAATTCCAAGTTTAAGTTGTTTTTTATAATTGCTACTTTTTATCAAACAATTGCCTTTTCATATCTCAAAATTTCAGTCTATGGCTTATAATTGTGACTTTATTTTCCCATAATTGAGACTTGAATATACATATTTAAGCAAATGAATACTATACAATTGTCCCTTGTTTTGCCTGCTGCAAGATTATTTGCCATAAATTTCAGCATTTTATTTTTTACTCTGAAGCAGAAACAGGCTTTATTATGAAATATATGGGTCTCTAACAGACAAACTACATTAAATGTGGTATATGTGCAACTCTTTCCGTAACTTGAGAAGTTCACCACTGCTAGGAACTAACATGAACCATCATCAAAAGTCAACCCTAACAAGATTTATTACAATTCAGCTCTGCAGTCAGTCCATTACATCTATGTGGTCGAGTTACACACAAAGGAGGAAGCAGAAGATGTGTTACACAATACCGTATTATTTGTCACAGTCTGTATTTCATTGGAGTTTAGACTTCAGTGTTCACTTTAAACATCTGTTAAACAGTATAAAAAAATTATTTTAATCCATCAGTTCTTAAATTCCAGTCCAAAATGAAAGACTACATGTGTGTAATGCACTCACCACTCACAGAGCTTTTTGATCTTCTAAATGTCGATGTCAGACATTTCTTTTCTCTCTCCGATATGCACTGAAGGGTTAGGAAACTGAGTTATCATTTCCTTACCATATTGTATAGCAAATGCTGTCCTGCAAATGGAGGGTTGAGAGTGAATTCTCACAATGATGTACTTTATATATCTGTACTGCAGCATGATTTCACAAGTAATATGGGTGAATTTATACCTTCCGTAATGCATGATGGAGCTGTAGCCATAAGGAGCATTCAGATTATTTGTGTCCTCCTTCTCAAAGTTGTATGCAGATGCTGTGCAAGAGCATTGGTTTTCATTACACTCAAATAAAACATTTTTTTTAAACTCTTGAATGCATAAATGTTTCGTTCAAATGTGAAATCAGGTCTTTCGCATACCCCTATATATCTAACCAGGGTGGATTGCTTTCTGCTGTCATAGCACAAGTCTCCAAATATTTTAATAACAGTTATAAATGAATAAAATAAGAGTTTGTTTTTTACTTTCTGAGTCAGACCACACTTCTAATGTTTGCAATCTCAACCATTTTCTCAAAACTATAATTGTCAAAACTAAAACGTCTCCTATATGCTGACCAAGGCTGCATTAATTTATTTAAATAATAATAATAAAAAAATCTGTAAAATGTTACCATTTAAAATACACTTATTTGTAATTTTGTAATTTATTTTTGTGATGGCAAAATTCTTCGTCAGAACAACAAATAACATTTCTAGATGAATTTGTGGACACTGGGGATTCATAAAAGCAAGTCAACAGTTATATGAGAGTCAAAAAATATAAAAGGGAAAATCAATGTGTCTCTTGACAATACAGATTAATTACAGAAGTATTTACTTTGAGTTCCATAATATGCTTTTTTACTGGTAAAATTAGGGTTTTACATGCATTTACATGCGTTTTTTGAACTACAAAGGACCATTGTTTCATCTAAAAATCTTCTATTATTGGATGGCCTAAAGATAAGTATAAATTAACAGCAAAATATACATAAGAATTAATTTCATCTAAAGGTGCTATAGAATGCTATAATACATTATGATTAAATTGTTCTCTGATATCTACATAGAAGGTGTGTGGCTTAAGTGCAAAAATATACAGAAATGATTTTACAAGACAATTTAGAACCTAGAATTTGGCCCTAGAATGAAAGCTCAGTTTTTACCTTGTTTGGAAGGATCATGAATATTAATGAGCTCGTTTCTCAGCTCATGTCTCTGACGCTCACACAGCGCGATGTAATCTGAAATACATATTTGTATTTCATACTTCAGTTCTCAAAAAATATTTGAACAAACTGAGTAGATGAAGAGGTTGCTTGTAGGAGTGAGTGAGCCCTGTGGGCAATTAAGTCGGCTTCTCCATTACTGATCCTTAATTGTTGTTAATAAAACATGGGCAAAATTATAATTATACATTAAAAAGAACGGAGAGACAGAGATGTACATAGAGCTGTATTTTGTGGGTTTAATGTGCATGAAAACACAGGCAGGATTTAATATCAAGCTCCATGTAAACATGAGTTCTTGGAGTTTATTGCTGTCCTTTCCTTCTAGAAAAATCATAGTAAGAGCTGAGTGATATGACACAATGCATAAACATACATTAAACACTTATATTCAGTAGTGAACATCAGTCAGTAGTGAACATCATTAGTAGCCTCATTACAAACTTACACATGCATCTGTTGCCTTATTACAAACATAAGCTGCTAATTTTACAATATACATGGTAAACTAACAAAAAATACAGACCGGTGGCGCTAAATAAACTTTTCATCTGTCTTTTCTGAATCTTGCATTTTGACGAGCTGTAAACAGATTCGGAGGAGCTCATCCCTATGCCATAATCCCTTGGCAGGGTCCCTCTGGAGGGATTAGGGCATAGGGATGAACCCTTGCGAACTGAACACTGTGTGTGACAACTTCCCTGCTCTAAGGATTATGGCCAGAAGTATCAATCAGTTGTACCCAATGAAATCTTTCATGTCTCATCAAAGTGGCCAGTTTTGAGTACTTAATTTTGGAACAACACTTCAATATGGTGGCCATGATTGTTTTCACTCCAAAGTGCCCTTCGGAGGGCGATATATCCCGTTTGGAACACACCAACTGTTACTTCATGGCCCTGTATGGTTGCCTCCTTCCTACTGTTCTTTAAGGCTGGTCCCATATTTAAAATAACAGTCTCACATACATAGAAAATATAATAAGCTGTGTTATACCTAAATAAGGGGGGAAATTATAATTGTTGTAATCTCACTAATAATCCAACCCTACGTGGGGTGTGCATGTTAATGACCCCTAGTTGATTGTCACAGTCAGTGTTTTGTTCAGATTGACCTGTTTTTACACTCACAGCACAATTTACATGAAATTTGAGGCTCACAACATATTATTTCCATGTACTGAACTCTTATTATTCAGCTTTGCATTGGTATGTCCAGATTTTCATTCTATGGCACCTTTAAAGCAAGGGCCTTAAAACTAATTACTGATTTCTGACTGCTGTAAACTTCAGATATATTAGTGGTAGTCATTCCTTGCTCTACAATTTCTTCATCCAATTGCTGTTGACTAATAAAGTATTTTTATTGAAGACCTTAGTTATTTTGTAAACCACTGTTCTATTAACATTGTACAGCAACAAATAAAATTTCTTACAAATGTTGAATGAAATTTTGAATTTTGAGTTTAGAAATTGTTCTCTAAATTTGATCTCCGCTGTATTAAAAATAGTATTACAAATATGCACCCATGCTTATTAAAAATATGAACCTACTGAAGGACAGCCAGTATGTCACTCTTATGTAACCCACCAGACTGCATGAATCTCTCTTATGTGAGCAAAGCACCAGAGCTGTAGAGCAGAATAGTGCTGAACAGAAACTCACCTTGAGCAGAGGTCGACACCTGTTGAAAGAGCTGAAGCAGGGTGAGTGAATGAGTGAGTGAATGAGTGAATGATGCAGAAAAGATGAGAGCTGCAGCTCTTAGTAGAAGGAAAAGCTTTAGAGAGATTTAACAGCAGAGCCGAGATGGAGAAATGCAATATGATGTCCATTTTCCCCCCGGTCTGTCTGAAAAGGGATTTCTGTGAGGGAGCTGATCAGCAGATCTGGGAGCGTCCAGCATTGGAGTTAAGGTTAAAATCAACACAGACCGCTTGAAAACACATGGAAAGTTTCTATCTTGGCCATACATCAGCATCACCCATTATAAATAACACTGTGTTTGTTTTTTTCATAATTAAATTAAAACAGCAGCAAAAAACTCCAAACATCTGAACAGTAGTGCAAGTAGTTTTAGCCAGACTTACTGAATAGAAATTGTTAGTATGCTATTGATCGTTTTTTTTTGTTGTTTTTTTAATGATCATGTAGATACAATGATTTATAATGTCATTTTGCATAGTTCAAGTTCAACTTTAGATAATGGCCTCTGAATTGAATACAAAATGCTATAAATTATGGCCATTGCATACATTAAAATACTAATGTGTAATTCAAAATAACAACAATGAAAATAACTGCATTATGAATGACATCTTGAGAAACGGCGAAGGAAACAAATGTAATCTGCCTCAGTGGGCGAGGCTGCCATAATCCTGTGCTGAAAGCTTACCTTAAAACCCTGAGAAGTGCTCAAATAAGACTAAAGTGCAAATGACACTGAGACCTTTTCACTTAATTCAGACATGATCTAAATAACCCTAACTGAAAACCCATATTTCCATTTAATCTAATTGCACTTATTGCTATTTTTTTATTGTAATATTAAAATACAAAAAAACATACTGTAACCCTGCCTCAGTTTTTATTTTAATTAATAATTACTTTTTAGCTTTAATTACTTTAAAAAACTATGTCTTTTCTAAACTACATAGGAAACCACAAGTTCCATCCTGAAACCTAAATATAATAATGTATATGTAGAAAAATGACAGTGTCGTAGCCAAACTGTAAATAACTATTACCTGTTTTCCTCCAGAATTGTTGAGGGAATATCGATTATCATGCATGACCCACAGACAAGTAAGACATTTAGTTGTACTGCCATGCAAAAAATAATAATGTTAAACAAATAAAGAACTGAATAAATAATACAGAAACAACAAGCATGAATTGTGTTATTATCTGAAAGCATAAAATATCTTGAGTAGACTACTCCTAACCGAAATCAGGTACATTTAAAAAATAAATAAAAATAAAACAGCTGCTTAAAGGCAACATTAAAAAAAGTTATCTCTAAGATTATCTTGCAATGCCATCGCATCGTTGCTACACAACAGGAGTTTAAACTGGGTCACATGCTCGGATGCCTCAACTTTCGTGCACGGAAACATATGACCTTGTGCTCGAGGACACTCTGTACACAGACGTCACTAGTCGGCAGACTGGCACAATCCACTTATTATCTGCTGCACATGCATATCACCGCTAGATGACGCTGCGGCGCATCTGCCCATTGCCGCGAGATGACGCAATTACACCACTGACCAATACTGACCACTTTCATCAACGCTAAACAAACATGAACAATGTTTAATGTTGCATTCAAACAGAAATTGTCAGTAATGAAAAATGATTTATACTTAAAGTAGACTATTAGGGGTGATAGTAGCCTAAATACCACCCATGACCTCATTTTATTATCTATAATCTCTGTAAATATTATTTATTATGTATAAAATAAAAAAAATTAAAAATAATTTAAATTAACTGGCTATTGCTATTTAGTTTTGGCAAAAATAAAAGTTGAAAATTCTATACAAGTACTCAAGCTGAAGCTTGTAGAAATTAAAGCTTAAACTTATTAGTAGCCAATATTTTACATGAATTGTGTCATACTTATGTTGATCGTTTTCTCTGAGGAAATGAAAGCAACAAAAATATGTGTTCCCATTTCACTGTTGTATCATTGCTTTTGTTGTAGGGTGTATGCTGTTTATGACATCTGGAGTCAATTTTCTTCTTAAAATAATAATAATAATAATAATACAATATTGACTTTTACTGTCATTGTATATTGCCTCTGTTGTTAAGATATCACATTGTAACAACAAAATTACTTCTGTAATTCAATGTTTATGCAACATAAAAGCATAGCTTTATTCAGTGCTACCCTGTTTGAATAAAACTAACAGAGTATATTGCCCAAGTTAAAATTACTCAACAATTTTGACTTAGTTATGCAAATTTGACTTAAAAGTAGTTCACCCAAAAATGAAAATCACCTCATCATTTACTCTTCCTCGTATGGTTTTAAACCTAAGAGTTTCTTTCTTCTGTTGAACACAAAAACGAGGGCTGGTTGCTGCGACACATCTCCATTATACATGAAAAAAATACTAAATTCAATGGGTCCCAGCAACCAGCATTTCAAAATATATTTTGTAATCAACAGAGGAAAGAAACTCAAATTAAAATTACGCCATCATTTACTCACCCTTCACTTGTTCAAAACCTTTTGAAAAAGGTGAAGGGTGGGTAAATGATTACAGAAGTTTCAATTTTGTTATCCCTTTAAGTAGGCTACATACATGCAGCCTACTTAAAAATAAACCTGCACGCAAAAGCTCATTTCCGTTTTTCGGTGTGTGTCTGTTTCATCTTAAGTCTGTTAAAAAAAAAAAGAAGTCACTGTTTAACATGAGAATAATTCAGCTTCCCCTTTCTGCATATAGCCATCACCCCCCCAGCTGTTTTTTTTTTCTATGCTATTAGTGTTTGCGTAGTCGTTCCCACCTGTTTTGAGGGTCATGACCTCGGTCAACATTCCAGAGCACCGAGGTGTGACCTTTTGTGGTGGAGCCATAAACCAAATTTACACAAAAGCCTCTGTCGGAAAAGATCTCGTGATACTCTGTAAAAGTTGTAAAACATCTACCAAACTGTGCGAGAGGCGTTCATGGGAGGGCATGAGAGGAAAAATGTCCCACGTGAAGCGCTTCGGACTCGATGCGCATGCAGCTCGGCTGAAACGCTGCGTCGGGAAACGACCTTGAGTGAAGGTCGTGTGTGCGTTTTCAATGACACCGGGAACACTGGCGCTCCCCGTTTCCTTTTTTAGCCCTGTTCTGCAGCAGCACCACACATATATGCATTTTGCTCTTATTAATGAGTTATTTCTGTTCATTATGCAAAGCGGGCACGTTTCTGTCACGCTGTCTGGAGTGCGTTCCTAAAATAGAGCCCTGTCGCCGAATTATGTCCCTAACACGGGACTCTTTTCCGTTACAGCGGCTTGGAGACGCAGCGATCTCTTTCTCTCAGCCGGTGATCGGGTTACGCGGATTGTAGTCTCTCCTTCTGTCTCTCCTTTCCTCTCTCCGCAGTCGCTGTGAACTGCGCCGCTGGCTCGCAGCCCAAAACTGTTGTAGGAACCAGCTGACTATGGGAGGCCTAGAGCAGCGAGTTGGGTCAGTGTCACAAGACCGAGCGGACTGACATTTTCCATGCCATCTAAAGCGATGCTTGATTTACTGCCCTGCCGTTTGAACTTCAATGGGACAAACGCATTTTGTCGCATTATAATGGAAAGTGAGGGGAACGTACGCTAAAACCCCCCAAAAACGGTTAAATCTAAAGCAGTCAAGTCAGCAATGTTGTTTAAACGTGACTGAAGTAACCCCTATAAAAATGAACCACAGTCTTATTATAGTAAAAGTGCAATAAGCATGGTTTATTTGTTTATTATTAGCCTACTACAAATACCATGGATAGTGCAGTAAATCATGTGGTCATTCTTGCTGTTAAACTATAACCATGTGTTTTTGTTGTTGTTTATTTTTTAGTAGGCTAAACCATTTTGTAAGGGAACTATACATACATTTACAAGCAAAACTACTTTTTATAGGCTAAATCTGGTACAATTACCTCTTTACGATAACAGTTGGAGGTTACGACATTTAAAAAGCTTTTTATATCTCGATTTGTCACCTGATCACTTCTAAACTAAGTAGCTAATAAAACAAAAGGTCACATGATGATGACATTAAAATTAGTTTTTCTTTTAACACTGACTTTGGGCAACTCACAAAATGTAGTTTATCACTGTAATAGCCTGAGTAGTATTTGTGCTTACAGTGTTTTTTACTTTTTACTGTAAAAATGTACTTGCCATATTGTTTATCATTTGCCTCCATGTTTGGTACAGTATGTAGGCCTACAACTAACTATATAGAATTTGTTTTAACATTATTATTTTGTATAAAATATAATGAGCATAATCTATGCATGACATTTAACTATCTATATAACCAAATAAACAGAATGTGAAACAAATGGTACGTCCAAATTCACAAACAAGACAAAAAGCATCCAGATGACTTCTTTCAGCAAAATTTAAAAGTGTGCATATGACACTTTACCATTGCATAAAGCCATGGTAGGGTCCTCTGGGACTGTTTTTCTTTCATCCCCTTTCTCAGTGTATCCTTCACATACCTGCATACCTGTATTTTAACTTGTGCTTATTTCCACAAATTTGCAACCTGTAGAGTTACTTACTAACCTATTTAGGACTCAAATATTTTGGTGTGTACTATAAGGCTGTATTATTGGCATTTATCAATGGAATGCCTTTTTAAATTAACCAGGGTTTCACCAATAAATAAATACATAGTTAAACCATGGTAACCACATATCAACTATGATTTTGCTAAACTAACAATTGTTTATCCATATTGGTAAACCTTTTACAAATGTTAAATAATGTGCCAAAACATACTTAGTAACTAATAATTTACTATAATCTATAACTATGGGTATAATAAATACTATACTATATTATAATAAAATATGGTTCATTTTCATAAGGATATTATTCAATGTTTGCAAAAAAACTAATTAAGAAGCCCTTATGAAAATTAACCATGTTTTAGAAATGAAACCATAAAAACATGGTTATCAGAGTTAAACCATGGATAAACCTAGATTTGCAGCACTGACCAGGGTTTTTGTATAACCTTTTGTTGTATAAATGGTAGCCCAATCAATGTGCCAAAAAAAAAAATCACTTTTATTAATAAAACCAAAATTAATTTTCGTAAAGGAAATATGCCAAATATTTAAGTTCCCTTAACACTGAAATGCACAAGCATTGTAGTTATATAATCTCCAGCTTTACAGTTGATATCCAACGTTTTATTCACTACAGCTCAGTCACGAATCCTGCGTTATCAAATGGCCTCCGCACCACGCTTCATTTAATTTACCCCTCAAACAGTCCCCAAAATAGCCCAGGATGTTAGGCATCGAATAAAAGCTTGGGATGGGATAATAGATCAAAAGTGTGCAAACTCGTGAGTCACACACATACAGTAGGTCAGTTTCTCTGTATTGTTGAAAGCGCTGCTGCTGCCGCTTGTGACGGAGGCGCGAGGACGCGTGATTGGAAGCGGGAGCGGACGTAACGGAGAAACAGCAGACGCAAGAGCGGAGAGGGAGGAGGAACAACGAGGATATACGTAACCGGGATCTCAGCTGTATTAGCGGAAGACAGGATTCAGGCTTCCAGTGACAACCGTAACAGCAATATGGGGAACTAGTCCAGGGAAGAGCAAATCAAACATGGATTAAACATATGCGTCTGCTCATCTGACCACAGTCGCGCCGCCATTCATTCAAAATATCGAGTGCTAGCATTGATTTTGTGTCACATATACCTTATCGTACTTAATACAGCACCAGAATTGCTAAGTAAGGTAGCCCACTTAACTGATAGGGAGAGCATCTGCTGTTTAATTCGGCGTGTAGGACAAGACACGGTGCTGTAATTTATGTGATAGTAGGCTATCTATACATAAAAACCGGGTTTGCTCGGGTTTCTTTGGTTGGCTTCGAGGCACCAGCAGTGCTCACTGAAATACTGGTAAGTGTTCATCCAACCGGCATCCAGCAACGCAATGTTTCTTTATTTTGTGTTTAATGTTAATGCGCGGTGCGAACCTGTTTGATAATCATGATTCTGATGTCATACTGTCCATCACTGGCAAATGTCTGCTGTCGATACTCAGCAGTAAAAACTTTACACTGTAAATAGGTCAGTGTGTTCTGATAGTTTGCTTCTAGCACTACTAATGGCACGAGAACATGATTTGATGTAGTGCTTAACATTTAAATTCGCAGACCGTGGCTTATTCTTTGCATATAAATGAGCATTATGCGCTTTTATTGCTATAAAAAGTCCGCAGTAAGACTTTGCAGCACGCTGACCTTGATGAGTTGTCCCCTAGCTCATACATTGTGTCAGCGAGTGAGCTTTTACCACAGACTCCAGTACTCGAGTCATGTCGCATTTCCAGTACAGCCCTTCAGTCTAGAAACAAACTACCTCAGGCGCGACAGATCTGCTTTGCATTCTTATATTAGAGGCATTTCACGTCGTCACTGACGTAATGCAGTTGGTACAAGAAGGTAATAATTTTATTTGGCTATTTGTGGTCTTTTTTTGAAGCATTTTGCATAATTGTTTCCTTGATTAAAAGTTTTATGTTATTTGTTTGTTTTATTAAAATTTGTTTAAAAGTATGCACTGTGAAAAAAGATTAACACTCCTTAATTTATTATTATTACTTTCATTAGGACAAACATTATGAGATGTTGGTGGCTACAGATTCGCTAGCTTAGTTATTTGTCCTTTTAGAATAAATTAATTAGGGTTCTTAATGCGATTCCACCTTCAGCCTTTAGGTGTCAGTATGACGTCCAAGGTATACTTTTTTTTTTTTTCGACAAACGCATAGCAATTTTTTAAGGCACAAGCTTTTAAGTAAACTCAACTATGGAAGAGGTTGGACGGACAATTTTAACGCGTTGTTTTGTGAGAACATTCACCTCGCATCTGCGCTGTTGTACACCGATTTTCTGCATGGACAGAAAAACTGCTACACACAGACATGAGGGCTCTATGCAAAACACAGACAGCTTAAGTATACTTTGGGGTTGTATGTGTGAACGAAGTTTCGCGTATAGTGCATGTGATGTAAATTTCATCACCAGAACAGTATAAGCGCACTGTACAAACATTGCCGTTTTTATTTGTAACTATGCATTTGCACAATACGCATTTAATTATTTTTTTTGCTGTAGTATTAATTTGCCCACAAGATGGCAACAATGATTCACATGGTAGCTGGAAAAAAATGAGCAATAACTAGATGAATGAATACTCCGGTAAGCTCTTTTCTCTAATTGTTTTGTACTTTGATAAATTTGCCTATATAACATATGGCAGTAAATGGTCAAACTATAAGAAAATACCAGTTTGCTACATCAATCGGTATAACAAACTGTTTTTACTGCTAAAAATTGTTGGAAGTGAGTAAGACTCGAGCCAATAAGTTTCCAAAGGATGCTCCCACTCGTACGTGAAAGAATAAGGTCAATACTCGTGAGTGAATATTCACAAGTTGTTATAATGCGTATATGTTTATGGCAGTGTGCGCAAGCAAATGGAGTATACATTAAATAGCTATGCATATGACTATAAATAAAGTAGAAAAAATGCTTTCAAACCATAAAATAAAATGCTTTACTCCTTTAATTTAGAGCAGGGGCCTTAAAGGCTAGAGTATGCTTCATTTTCCACGTTCCGCTCTGTGTAGCACAAAAAGGAGTGCACAAGCCCATTAAAGTGTCCTCTACTTCAAAGTAGACAACTGCCATATGAGCTGGCACAACAAACATATTGGTGACTGGACTTTAAACTGAAGTTTAAACAATCAGAGACTCTGCTTTAATTTTCTTTTTTTACTTACAGATGTATTTTCTATGACAATAAAATACAAATTTAGAGTTTCATGTTTCACCTTTAAACTCAGCTGTAAATGGTTTTAGAGTTCACAGACAGGTCAAGACTGAACTGCTTGTACAAAAAGTATATCAAGCATTATTCCAGGTATACGTTAATACCGGTTATACATACGTCTACTGTGTAGGCTACAAATGTGCTTTTTTTAATTAGTCTATTTCTAATGATTGTAGACTTTTATAAAATAAAAAAAACTTTAAAAATGCTGCTGACCACCTCTTGGACGTGATTGGGAATCTCTGTCCTTAAGATGTTGTAATCCAGTTGAGCAATTAACCTTTTTAATTGTCAAGGCTTGCTGAACAAGGTCACCTTTTGAGGCCTGCTCCGACAGTCTTTGCTCTGCAGTTGCATGCATATGCATACTGTAGTCGAAGTTCAAAGGCTGGCACACACGACTTATCTCAGATTTCTCTGCGGAGAATCAGATTTACACAGTAAACTTTAGATTAGAAATCAGTTGATCACTGCTACTATGCTTTAGTTATACACACAACACCAACTGACAATTACACTAACAATAGTCAGCATTGTGAAGTTATGTACTTCAACACAATCAGTCAGTAACCTCAAAAAATATTTAACTATTGTTATAGACAAAATGCAGCATTGAATACTTGAATATATTTTTAAAAACCTTAACGTTGAGTTTGTACAAAATATTTCTTTAAACACCATATGCTTTATAGCTTGTGGCCAACAAAGAGATAAGAGTCATTGAAAGATAACATTTATTAGCAACTCACGAGTATATTCTGGGACTACAATGTGTGTCTGCTATCTCTAAACATAATGTAAAACAACGAAAGTGAAAGAGCTTTGTTTTAGATAGCTGCATTAAAATAGCTGTGTAAGTTAATCATTAACATTCTATATGTGAACAAGATATATAAAATAATGTCAATCGCACATTATTCAGTAATACTTCATAGTAAAGTTTCATTTGTTAACAGTAATTCATGCATTTGTTGATGTAATCAAATACTTAAGCATTTATTTATTTTAAATAATATTAATTTCAGCATTTACTTGCGCACTATAAAAAATCAAACAAATCTGCAATAGTATTTAATGGACTGGAGCCAACATGAAGTAGCAATGAGCAGTTGTATTTTCATCAAATAACATCAACAAAGATTAATAAATACTGTTAATATTATTAAATAATGTTAATACCTGGCATGAAGACACTTTATTGTAAAGTGTTAAATTCTTTAAAATTATTCAAAAATAAATGTGCGCATGAGAAAGCCTGTCTTGGCAGCTATTTTTTATTTTGAGTAACTAATCTTTATATGGTTTCATCTTAACTTTCATACTCATTTGTAGTTATTTTAAAATTTGCATTGTAGAAATTTTTCTTTATTTGTATATATTCTTTTCAGTTTAAAAGAGAAATGTAGGCATGAGAAATGTCCAACTTTTTTACAATTTTTGCATTAATTATCATATCTCCACTAATCTTCCAATGTCGGTAAATAGTCTCTCATCTGTGTAGTCTATTGTTCCTCGCATGTAATTGCTGTCACACACAGAAAGAGCTTTCGGAGTAACTGCGTTTGTCCTTCAAAGGCCTCCAATGACTTTGACCTTTGGAATGTGTCGGAGAGCGGAGGGGGAGGGGAGTGTTGTGTACAGAAATCATATGAGAGGATCTGAGTGTCCGAACGCATGTGGAGACTGAGTGAATGACAGTGAGCAAGAGCAGAGAAACAGCTCCTGAGAGAAAGACAAAGAAACGCTTTCTCCCTCAGTCAGCACTTTCTGGTGTGGGTGGTGATGTGTAAAACATGGATACGGTGTAATGGACACACCAATTGTTATTATGGGGAACAAATCAAGCGCTACAAGATGTTTGAGTGACCGGGAGTTTTTAAAATGAAAGAAAGAAATAAAGGAGAGATTAATTTCTATGCAAGACTTAACACTGACTCCAATGCAACATTAGCTAATGTTGGGTCTGATTAAATCTGGGATTTTTGTTAGATATCAGCGATGCTTTTATGGCCGGTTTAATTTAGTTTTACTTTCAGGAAGAATATGTGGTTCAGACTAATGGTGGTTTCATTCTTATTATCATCATCATTTAGCTAAATGCTTTTGCTGATGCAATGCGTTTTCTGAGGCCTCATATTGTAATGGATAGTCCTGTCATGTATTCAGTCTAAAATAAATTTGTTGCTGTGTCACTAATTTGCTCTTTTCTTGCAAGGGTTCCTAATGCCCAGCTCGAACTGACCTGTAGTCTTCTGACAGCAAAATAAAGTGAGATCTTCAGTATACGCCAGACAAAGACCTTTGGCTTTTCAGCAAAAGGTAGGTAAGATGTTTTTTTAATGGGTTTTATTCATCTTATTTTTATTTATAGTCTGTTGAGTATAATTTTCTATCATACATACACAGCATGTTTTATATATATATATATATATATATATGTGTGTGTGTGTGTGTGTAAAAAAATTGGGAAAAAAGTTGTAAGACCACTTAAAAATTATTATCCATTCTCTAGATTTGCCATTAATAAGTACATGTTTTAAGAAAATGCCATTTGTATTTTGTATGAGAATAACTACTGATAATTAGACTTTCAAGAATATTAACATCTAGAGCACTTATTTGCAGAAAAGCAGAAAATGACTTTAGGTCAATATAAAATTGTCCATGTTTTAAAAACTTGCTGTAATGCTTGTAAAATGCGTCATTATTTTTCATCAAACTTACTAACATAACTACCTTGAGCAGCCAAAAAAACCGACTTACCTCAGTGCTTCACTCTTTCTGTCACTATTAATATCTATCAGCAGCGCTCAATTCCTTTTTATAAGTAATTATTGCGTGATTATTTGAATATATTTAGTAAAAGCGCCTGTGAGCGACTCTCCTCCTCCTGAGGGCAGTCAGTGACTCATGACACGTTTGTCAGGGGGAAAGTGAAGTTCAAAGATGCGCACTGCTAACTAACCCACGCGTCTTCAGGCATGTTTATGGGGCCACACACCGATTTCTTTGTTTTGAAAAGCCGGCGAGCCAATGAAAAGCTAATTCTGGGTATATGCTCTTCAGTTGAGACGTTTGGAGGAGGTGAGACGGATCTTGAATGAGTAAAGGTAAGTTAGCGAAAGCTAAGCTAGTGTCCAGTTGTTTGCATAAGAGCTTGATCACTCATTTAAACATCGAACAGCGTGGAGAGAGAGAAATCAAACAAATGTAACTCACAGCATCAGTCCGGGTGTATAGTATAAACGCTACAGGATATGTGTTGATTCGGTTAATGCATTTGAACAGTAGCACAATGAATACTGCTGTTTTATATTTAAAACTGGCTGACCTGACCGAGTCCGACTCCTAAACGAATTGTTATTTCTGAGTCGTCGTTTTAATGAACCGGACTGACTCGGTTTCCGAGAGGTTCTGGAGTCAACAGAGTCGACTCATTGAACTAAGAACTAATGTCCGATTTCAAATAAGCAGAGAAGGCTAATGTGATATAAGAACGAGTGAAAATATCTAAACTGCTTCATACATGCGAAGTAGAAACATAACGGATGAAACGTACTGAAAATATCTGAAAACAAAGTACAAATACAACACGTAAACATCGCAACAAACATACTCACATTTTACTAACGTGCAAAAACTCAGACATGTAAAGTATGTTAGCATCGTTTAACCTAAATACAAGTTCCTATAATGACTTTGTTTTCGTGTAACAAAATGAATTAGAGCATATGAATTACAGTAAGCTCCTTATCAATCAAATTTAATAAACCGCAAGATGTACCTCCAAATGGTTGGAGCGTGAAACGTCATACCGGGTTAACACAGGAAGCATGGGATTACGTATTAACGCGATGACGCAAAATCGTTTTGAACCGGTTCTTTTAAACGAACGGTTCAAAAGAACCGATTCAAATAGTGTCGGAGTCGGAATTCCCATCATATTTCAAAGCATCCCGCTTAATGTACTTAACTGCTATGCTATGAGGCGAATCGGAAGTCGCACATCGGTAAGTAAGGTTCGAGTAAAGCTCTGCTGGAGACGCGCACGTGTGTGATGACGGTCGTTTGCACCACATGATCAGTTTGCGCCTTTTTCTTTATAGTCTGACATTTACAAGTTTCTTTGAACAGGAGCGCTCCTCCATCATCCGGTTCCTTCAGTTTGATGAGGGATTTAGAGATTTCAGCTTGTCCTCGCAATGAGCGATTGAATCATTTACCTTCCGTGAACCGGCGGCGCGTGTCCTCTGTAGCCACGTGGTCATTATTAGGTTTAGTAGAAGTGCTAAATGTATTGCAAAGCACTGTCATAACAGGCCAGAATAAGAACAAGTGGATTGTAAACTCCACAGATCTTACTCTGGATTTGCTTTTCCTAATCATATTTAATCGTATCAAATCTTTTCTGTTGGTATGGGGAGTGTAGGTTAAATTCAAAGTTCGGCTGTTATGCAAGTGTGACAGAATGAACGTGTTTGGCAGAAAGTACAGTGGACTTTAAGGCATTGGGGCACAGTTACATTCTGCACACTCGCCAAAATTGCAACACATCACACAAGCAGGTGAAAGGGGAATTGTGTGTGCGTGCGTCTGTGATGTTCACTGAGGACAAATGAAGGTGGAAGTTTAGCTTTTGACTATCTGAAAGGCAGACAGGACATTGAGGACAACATGATATATATGAGTCACTTAATGTGCATTAGTCCAGGTTTTCCAATCTCGAAGACACCATAAAATATGATCTCGATGTGTGAGGGACCCTCGTTATAAATTTAAAAGGCATCTATGTAGTTTCAGAATATAAAAAAGTATACTTTTAATTGATTAATATTATAAATAATTAAACATTATTGGGAGAATAAAGATGTTTCTTTTTTGCATTTTATTTTTCACAGTAATTTATATTTTAATTTAAGTTCTGCTGGATTCTTTATATTCTGTTTAATTAAAAAGCAGACCTGTTTTATTTAAATTACAGTTTAACAACAGTTTATTGAACAGTTGTTTTTAATTGAAACCCTAACAAAAAGTAAAAAAAAAGATTCTTTCTGAAAATGAAACGCAGAAGAACAATTGTATTATTATTCAATTAGAAAGTTAATAGGAGTAGTAGAATTTTTAATAATACATTTTACTTTACAATAGTAATATATTTCTGTCAGAATTTCAAGTAAAAAAAAACCTCATATTTTGATGGGTTGTAATAAGGGTGCTTGAATTTCTCTTTGATATGGTGGTAGAAATGCTAGTAAAATGTTTGTAAGATTAAAGATGCAGATTTATCACTGACTGTATTCCCTACTTGGCAGCCATTCTGTAACTTGGGTAACGCTGTATGTGCTAATGTGATAGATGCTGTCTCTTTCTCGCTAAATGCTTAAAATGACAAGATCAGCAAATTCAAGAAATGGCATCATAGGTCAGTTTATCCCTCAGGGGGGTTTATAAACTCTGGGTACCATGGAGCAGTTCAGAGTCTGTAGGGCATCTCTTGTGGAGGTATAATTAGAGGATTGGTTCTCTCTCCTGGATTAATGACCCTAATCTGTTGTGGGCGGAGGCCATGGCACTGGGATTATGGACAGATTTGTGCCGAATTCTGTCATGTGCATATGTGTGTTCACTAGGAAAACCATCACAATTCATTCTCATCTGTTTGATATTCTATCTGCATTGCCTGCAGATTGTGCTAACTGCTAGGTAGTTGTCAGCAGACGTTAGCCAAATCAGCTACAGATCAATGTTACCCATTTTGGGATTAAACTCAATGTATTGAGTGTTGAAGCTTTTGTACTTTCTTGGAAAAGGGACAATACTGTGCTCTTTGCATAACTGCTTCTACGTTTCTACACTGTCAACAAACCAAAATAGAGAAACAATTTAAGATAAACAAAATGTAAATGTATTGCTTGCATTAAACCGCTGTGTGAGCGCAGGTGAGCAAGTTGAGCACAGTTGTTGTTTTTTAAAAAAAAAAAAAAAAATTTTATGTTCTCTCTCTCTCTGGTACCGCTGGGAGGTTTGATTAATGGTAGTGAATTGGTTTGTTCAGAGGTTTCAGTGGAGAAAAAAGTACTTGAGAGTGAGGATGTATAGGTTCATGCTCGTCTATGCGAATGAATGCTGTCTGCTTGCTCAGCACGCACCTGTGTTGTAAGCAGAAGAAAGGAGCAGAAATTATTTCTGAAAAAATAAACAGTAGTTCCTGTGTTTTTGCCTTTGTCTTGTTATTTCTTCTTTAAAAATTCTACTTTTAAAGGAGACTGATGCTGCATTTGTATAGTGAGGCCTAATGCAAATATTCAAACAGCTATTGGATTTTTTTGTCCCATCTGTTTACATTCACTTAAGCCAAATGAAAGAAAACATGAAGCATGTGGCATCAGTTCCAGTCTGTCATGTCCAATTTATAACTTCAGCATCGCATGAACGCCTTAGCCCACACTGTAGACTATTCACGTAGCTGACGCCTTCATGAGCATTTATACTTCTGTGTTCTGCATGCGTTGCTCTGCAATAACAATCCTGAAATGTTAGTTTGAGGCATCCGCTAGTTTATTCCAGAAACGCTACTGTAACAGTAGTTTAAACTCACAATCACTACCGAGAAGGAGGAGGCGAATGTTCAATGATTTTAATCATAGAATAACCACAAAACAAAGGTATCAATCCAGAGTTGCTTCTTTTGTTGGTGGTTTCCATTTATATATGCACTGGTATCTACTGGACAAGACTTGCATGACAGCTGACATAAAATAAAAGCAGGCTTGGGAGAGCCAATATTGATAAAAAAAAAAATTGATCGGCTATCATACTTGACGTCCATAATAATAAATATTAAATTTTGAATATATAAATATAACATGATGGAGAAAAAATAAAACTAAACCACTAGTAGGTGCCAAAAAGGCACTTAGTCATCTTAAGTCATTGAATTATTTTCTCAATCAGTTTGTTTTAGCTGATTCATTCAGGAAAGAGACTGCCTTATCGCTAAAATGATGACTCACTCGATTATTAAAAAATGTGGATTAATCTAGAAATTAAACACCATTTCACCTGCATTCATATTGATGTAGATCAGGTGGTTGGATATATAATATATGTATCCTTTTTTAAAGCCATATTTGAAAGATTGGAGACATCCAGTCTTGACCTTCAAGGTAATGCGGGTGAAGTTGAAACCTGAAATATTTGTCTCACATTTTTCTCTGCAGGTATCATGTCTTCCAGAGAGCGACGCTCTGACCTGTACATAAAGGCTGAGCCCAGCAGTCCTGAGGGAGGAGCAGGTGGCGGAGGGAGGACCAGCCCAGGAGGAGCGTCTTCAGACTCCTCTCAGAGTGGAGGAGGGGGATCCAGAGGAGAAGGCGCTGGCCGCTACTCCCCGCCCCTCTACACACCTGCCCTGCGCTGCCATTTTAAGGAGGAGGGTGCAGATGGAGCCGAAGAGGGCTCAACCGGTAGTGGAGGAGGCCGCTGCAAGTATGCGTTAAGCACACTTCCCAAAAGGCTGTGCCTGGTGTGTGGAGATGTGGCCTCTGGCTACCACTATGGAGTGGCTTCTTGTGAAGCCTGTAAGGCTTTCTTCAAAAGAACCATACAGGGTGAGCACTGCATACTTGCCATTAATAAAAACTGTCTGCCTTGAGTTGCCTTCAATTAAGTGCCTTGAGTTAGTACTAAGGGCCAGGACACACCAATTAGGCGGCCAGCCATTAGAGAGCATCTGTCAATCTAGTTTTTGCACATTCTAGTTTGTAGATGCCTGTAGTCCTTTTAGGGTGTGTTGACACTTGACAAGTAGCGTGGTTTATTATCAGGAATAAGTATGAATATTACGCATTACGTGATGCACACCAAAAACATAGTTTAAAAAAATTGGTTCCCAGTCTACTTTTTACACTGCGTGTAAAAGCTGAAGTTCTTCTAACTTGACATGGTGTCTAAAAATGCAGAACTCATGTGCGGTGCTTTAAAATACATGAGACACAAGCGTAACGGTCATACACGTCCTACAAGCACATCTTTACATTGAAAAGCAATAGAAAGGCAGCACATTGGAATGGAAAAATGTGTTCTGTCACTGTGTGAACAGAACTGTGAGTCCTAAGACAGTATGTCTTTCTGTTGTGTTTTCACCAGATGCATTCAAAAATAAACATATAGTAAGTGTAATTATACATAAGTGTAATCCGATTTGAAAACGAATCACTGCTCTGAGCATTTGTTCCAGCATCTTTTAATGAATGGCTGAAATAAACAGTTTAATGGTTTAATCGCTGTAATTGATCCTTCCCAAAACTAATCCTTCCCTGAGTCTTTATTTTATGTCGAAATTAAGAAAGCTTTAGTTTAGGAAGTTTATTTTTAACCTTACTATTAAATTACAAGTAGTTCAATAAATTGTTTTTAAACTTTAAAAATATATTAGTTAAACAAATTATTTTGTATTATTTTAATTATTTATATTTGTTGTTTACTGATAAATATTTCTGTAGCACTAATTACATGCTGTTGTACCCTGTTTAGGGCATCTAATTCAGCATCAATAATTATATGGGGTAACCTTAATCCTAATCCTGTAGTAAGCATCTGTGGTTAATATTATTATTATTATTATTATTATTATTATTATTATTCTATTCTAATTAAATGGACAATAATGCTGTAACAAGAACACAGTAAAATAATTATATTTAATAATATTTTAATGCCACTCATAAGGCTCTTGCATAATGGTTTCCCCTTCATTCAACAGGCAATATTGAGTACAGCTGTCCTGCCTCTAATGAATGTGAGATCACCAAGCGCCGCAGGAAGGCCTGTCAGGCGTGTCGCTTCACCAAGTGCCTCAAAGTAGGCATGCTCAAAGAAGGTGAGGTGGCAGCTAGCCAACACAACCACTCCTCTCTCTAACATTACTCAAGTACCTCACAGTGTATGGTGTGATCCGCAAGCAGTGTCAATGCCATAATCCTCTTTCTGTGTTTGGCGTGTGTAGGAGTTCGCTTGGACCGAGTCAGAGGTGGACGACAGAAGTACAAGAGACGCCCCGAGGTGGAGAATGCCACGTACCAGAGTGCACCAATACCTTTAAGGAAAGAGGGAGAGAAGGGTATAATACTATTTAAAACATATTTTATTACAAAAATAACTGAATCATTTCATGGTCTGCAATTGGTGCTACACTTGCTGCTTATTCAGCTTAGTAATGTTTAGTTTGTTTGTCTCAGGTTCATCCAGCATCATTGTGTCTCATCTGCTGGTGGCGGAGCCAGAAAAACTGTTTGCTATGCCAGACCCCCTGCAGCCTGATACAGCCCAGCGCACGCTCACCACTCTCTGTGACCTGGCCGACAGGGAACTAGTTGTCATCATCGGCTGGGCCAAGCACATTCCTGGTAAGTGAGAGCAATAAGAGGAACAGTGAGGCGGTTGGCAAGGAGACCCTCTCAAGTAAGCTATTCTGGTGTAAAGCGACTGGTTACTCACTCTCCTGTTGCTTCAGTTAAGCTAAAGCAAATTTACCACAGTTATGCCTGCCTTAGCCTTTGATGATTCACTGTCTGATTCATGGTGCACTTAAACTGGAAACCACTTCCACAATCTGGCTTTTATTTGTGTAACTTACTAAGGGACAAAGGGTTTTATTTCACTGCACTTTGGAAATGTAATGTTGCAAAGGGTGAAAATAAGCATTGGATTTTGAATATAGAGCTGTAGTTTGTCAGCATCAAATGTTGTTTAAAACAACTTTTAAGTATTGTTGATTTGCACCTGAATGCACAGGCCCCAATATATTTTAACTAATTGCTGTCATATAGTTTTGAACAAAATCAAAATTCATTTCAAATTTTGATGACAAAATTCACATTTAGAAGATATAAACATTCAAATCTTTCAGTTTCTCACTTCCGCAAAAATGCATCAGTGATTATTAATGACATCACTATGCACTGCAGCTTCTTGTCAGATCTTCTGACCAAGTAAACACTTGCAAATATAAGAAAAACAATAAATCATACCCAACAGTGTGTTGATTTGAACTCCTCCATGTTTATTAGTTGTATAAAATGTGAGGAAGAACTGCAAAAACTGGGATGCCGAAATGCATTGTGCGCATGTTATATTCTGTTAAATTAAGTCTGTTACACACAATTACAATATTGCATATAGTGAGTGCACCAGTTAGGAGATAAAATATACAAACAGTGAACATTTCCTTTCCCATCCTTTGTGGAATTAAGTCTGGTTTTGTGTTAATGTCACATAAACCTCTGCAGCACACACACACAGCTTGACATCATACAACAGATAATATGTGCGATTCAGAGTAGACAAAAAATTGCAGACTCATTTGAATTCTACACTGAATACCGTTTTTTTATAGTGGAGAAGCTGCTAGATGTGGCTTTAGCTCATTGGCTGTGGCTGGCCGAGCTGTGTTATAAATGAAACCCCACCAGCTGTTTTTTGAAGGGAAAGGAACTATTGTACTCAGTATGTCCTGCTTAGATTGAACAAAGTTGCTTGATCAAAGTTGCACTGGACCAAAATGAGATTTTCTGTGATCTAATATTGTGGCTTTATATATTTCAGATAAAGCCGCCCCTAAATGGACGTGGAACAAAATAATTACTTTTTTTTTTGCTTTATCAGTTAAACAGTGCTGACTGAATAGGCTCATTGGTGAGAATAGTTTGCAAATTGAAGTGCCACTTTACCTTTTCAGTTCCACGGTATTGTAATTTTACTAATTGTAGTAACAAAGGTTGCTTGCAAAAAGTAACAAAGTCCTATTTAAAAAAGTATTTTCCTTTATGGTTACTCTGTTTACTCATACACATTGCTAATATGAAGAGTTACACTCACACAAATGGTAAAAGTATTATTTGCTGGCCAAATGTCACTCAGATGCTTAATGTTGGATGGAAAGAGAGCAGATCAAATGCTAATATATCGATAACAGGCTAACATTTCAGAAGGCTATGAAAAGGCCATCTAGAAAACAGTTAGTAGCTTGTTAATCAATGCTGGTTCTCACATTTCTGCAGTGCTGTAAAGTGCTGATCAATCACAACTCTCTGCTGAAAACAGGTGCCTAAAGAAAGATTATAATCGAAGGCAACTGGAGCAGGTGAGTCAGAGCTACAGTCGGAATGTGGAAGACTTTCCTCTTAATTGGTGTCCTAGCTCTTGGAAGGAGCGATCGAATGGCTTTGTTAGTCTCTGGCTATTTTCAAGACATCCTATTTTAGAGCACTTTTAGAGCAGTGTCCATCGCATCTTGGTACTCATCAACAACTCGTATGCTGCTCTCCACACACCACTCACTGCACGTATCCACTGGATCTGAATTAAGTGGGCATTTTCAGGCTCGATAGGAGAAGAGCTGTTGTGACGTTGACGTTTCTGACAGCCTAAAAAAGTTGCCTAAGAAACTTTATGCAGATCAGTTGTGAAAAATGCCAGTCATAATGAAATGGAATCTAACAAGTATTTCAGAATCTACACATTGCTGGAGTTTTAGAATGCCACATCACTACTGTATTGAATACCCATTGTTTACACTAGGGCTAGGATTTGGGACCAGTTTGGCAATTTGATTAGGTTCAATTATATCATCTCTATGCGGTCTGTTTTTTGTTTTGATTTAAAGGGATAGTTCATACAAAAATGAAAATACTGTTATTAATATCTCACCGTCATGTTGTTCCAACCCTCTGAGACATTTGTTCACCTTTAGAACACAAATTAAAATATTTTAGATCTAATCCAAGAGCTCCCTCATCCTCCATAAACAGCAATGGTCCCAAGATGGAACCCAAAACATTTCATGTGACTTCAATGGTTCAAATGTAATCATACAAAGCTCCAAGAAAATGTGTGTTTCGAAGATGAACGAATGTCTCCAGGGATTGTAATAATTTTTAAACAACAACACAGATCCCTAAAAATGACAAAAAGACTATATTCATAATGCCAGGCTAGTAGATGGTGATGTCATGTTGTAAAGAAACACTACGTATCTGCACACATCCAGTCCTGTAGTCAATCACCATTGTTTTAGTTGTCAAGTACTCATGAGGCCTTTTTTTCACAAAAAAAGGTTTTATAGTTTACACGGTATCGTTTCCTAGGACATGCACTTTAAAACCCATTTTCAAAAGACCAAAAAAACCACAGAATCTGCATTTATTTTTTTTGACACTGATCCAATTTTTTGACCAAACTTTTCCCCTAATGAAATATAAACCATCTGTGTTTTTCTGCATTTTGGGCTTGTTTTCTTCTGCAGCATTGAGCATGTATGGTTAACCTCTCTCTGTGTTCCCCTCACCCAGGCTTCCTCTCCTTGTCACTGGCGGACCAGATGTCCGTGCTGCAGTCAGTGTGGCTGGAAGTGTTGGTGTTGGGGGTTGCTTATCGTTCTCTGGGCTGCGAGGACGAGGTGGTGTTTGCTGAGGACTTTGTTCTGGATGAGGAGATGTCTCGTGTGGCCGGTCTGACCGAACTGAATGCTGCCATCAGTCAGCTGGCACGCCGCTTCCGGGCCCTTCAGCTCGACCGCGAGGAGTTTGTCATGCTCAAGGCCATCGCACTCACCAACTCAGGTGCACTTCCTGTCACCATCTTCCTGTTAAGGACTCATTCATTCCACTTCTATTTTTATTCCCTGACCGACTGCTTACTATCTGATCAAAACCCATCTGACCCGACTGAGTCATGCAGTAATGAAGACCAGACACTATTCTGTTTTGTGTCGTGTCTTGTCATTGCCGGCGTGTGCCAATTCATCCCCCAGCCGGAAGAGCCCATGAAACTTTTGATTACTGTAAATAATAAATTCAACCCCCGTATCTGCTTCACCCACAGAATCTGTATTTGTTATGCAAATACTGGGAGTCGCATGCTTTGAATCTTGAACACACCCAAGAGCTCTTCCTTAGACCTCGCATATCTGTGTGTACATGGCAAACATTAACCCTCAGCAACACACTAGTCCATGCGTCAGTGACATTTGGCACACATGCAAAAATTTGCATAGTAATCATGTTATACATATATCAGATTTGTTTAATTGTTGTTCCGCACGTGTATTTGTAACTAGTCCTTGCAGTAATCCTCAGAACTGGATTTGGAGCATGCTCAATTTCTACAGGCATAACAATAAAAATGTCATGCTTCAGGGCACTGGCTCCCAACCCAGGGGTCATGACCCGCACTCAAAGGGTCACTAATGATTTACAAGCGGTTGTCTAGATCAGTCTAGTTTGAGTTATAAGTAGGGATCAAAAAGATACCAGATTAAAGGCAAACCAAAGAAATATAATATCCTTAATGCATGTAAGAATATAAATACCTAAATGTTTTTACTTAGAAGTTCTGTAAATACGGATGAAACAAATTTACTGAAAAACATCAGAAAAACTGACCCAGAAAAAAAAGAAAAACATTCGAGTTATTTGTCATTAATACTTTTTTTTTTTTTAACTGGTGTATTAAATTATGGTATAAACGAACATCTGGTTTCATTTGGAAGTTTTACTCAATAAGACTGAAACAAATAATTTCAAATCATAGGGTTATACTTCATCGTTATGCATCAGCATATTGGTATTTACATTTTGTTTTAACATAGTATAACTTATTTCAGGATCTCTCTTCTGTCTGCTGCATTCTTTTCCTCCTTATTTTCTTTTTCTTATCTTTTAAAAAAATAGTTACTCTTTCTATTATGTGCAAATTACAGGCTTCCCACCGGTCATGGAATTTCTGGAATATCATGGAAAGATAAAGGTCTATTCCAGACATTAAAAGCCAGATAGTTTTTATATTTGTTTGTCTACAATATGGAATAACTGGGATTTGAAAAATTTTGTTTTTCTATACCATATTATATCACACTGTTTCACGCTTATTTTTTTTTTTGTGCGATTTTTATTTTTATTTTTCAGCTCTATGTTATTTCTTTCGCTCTCATCGACTGGTCACTTCAGTTAATCCAGTCACTAGACTGTAACTGTTAACTAAGGCTAACGTGAGGATAATAGAAATGTGGAGAGATTTGGCTTCAAAGACTGGGCGTTAAAAAGTGGATGACAGGAAAGCTCATTTGCAAAACTATTGCGCTATCAAATATATGAGAGAGAGCAGTTTTTAGTCACACAAAACAGTAAGAGGTCAATTATCCATTGTTGTACTCATAGTGGCTATTAAAGTCATGCAAAATGATATTCAAGTTAAAAACACTGTAAAATATTATTATTTTAATGCATTTTTAATGTTATCTTATTAATATATAAGAACAACAGCGGCCTTTTTAAAAAAATAATTTTTTATTAGATGTCATCGAAATTCAGCTTTTTAGTCAAATATTTCGATTTTTGGCGTAAAGTGGAAATTACTCCAGGAATGATCATTTTGTTCTCCAAACACTTGGAATGGAAATTTGTCATCATTTTTGCAATTACATCACATGAATTGAACTTGCACCTTCACTAGAACCACTCCATTAATTTACTGTGATATGAGAGTCATAACACTCACCCTGTTCTTCCCCTCTCTCAGATTCGGTGTACATCGAGGACATGGAGGCGGTGCAGAAGCTACGAGACCTGCTGCATCAGGCTCTTCTGGAGCTCGAGGTTCAGCGGCGTCCCGATGACCCTCAGCGCGCTGGACGTCTCCTCCTCACCCTGCCTCTCCTCAGGCAGACGGCTGGTCGAGCCCTCACCACCTTCTACAGCATCAAAACCCGTGGCGGTGTGCCAATGCACAAACTCTTCCTGGAGATGCTGGAGGCCATGATGGACTCGCCCTAGACCACACACAACACATGGATGAACGATGAAGAAAACGGGCTCCAAGTTTGCCCAAAGTCTTTTTATGTGTGCGCAAGGGCTCCAAAAGTCAAAAGAAAACTATTTTGGGGGTTGAATATGAAGACAACGCTTTGTGTAGCTGTTCGCCGGTACTGGGCTTTTACATCCAATTCTTCTCCATTCATTTTTCAATGAGCACCACGTCAGCGTAGGCTTGGGTCAGTTTTAATATTTATATCAGTGTTAGAGAGGAACGTGTAATTCATTCTGTCACTTCACGGCCATCCAGATAAGTGTTTTAGGAGCTAACCATTACTGTAAACTCAGAGAAATTCATGTGCCAAGGGCGCCTACTGAGACTGCAGCAATATAAACTCTTCTCTGAATTGCACAATTCAGCGATGTTTCCTCCTTTACTGATAGTAGGCCATCGAAACAAGCTCTCGATCACTAGTTAGCTTTCTTTGTCTCCTTAAATCGGTGCATAAAAAGCACAGATTTAAGTTAATAATGTCTGTGTTAGTTGATAATGTCTTTTCTAATGCACTCGCCATACTACAAGTGCTATCTAACCTTGTCCCGCTAGCTTTTTGTGGAATATGCAAAGACTTACTGGAGGAAATACAGCTAAACAATCTTCAGTTTACTGGTATACACTGGTACTGCAAATGCATCATATTACAGAAAGCAATATGAAAGATTTTCATAACTCATTTGATGTCACCCTTTTTTCAAAAAAAGAGCGGCTGCCATGCCACGTTCTGCTTCGAAATGAAATCTAGTATTGGTGTAGTCGCGTAAAGGAAAAAAAAAAGTTTTTTGATTGTAGAAAATTTTCAGGCCGTCCTTTGTATAATAGCAAGTTATTTTATCGTTTTGGGATGCAGATTGAGTGCATGGGAGATTTTGGGTACTATAAATGCTGAACTGAACCAACAGTGCGTCTAATTCAGGGTAAATGGGGATTTGTTTTCCTCCTGTAGGCCACTACTGTAGTTTGATATTATTATTTTTTGCTGTGATATTTTTTCGGACGCTGTTGGACCTTCGATTCTTCAGAAGACACTGGCCTGCTTGTGAAAGACTCGTTTGGAAAGACTTTTCAGAGGAAAGATCATTTTCCACACTGTAATCCTTCATTCATTCATGGACACAGCTGGACAGCCAATTGGTTCTGTGATATTCAAACTGAAAGCCTCTGTGGCGCAGAGCAACATTAGATGCAAATTGGAAAGCCTCACGAGATGAGCTCAATCAGACTCTTGGTTTAAGTTGTGTTTGTGTGGTCTCCTCATAGTTGTTTGTTTGCAGACTCTTGTCTGGTATTATATGCAATCATACTCCGTTAAGAGTGCTACAACTCTGCTACCTTTTATTTATTCTAAAGGTGTGAAAACAGGAGGAAGAAAAGCCAGTTGCCATTTTTTGGCATCTTTACCAATTTAAGTACTAAAAAAAGATAACCACTGTTGTCCAGAGTCAGATCTCGGAGGTGAAGCCACATCTTCAGGGTGATTTTTCACTGTTCGCAGCAATGATTGTATGTGCGCTCGCAAAATGGTTCCCACGCCATAGACGAAGGTAGAAAGAATCTTCCAAGATTGATATTTATAATGTTTTCAGCTCAATATTAGGATCTGCTGATTTCTAGTCCAAAATACTGAGGGGACGCATCGTGAGAATCATGTGAGTTTCTGTTGCTCATTCTGTGCTTGACTTTAGTGTTTGGTTTTTCATATAGACTATGAAGCTTGGCCTCAGGTTTGGTAATGAAATAAAGCAATTCATTTGGGAGAATGTTATGAAACGTCTGTTTTGTATTGAATTGTTTTTTAGATTTCTCTTTTTGTGATTAAAGTACTAACTTTTAAGACATATGAAAGCCAGTGGATGTTATATTCCTGTGTCTTTTTTTCTGTGACATTTTCATTCAAAATGGTATTTGTAGATTTTGGACACGTGTGTCGATCACTGCAAAACATCCTTTTTTTTTCTTCCTTTTGTTTTTTAAAATACAGCCAGTTTGGCTGTTAAGGGAATTTTGGGATATTTCAATAGACTCTGTTTAATTTTGGATTCAATCTATATATGTTAAGCTAAAATATGATTTTCTAACATTGGAGTATGTTTTTTTCTTTTTCTTTTATACACAGAAGTTAATGTCTCTCCCAAGTGGTTATTGGGATGTCATGGGTTGTGTACATAACCATGAATGAGTGGGTCCATTCAAAGACAGCTGTAAAATATGTCAATGTTTGTGTCAATAATAACTCTAATATAACAATGATATTATAGTAGTGTTTTCAGAATTGTAAGCGTTATATATATAAAAAGCCATTTTGTCTGTCAGACTTAGTACATAACATGATTGAGAGATCAATTAAATTCATGGCTAGGTGTATTTGTGTGGCTGTGGATATTTATGTAAATGAGCAATACCAGAATTTACCAAAATGTTTGTTTTCACATTTTTTCTGTATATTGATATACTGTAAAGCAAACCTCAACAGTAACACTAGTGATAACAGTCGATAGTAATAATAAGAACTACAGTTAAGAATAAATCAATATTTGTATTCCAAAATGTTGTATTTAAAAGATTAAAATCTATTTTTTACTCAATTTGCGGATGTTTATTATTATTATTAATATTATTGTTCTGGTATTTGTGTGGGTTGAAGTCAAATGTTTGTAAATGTCTGTGCTTCTTTTTTGTTTCCTTTTTGTAAAGCTCAGTGGTTCTGCAGTAGTAATAATAGTACTATTTCAACACTTTGTTCATATTGAATCACTGTGAAGAGAAAGCAAACACTAAAACACCACAGGATAAAATAGAAGTATTTTCAAATATTGTCAGTGTCAATGTGTTTTGTAATAAATTAACACTCGTCATACTCACTTGTCGTTGGATTTCTATGTCGTTTTGTTCTTATCCTGTCTGTTTTTTTTTCTTCATGTGGCTGCAAAATGAATTATGTAGCTATTTTACAACGAATGAACGTCGTTTTTAAAAAAGCCTCTTGTCCATTCCATTGTTTACATCTTGAAAGCAAAACTCGGAAAAGACAATTCGATGACAATTCCAGTTTAAGTTTATGAGGCATATTTGTAGAAATGTACCGACTTTAATCCCCACCCCTCGAGCGTTTTCACAAATTGTCGTAGAAGTGGAGCTAACTTGAACAGTAAATCTCACCATTTTTCTCTGAAGTAGAAACATCATTCAGTCAAAAACATCGTCCCACCTTGATATGTGTCCGTTTATTAGTGCCATCATGTGGTTAAGTACTATATAATGTCCTTTTACATGAACGCGCCTGCTCGAACAGCGGACAAACAGCGCCATCGTGAGGCCTTTTATTGTACAAAGCTGTAGGCCTGTGTTTAGTTTTAGCTTTACAGCTGAGTCGGTTAAATTCATCACCAAAGAAACTAGTTGTACCAGTTACAGAAGATTGGTTTCATGACTTCTTATGTCAGTCATTATGCCTATTATGTGGCTTTATCTTAGTTGCCCTCTTATTTTAGATGAGTGTATAGATGACAGCAAACTAATTATGAACAAACCTTTATAATAATTCTCTGCATGAATAGTTTTAATGCAATAATTTTCATGAATAATGCATATTGTGGTAAGTGTGTGAAACAAGCAGTAAACTCATTTCTGTTCTTTAATTGATAGCTTTGCAATTTGTCATAAGTTATATAATATTGCATTTTCTCCCACAATATTGCAGATGCCCAACTGCCTTTCCTGGCTGTATTTTTGCCTTTAAAAATGCAAAATTATCTTTAAAAACTAGACTGGCTTGAGAAACCCAAAAGTTGAAAATAGTTTTTAAAACTAAAGCCTTGTTTTAGTATGTTACTATCGTATTTTTAGGAAGTTTTCTAAAATGTTTTAGATATGTGTAAAATTTGTTTTAGAATGCATTCCACTTGCATGTGATTCCCGTTTGGTGATTTGTTTTGGAACGAAATAACACCTTAGAAATACAGTAGGCCTAGGCTGTTTTTAGAAGGCTAAACAAAAACTAAGCTTCCCCTTAGCGTTGTAAGAAGTTTTGATTGATTGATTGATTGACAATAAACTTAAAGATAATCTAACCTATTGGAATTTTCTATTTTAACTTGGCTAAACACTATGGCACATGTGAGGTGTGTTTTAAAGATTTAAACTCCCCCATATCATTCAGAACAATGCAAACATAATTCAGGAAAAGCTGTATTGTCTTTAAATATTTTCTTAGCAACAAAACTTAACATTGAATAACTTGTTAAAACCAGGTTAAAACTCTGCCTCAGTGTTTTGCGTCAACTTGTTGAATCATGTTTTACCTATTTGCCTAATTCAAAACATTGTCTCAATTGCATCATCCTCTTTCCAGGAAAAAAAAACGTTAATCTTCTATTTGAAGTCCCCTCCTTTTCATTGTCTTAATATTGTTTTGTTTTAAAATTATGCCCTTTGACACTCACAGCCAATTAGCTTAGTCTTGATGATATCATGGAACCTCAGAGTTCCATTTAGAATTCTGGCCTCAGATATGAAGCAGATATAAAGAAGCAGAGCTGCAGTAAAGTGAAAGATCAACTTTGCGGCATCAAAAGCAGATTTCTGCAGCATATCATGGCCTTCAGGAAAAATAGAACATATTTACAATATATATTGTGGTGAGAAGAGGGATAAACACAACACAAAACGGTTTATTTACAACAGTGCCAGTGAAAGTGAATGGGGAAAGAATAAGAAGTGCTGGTGTCTGGTCCTTTGGTAGGTGAGTGCTCATTCTCCAGGGTGAAGGGTGTGTGGTTCTATGCGGGAGTGGACACCAATCTAGCCGAGAGAGAGAGAGAGTTAGCTCCCGCAAAATCTGGGGCGTGGAGTACTAGGGACGAGGAGAAAGCTTCCTTGAGCCTCACGAAGGCTAGCTCCCCTGTTGGGCTTCAGGGAACCCTGTCAGGTTCCCCCTTCTTCGTCAGGTCTGTCAATGGGCTGGCTATGGATGAGAAATTAGGGATAAAACACCTATAGTAGCCCGGTAACCACAAAAAGCACTCCAGAGTAGATAAAGGGCACTACCAAGGCACTACCGAGTCTTCTACATGAGACATTGGTACGCGCTGAAGTTGGATGTTTCATTTAGTTTCCTAAAGTCCTTACAAAAGCAGAGGGTGCTGTTGGGTTTTGGAACCATCACCACTGGGCTGGACCATGGGCTACGGGATGGTTCGATTACCCCTAACTTCGACATCTTCTTCACCTTTTCCTCTATAGCCAGCCAGCAAGCTTTTGGAACCCGGTAGGGCTGCTGTTGGACGATTATTCCAGGGGGTGTACGATGTTGTGGTGGATGACAGAAGTCCTCCCGGGCCAGTGACTGTACACATACTTCAACTGACTGACCAGGGTGTGGAGTTCTGTCTTCTGTGTTGGGGATAACTGCTCACTGAGATGGATGAAGGGTCAGGAGCTGGAAGGGAGATGGAATCCAGCATTTTAGGAGTTTAACATGAGAGATTTGCTCCTCCTGCCTCCTTCTTGGCTGACGGACACAATAGTTGACCGGCCCAACCCATTCGACGATGAAGTAGGTTCCTTTCCAGGTGGCCAGGAATTTGGACGTGGTGGTGGGAACTAACACCAGCACCTTATTACCAGGATGGAATTCTTGGTGTTGGGCAGGCTGGTCATAGAGGCGACGATTGGGCACACTGGGGTTTGGAGAAATGTTTGCAGATGAGGAGCATCACTCTGTCGATCCACTCTCTCATGCCCCATACGTGCTTGATGAGTGATCGTTAAGGGTCAGGGTCCTGCTCCCAGGCTTGCCATGCCACATCTAGCAGTAGCACTTCACAGATTCTAAGCAGCACATACAGGATCATTAGGTCCCAGTCACGCCCATACTTGGGTACATCCACTGCAGGGTCTGGTTAAACCTCTTGATGAGTCTGTCTGTCTGAGGATGGTACACGGATGTCTGCAGCTGTTTTACCTTCAGAAAGTGGCAGAGGTCTGCCATCAGCCAAATTGGCACTGCCTCAGTGTAACGTGTGTCATATTCCAGGATCAACAGGATGTGTTCATGAACATGATCAGGCTTCAGCAACAGGCCCACCAGGTCCAGACCAATGTGGTCGAAGGGCACCCCAATAATGGGTAAAGGATTTAGCGGGCTGGGGAGAGGCCATTGTGGAGAGATCATCTGGCAGGTAAGACAGCCCTGGCAGTACATCTTGACATGCGCTTCAAGCTCGGGCCAGTGAAAACGTTTGTGGATCCGTTGCGCCATATTGTCAGGCCCCAGATGGCCTACCATCAGATGGGACTGGGCCAGCTCCAGTATGGGGACTTTACTCTTCAGTACCACAAGGAACCAGATCTTCCTCTCCCCCATCACTGGGTGACACAGTACAGCAGACCATTTGTAATAGCGAAATAGGGAAGTGCGTGAGGTGCTGGGAGTCTGTCGTCACCATCCACCATCCTTACTTGGGACCAGCAGTTTCTCAGGGCGTCATCTTCCCGTTGCACCCTTCCGAAATAACCTCCAGTGGTAACCTGCTAATAAAAATCATGGAAGAGATTAGCACAAGAATATATAGACTCACCCCCTTGATCGCTTTCAAGGGCTGACTGGTGGTCTCATGCTGGTTTAGCACAGGGACGCCGATCTCGATGGGACAAGCGGCTGGACTGGCTGTGATGGTGACCCGTTGTGCTGGTACATGCGGGGTGTCTCGATGCATGCATGTAATATGATTGCTGGCTTTGCTCCCTTCGCAGAGCTAGACGATTCCCAGTTGCACCAACATAAACATCATTCCTCAGGGGCTCCAGGAAGTAGTAAGCCCACTGTGACTCCCAGTTAAGAATGGTGCTATAATTCTTGCCCACTCCATCTTGGGCCACACCTCTCTCTTAGTGATCCGGGAGCAGCAGCTTTTGTTCCATCTTCTCCTGTCTCACTGCGGGCTGCTTGGACAACATCTGCTGGCGAGTGGAGATTTCAGTGAGGCAGCAAATGATGTCATCTATGTTGCCAATCCATAGTACATCCTGCATCCTGAACTATCAGGGGATGACTGCCTGTCCAAGACAAGGATGAAAAAAATGCTGTGGCACTGCCTTCTTGCCCCGACTGACCAGTTGTGTGGTCATTGCACAGTCTGCTATAGTCTGCATCCAGGAATCTTGCATCAATCTGAAGGATCAGGTTATGAATGGCCCTTTCAAGATAGAAGGCCCTGCATTTTGGCTGAATGACTTTCAACAGATCAAGAGCGCATGAACCAATGTCAGAAAAGGCGCCAGTCCATATAGTGCAGTCTGCATCCAAGAAACCTACAACCAATTGAGAGAGTTGTGGGAACTGAGCAAGGCCGCTGCTGATGAGCATCACCTATCACCTGTGAGTCACACCAGTGTGGAGTCCAACAGAGAAGAGGAAAGGATTAAAGTAGGAGTGACGAAAGAGGAAGACAAGAGAGGACCAGGCCTGGAACACATTATGTTTAATTTCAGTTTCTATTTGCGGCAGTCGTCCATGAGGGCCTGTTGCAGCTCATGCAATTTCTATTTATGTTGTTGATTAAAGTATTTCAAATGTTTGCTGGTTTCTCACCTCTCTCTACCCTTAAACAGTGAGTTTGAACCATATTACATTGGTGTCGAAGCCAGGGATGAAGAAGGAACATGCTGTTGGAGAGCCCTCGCCACTGGGAAAGTTTGCAGTGCCATCAAGGCTGGAGAAGCAGAGTCTCCTTCTCACTCTGGATGGATAAACTCACCACTGTCCACTGCAACCTGGAGGGGCGGCTGCCATCTGTGAGGTGATGGAAGAGTCACCCCTATTCACCAGAAGCTGAGACCTGCTGCTGTTCGCCAGGATGGGAAGGAGCAGGAGACAGGGAGCTTACTGCCATAGAAAAAATCCAGGGAAGTCACTGCCGTCTGCCAAGAGTCAAAGCCTGCTACTGTCCACCATGATGGGGACGAACAGAGAGAGCAAGGGAATGGAGGGGTGGCAGCTGGGTGCCGGTGAGATAGTGGGGGACTGTAGGAATGGAGCTAAGTGCTGATGAGCATCATTTGTGCATCACACCTCTTTTGAGTTCAGGTACCATGAGTCAGGGACTCTCAGCTTGTTGAGGACCAAGCGACAACATAATTGAAACCTGGCCCATTTTTTCCCCTCTCTCAGCAAAGTTACCAGTCCATATAGTGCAGCCTGGATCCAAGAAACCTGCAACCATGTGAACAGTCAGGATTTGACTGCAGCGGAAAAATGTTGGGGCACTTCATTCTTGACTGGATGACTGTCAATGGCTCAAGAGGATACAGTATTATTGTGCACCTTGGCCATCTGGAAAATATGGGAACGGCTGTCGGTCCAAGAAATGTTTGAAGAAATGTTGTGGCACTGCATTTTTGCCTGGACTGACCAGTTATGTAGCCACTGCACGGTCTGTTATAGTCTGCATCAAGGGACAATCAGGGCATTCATGCCCATTTAAGATAAAAGGAGGAAAGTTGTGGCACTGCATTTTGACTGGATGACTGTCAACGAATCAAGAGGTCATGAATTCCTTATTTAGGTCAAAGATGAGATGTCCCAGTTTGATGTCTGCATCAAATTTAATTAACAAAAGTTATTTAGATGAACAGTATGCAAGCAAAGTGTCTGCTTTAATGTTTTATGTAATTATGTAAAAATACCAAAATATGGGTGAAATAATATTTCAGCATAATTTGGCATATAGAAGCATAACAGATATGGCATATTCATGTAAAAAAAAAAAACAGGCCTACTTAAAATATAGAAAGGAACAAGAGAGATCAGAGAGAATAGAAAATAACAAGAAACTAATATAGTTTCATATTTATTAACTATTGTTACACTGAATAACAGTTTAGGTTTAGACTAGAGTTTCATAGAAATGCGCTTTACAAAAAGTCACCTCATTGTTTCATTATTTTATTTTTTTAAATGATATCATCTGGGCAAGAGAAAAATAGTCAACTGGACAGACAGTTAATTGCTTATGTTAAGTGCTCTAATAATAACAGTAAATTAACTTCATTGCTGTAATAAAGTTAATAAAAAGGATCAGTCGCAGGTGATCTGATGAAACCCTCAGGGCGGGGAGGCAGAGGCGTGACAGCAGGATGAGTGTTGAGTTCCTGCAGTCGCTGCTCCTCTTTGCCGCTCCTGCCGCTGATATATAAGCCGATGATTTCCACTCCACTGCTCCAGAAAGGCGTCCGTGTCGCCCATCGCATTTTTAGACAACTGCACTGCACACCGATCACCAGCATGCCTATCAAGGTAAGAACTCACACGCGGGATACCAAGAGACAGGACCGTAAGCGACGTTTACGCATGACCTTGGCGCTATTTTGGCCGCACTGTGCCTAAAACGCATTAACTTAGATGTTTCCGGAAAACCGTGGCGGCCATGAATGTTTTTATAACGCGCATTTCATAAGCACTACTCTGCTGTGACGTGAGCAGAATGAGATTTTTTGTCTATTTTCTTTTCCTGATTCTTATTCAGCAAAATAATTTATTCAGATTTGATTTAAGCGCTCAGTAAAAGTCAGACTTTAGTTAAATATGTAAACATTTGTGACGCAACGCTAGTAATAACGATGCAACTAACTAGTTCAGCAGGCTAACTAACGGATTCAAAGAATGTGACTAATGATTCGACTGTAGCGTTGTTTGCGCTTGACGCGTTGTAGTTATTGATTACTAATAACATGGTATACTAAGTACTATGGTTTAGTGTTGGATTTGTAGTAAACATATGGTTAATTTTCGTAAGGGCAGACAAGTTAGGTTTTGCCCACCCTTTACAAGAACTAACCATGGTTTCATAAGTGTGCTAACTTTTTTATGTTAACTACATAAACTAGTTTTATTTGATTTATTTCTAAAACCATGGTAATATTTTTATAAGAGCATGCAATGGGAATTATGGATAAACAAAAAGAACAGAAATCAATTTACATAAGTTATATTTGAAGGAATAAATCACTCAAAATGTAATCCAAGATGTAGATTACTTTTTATTTTTCAGTGAAGTGTTTTTTTTATGGCTGAAACTGTGGTCATTGGTGATTCATAAAATGCAAGTCAGCCTCTAAAAATATTTTTAAATGTTTTTACCAAAAACATCAATTATTTTTGGGAGATTAGTTCCTTTAAGTATAAGTGCACATGATCTGAAAGAGCCCTTGTTGCTTATGAGTCATGAACAAGTTTTCATGGTTCCTAGACACGCTGCTGTTCCTTGATTATCCAGTTCAACAACCATTAAACTGTAAGTCTATGAAAGTCTGTGCTGTGGTAGTATGACTTCATTTCTCTAATGATTTACACACTGTATTGTGTTTTAACTGTTTAAAAAATTCTAAACATTTCAATTAAAAACTGTAAATTTTCTGCCATTTTTCATTTTTTTACATTTTTGAGGAAAATCTCATAGCATTGTTCAGTGATTCACAACACTTATCAATTAAAAAGAAAATCATACAATCGTTCTTTTTTTTCATCCATATAGTTCTAAAAAATAGGAAACTTGATACATTTTGTTACTGAAAATCGTGTCCTCTGGTGTGACACGTATGTGCTCATTTTAAATGGTCAATTCCACTAAAAACTTTAATTAGTTGAAGGATCCCTTTCAAGATCTTGTGACTGAAGCCCCCTGTCAAGAGTTGTTTTTCTTGATTTTTGCAATGTCACATCATAGGACGTATTTAAGGTACAGTTCAGTAAAAATGAATAAAAACAGTGAAAGAATGAATAACCTTATATTTTCTTCAAGTTCAAACTACATAAATATATCCATTTTTTCTGGTGTTTTACAAAAGAAGTAACATATAAGAACACCTTTTTTTTTTTTGTCAAATCAAGCACCGAAGCGTCAGACTTTAGTTCATACTTTTTTTTAATGCAGGAAAGACTGATTAAGTCACTTTTGATTTTGAAATTGGCCTTGGTTTGCGGGAACAGTATCTGTCATCAGAGAACTTGTTTGTTGTTTGTGTCACTATGGAAATGAATTGAATCACCAATGAATAATGGATTAGGAGGAGTCTGATCAGTTTTATGTTATTTTTCCTGCTGCTCTTGTTAAGGTTGGTCAGCGTCTCCCAGCTGTGGAGGTGCAGGAGGAAGACCCAGGAAACAGCATCTCAATGGCTGAACTCTTCAGTTGTAAAAGAGGAGTGCTGTTCGGCGTCCCTGGAGCCTTCACTCCTGGATGCTCTAAGGTACCAACATTCAGATGCAACAGAGCTGTAAAACTTCTCAAACAAGGACAAAGGCTTGATTTTTGTGCATCAGGAACCAATAGTTGGAGCATTGTGGTTTGCTATTGGCTGATCTCATGTGGGTGACCAGTTGATCCCGCCCTCATGCTAGTAAATGCATCATCAGAGAAGGGAAGTTCCCCTCATGTTGTTGAAAGAGGAAGTGAAAGTTATTTCGAAAAAACCCTCAAACCCTCTTGTTTTTCATTCTAGAATCACTGTTTAAGTCATAATATACATACTTATTTATTAACAACATCACATTAAAATGACTCTGAAAAGTTTGAATCAATAGGTGTACATAAGCTGTACAAAAGTTTACATTTTTGATTGCATGGTCACTTTTAACAGAAGGTCAGCCAATTGTTATATCTTTCATATATATATATATAATTTAGCATTTTTTAAACTTCTTCTTCTGCTAAGAAGCTTCTAACTTTAACTAAGCTAAAGCTAAGTATATGGTGTGAATGGTGATCTTTAACACATTAGATAGAATATAAGAAAATGTAGCATGGCTCAGTAATATTTATTTAAGGGTTTCACAGTGCATCCGGTTACAAAAATACATGATTCTAGACCTGAAACGCAATGCTCAAACGATCCCAGAACAAATGTAAAGACACAAATGTGTGAAAGAAGGATAATAAAGATTATTTGTCTGTTGTTGTTGTTTTTTCTTTTTCTCAGACTCATCTCCCAGGCTTCATACAGATGGCTGGGGAATTGAGGGCCAAAGGTGTAAATGAGATTGCATGCATTTCTGTAAATGATGTGTTTGTTATGTCCGCCTGGGGAAAACAGAACGGAGCAGACGGCAAGGTGGGGAAGCTCTCCACCCTTAATTAACATTGCTGATTTTTGGACTAAAATGCAGTGTAATTTGTGTCTGAATGGATTCATCTACTGAGTCATTAAATGCTTGATGTATTCTAGGTGCGGATGTTGGCTGATCCCACAGGAGCCTTCACTAAGGTCAGATTTGCTCTCGAAACACCTACATTCACGAGAAGACCATTAATTTCTAGACCTTTTTATGGAGAAAAATCACCACAAAGCTTGAAATATTACAGGATTATACGCGACTACATGTATAATGTTTTTCTTAACAGGCTGTGGATCTCGTCCTAAACAATGCTGAACTGATGAAGGTGCTTGGGAATTTGAGATCTCAAAGGTGAGATGACCGCCTCCCAGAACAAAACATCTCCCTCCCTAGTGTCAACTTTATTTCACGACCCAGGAGAAAGCTATTGTCTGTCAATGTGTGAGAGGCTATAGGAATATGACTAGAAGGAATAAGTGCAAGTACCAATTAGCAGAGTTTAAAGATGTTTTAATCATTATAGACATCTTGAAATGACTTTACTCAAAAAGAGCTGAGAACTTATGCAATAAAATCAAAACATATCTTTTATTTAATCTTTACAATCCCATAAGAACCACTTGTTTGGTAAACAAAGGCACAGTAGCTCTCTCATATAATACATCCACTAAAAGGCATTGGAAATATTACACGTTGTACTGTACATAAATCAACTAAACGTTTGTGTATTTATTAATAATGAAATTCATACAAAAACTGAGTAAATGTATATTTACACAAGTAAATAAATAGATTGAAAAAAACTGTAGATTTCTGTGGGTACAGATTCCATGTGGGGCTAAAAATACGTGTTCAAAATTCATTAGCATCAGCAACCATGTTTTTTGATACGTCAGTGCCCCCGTAGATATTAGCGGTACACCGGACAAAGACACTACATGCCAAATTTCAGGTCAATTAGATTAGATTGTGGAGTTATGCGATAAAGCCATCATGCAGACAAACGCCTTGTTTTTAGTTTGACCAGATTGAGCTCATACAGATTTTTTCACTCTGTTGAAGAGATTATTTTAGTAAAATCCACCTATTTTAAATGTTTTGGCTCCCCCTTGTGTTGATCAATTTTGCTACAGAAAATCGTTCTGAACTGGTTTGGTTCCAATTGACTTTTAACCTTGGACTACTCAACAAAAGTTTTGCGAACAAGTCAGGAAATAAAATCGGAGATAGTTTTGATCATTTCTTAAGCCAAAGATTGCATTGTCTAGAGAATCACAAGAAATTTCATATTTTTGATCACTGTAGTACCCTATTGGCCAATTTGTATTAATAAGCAGTTGAACAGGTAAAAGAGTGTAAATCAGTCCATATAACAGACTAATTTTGCACAGCTAAACCTAGTAGAATCAGAGGACACAAGACTTGTATTGAGATTTCAAATGTCCACGAGCACTTCTGTTTAAAAATAAGATGGACACTCTGATATTAAATGTGAAACTAACAGGATAGAAGTGTAAAATTCAGTCTCATTTTGATGGTGAAGTGACATTCATAGGTGCTTCTCTTGATCCTGATTGGTTGTTTGTGTGCAGGTATGCCATGCTGATTGAAAGTGGAGTGGTGACTAAGCTCAGCGTGGAGCCTGATGGGACGGGCCTGACCTGCAGCCTAGCCCCAAACTTTCTAACTGAGGTCTAAGAGTTACTGACTACAACCAATTAATCAATCACCCTCTTGTCATAAACCTGATGGCCCAATTATAATAAAAAATAAATAAATACAGTTATGTAATGATGTGTAACATTGACAACACTATTGCTTATGTTGTGGGAAAACCCATGTGAAAACTTGTTTACTTGAGCAGTAATTCATTTCTTCCTATTTTAACGTGGGAACAAAGCACAAGTTTGGCTGTACACCGCACAAATCTTTGATTCTGACTGTAACGTGTTGTAACCTATATTATTTACCCAAGCAGCAATAAACATTTTCTTCATGACTACATCCAATCTGGTGATTTCTTGCAGTAATAATAATAGAAGTGCCACAGAGTAAAAGAATGGAAGCATGATTTATGACAGCATATTCACAGTATTTTACAGACGGACGCGTTGAACTGAACAAAGTTTTATATTTTTCTTATCAGCTGTAGATAGACAGTAAATTACTTTCAGTCTAGAACAACATAAGATCATAATTAATATTTATTTTACAAAAAAGAAAAGAAAAAAAAGCATGAACGAGTACTTTATTTGTCACATACGTCCCATATTTGACACGACAATTTAAAACATACGGAAACATTGAACCGCAGAGTTGGGGGGGGGACTATTCACAAAAGAAGAAAAACGTGGTCTTAGTGTCTTCCTGAGTCATTTTTTTTTTCTCGCTCTGTTTATATTTTTCCTCGTTTGTCTCATATTTTTGCTCTGTAAACGTATGATTTCCTTTGTGGAGAACTTTTTCCATCAGAAAAACAAGAATGTTATAGAAAAAATAATAATAATAATTGGAGGAGGAGCACAAAATCTGAAAAGCACCTCGCGGTTCAGTTTCTGAAAAACCTTCAATATGAACTCATTTCACAAACGCAACATCTGGGATCTTTCCTTGTGCCTGTAAAAGAAAAAAAAGAAAAAAAGTTACTTTTACAATGAACACGGGACTTTTGATTGATTATCTTAGTGTGAATCATAAGTAAGTGACACTGGCTTACCTTGAGGCCTGTGAAGATCTGAGCGGCTCTTTCAAAATCCCAATCATTGTCTTGTAGGCACCTGATTAAAAGAATAAAAAGAAAGTGTGACCTTAATGTTCAGTCCATCTTTTTTTGACTCTACAACAACGCAGTCCTTAATTGAGCCCTTACTTTTGAGACCACTCCAGGTTCATTTCGGATTTCTGTGAGAAGGCAGCAAGCATTTCTTGTTGGTGGGCAGACAGAGTGGGCACAGGGCTGCTGGACGGTGTGGGTGCTGGAGCAACGAATGCACGGCGAATCTCCTCCGTTGTGGCGTTTCGAACGAACAGCTCGTCATTCACAATACACAGACTGAAAGGTTGAAAATAGGTTAAAGTTACACTAATGATTAGACCAATGCCATGTGTTTAAATCAAACAAATGAGACTTTCAGACTTACCCAGTGTTTCCTGCAGGAACAGCGATGAACACCCGGGAAAAGGCTCTGTAAGTCTCTCTGGACTTTCCATCCACTTTAAAAGGAGAAGAGGAAAAAAAAATGGTTGCGCATCATACAGCCAAACACTCTGAAGCATTTAAGATTGAGGAACTTACTTTCTTTGAAAACTCCGCAGACTGTAAATGCCAACAGCGTAGCCTGACAATAAAAGGAGGAAATAAAAACCACAAACCTTAATGTGAAATACGAAACAGACTAACAGCGTGGAAAGTTGCACTCACTGTGTAGGTGTTGACATCAATGACAAATGAGGCGATGTCATGCTGTGTTTTGGGGAGTTCGTTCAGGAAAGCCACCACATTCAATCGCGTGTGTTTGATCAAACGAAACCGTGTTGCTGAAATGAAAATGGTATAACTGTCAAAAAAAGACACTAAACAGTAGGCAAAATCTAATCATTTCAACACAAACTTGCCCAAATTGTGGTTAAAAAAAAACAACGGTATTTTTATTCAGGGTCTAAAATGAATACTTGCCAAACACCAAATATGAAAAAAAAAGTGTTTGGGCATGTACAAAACACACAAAATGTTTATATACACATCTAAAATGCCTTTTTGCATTTTGCAAAATGCAGCATAGAGTGCAACAGGATCCAGACACAGCCCCTACAAGGACCTGTAAACAGAAGCTTGCAATGCTTGTCCCTTCTCAGAGTTTTTCTGATTGGTCCACTGCTTTGCAACTAACACTGATGAGTGGCGCTGTGTGTAAAAGTTGAAGTTAGTTTAACTTTACATGGCATCTTAAAACTCTCTGCTTGTGTGAGTGGCTGGAAAAGACATGAAAAATGAGCATAACAGTCATGCACGTCCATCAACTGTGTTTACATTTACAATGTGTTAAAATTTAGATTGTGTATCCCAACGTCCCCGTTCTAAAATTAAATAAATGCGCGCACAGTTTAATGGCCAGTTATATTCAAATATTTATTTAGGCGGCATATTTTCAAAGCAATTGGCAGATATTACTTTAGGCCATGGCAATTAAATATATGAACCTAGAAACCATAGAACCTTGAAATAAACAACAGAAATGAAAGAAAGGCTTGATGTAGATTATTCAGTAATTACTTACTAGGGTCTTTCATGCGCTTGATATTGCGGCTGTCTTTCTGATAATCCCCTAAAGTACTTCTGCAGACACATAGATTGAGAAAAATACTCAAAAACATGTCAAATGATGGCACACCAGATTATATGGTTTATTAAAAGAAATAAAGTGGTGATGTTTGAAAGAATGATAGCGTACTTTGAAGGGTTCAGGGAAATGAAGGGAATGCTGAGGGAGAAAGTGGCTCCGTCATGATAGGCGTCCAGCAGTGGCTGTCTGTCTCCTGAGTCGTATACGTTGTAAAACCTAAACGATGAGACAGATGTGTGACCATTTTACTCTGACACAACACTAATTTATAAAGACCAACATATACATACTGTTGCAGGAAACAAAGGATGATGTTCTTGATTTCCTCGGAGCAGAAGTAGCTAGCCTGTGTTCACAATAAAAGACAGAAATTAAGTATAGGAGTCAACTGTGGATTACTCAAAAATGAAGAACGTATAAAAACTACTACAAACCTTGCAAGGCGGAAGAGTGGATGGACCATCATCTAAGTCAAAACCAATGGGAGGTGGAAGGTCATGTCCATCCTGTTGTTTAAAAACCGAGAAATGAGCAAAAAGTACAATTAAAATGAACATGAAAGCATATTCAAGTTAGCATACTTGTATGTTCAAACACATACAACAAAGCGACACCAAGAGTTAAACACTGGGGATTTCCTACCAGTTTGAGCAGCTTGGGGAATCGTTCCCGAATGGCACTGTCCAACAATCACAAAGACAGAACAAGAGAGAGTTAGTACGAGACACATATGCGCCAATGAAATATCCCACATGAACACCCAAAAACTTGAGCCGGGGCATCTTAAGTGTTCAGTAATCAGAGAAAACATTTACTTACAGATAATTATCCATCAGGCTTGAGATATTGTGATACTGTGAACTTACTTTCACACAGACGTTAATGTACACTACCATTCAAAAGATGAGGCTGGTGTGATTTTTCTGCATGCATTTCTACTAAAACATAGTAATAACCGTAATACTACAAGATATTTTATTTTAATACATTTTTTAAAAAATCATATTCTTTGGCAAAATAATGGCAACGATTCAGTGTCACATGATACTTAACAAATAAGATGCCAATTTGCTGTTCAAGAAAGTTATCAACAAAAAAAATATTTTTATTTAAAGTCTTGATGATCAGAAAGCAACAAAAAGCATTTATTTGAAATAGAAATGTTTAGTTTAAGTCTTTAATATAACATTTACATAATGTAAATTACTTTAAAAAATTAATAATTTAAAATAAAAAAACACTACTAACCTCAAACATTTCAACAGTAGTGTCTTTAACCAACAAACAAAAACAATTCCTTTCAATTTGAACAAATAGCTCAAGATTTCCTCAATAATTAATCAAGTTTGTCTTGTACTTGTAAAAATGACAAAAACACACGCTTTTGAGTCATGGCACCAATGAGCCAATCACAGCCTTGTTTCAGCTCCCTCCCGCCCCCGGCACATGGTACTTACCCAATCACAATACTCACCACTGGTGCCCCTACAGGTCGAACAGACACACGCAGGCTGGCAAAGGATGGGGGCAGTGGGGTGTTGTGAGGGGTAGAGTTTGGTGAACATTCACACCATCAATCAGTCGCTCTGTCTGTATTTATTTTGTTTATTTTGCTTTTTTTGGCACACATTTAGCGGAAAGGGTGTATGTGGTTTGGTATACGAATGCTATAATCTGGTCATGCTGGTGTTTCTTATCAGCAAAACTCATTTTATTTTAATCAAACAGCATCAGGCACTGACAATTTTTTTTTATGTTGCAAACATTTTCTTAAAATGTTGCAAATGAAGTTTTGAATGACTAATGACAAAAAAAGTCTGTTCAAGATGGCAGTTAGAAAAGAAATATGGTGCTTATAGTTGCTAGTTTAGGGAGGGAAATCATTTTAATTGTAAAAAAGATAAATAAATGAACTTAGCATTTATAATAAAACTGATGAAATTCAGCTATACAAACAAACAAAAAGAGTGTTTTAACACTAAAGTGTATTAAATTAAAGGATTAACCAGTAATAAGACAGCAAAAGCACAGCCATACAGTATGAAACAACACCAAAAGAGTGAGGGTTTAAAAGGTTCCATAAAAAAATTTATTAATAAAACTTAATGAATATAAAACCAGAAAGTCACAAACGTTGAACCCTGAGCTTTTGAACAGATCATAATAATACAAACAGTAAAACAACACTATAAAAGCTGTATGGGCTATTTGTTCTACTTAATTTGGACCCCACCATAAAAATTAAGAACAGTAGGGTATTTATTCAAGCAATTAATCAAAAGCTTTATTTGAGCCCAGACACCTTACGGTACAATTTCCCATGTAGTCTAATTAGTGATCTATTTTATTTAACACTGAAATATTTCAAAGCCGTTCCTGTGATCCTCCTCCAGTATTTTCCTCTCAGCGTTTTGCCTTTGCAGAATTGAAGACCTGATGCTTTTTTCCTTCAAAGTGCTCTAGGGCGAGGATCATGAAAAAGGTCAATCTGACCAACTATCCTCCACCTCAGTTTGAATTCACAAACAGCGAGAGAGAATTGCCTCTCATTATTCACCATGCAAAAAAGCTCGCATTATGGAGCAGAGCTCGGCTCAAGGTCACTCTTAAAAACCTTCCCTCTCCTTCTCCACCCGCAGCATCTCCTCTGGAACATCTCGTCTTCTTCACTCCGGTCTTCTTTATCTTCGAATCGTTGGCTGTGGCCAGTTTTGCGGCTGTGCCTGCCTTAGGTTGTCCCGTGCTCAAAGTTGGGATCTTACCCGTCGTTGGCTAACCAGCCTCTCACTGGCCACGCAGCACTAGCAGTGCTTCAGGTGTCACATGTGCAGGGCGGGTGGGAGGGAGTAGGGTGCCGGCGTTTTAGAAAGGTGGAGCACAAATGTACTTTACAGAGCATCATTTACATCAGTATGTTCTGTCCTTTTAGGAACTTATCCATAGGCATTCTGGGAGGTCACGTGTTGAAGCTGCTGAATTTTTTGAATTAGCTACTGAACTATGAGGTTATGTAAATGTATTATATGCTACAATTTTAGGCGATCGCTTTTTGTCTGTGCAAAAAGCTACAGGGCCAACAGTGTGGGGGCAGAGAAAAGGGTCGAAATAAAGCAAGAATGAAGCAAAGCAAGTGAGAAGACCATAAAAAAAAAATTGTAATAAATTTATGCTTCTTACTGGGTTGCCACTGGAACGTGAACATGTAAATATTATCACATGCCTGATGGTTGAAGTAGTGAAGAATTATTTGCAGGGTTAAAACACCTGCACGTTACAGACAGGGCTGAATGACCAGAAGTACAGTGGGGTGGGACTTTATGAATTATGATTTCCTTGGTATAACATGCAATGATTACAAAAATAACTGCAATGATAAAAAAGGACAATTTCTTCATCTCTGCCCTGCTGGGCAAAGTTTCATCCAGAAAGAAAAAATAATAATAAAATGCAATATACAGTCTTAACTGATCTTAAATGTTCCACACACAACACATCCGTCTGTTGTCTATAATAGTTAAAGTGACTAAGATGCTTTTGGGGTGTATTTTACAAAACACAACCACCCCCTCCCAGCATTACGGCTCTGGTATACTTCAAACCAAGAATGAAAAAAAACTTTGTCTGAAGTATACCAAGGCCTTTATTTGTTATCTGTTGTTCTTACAGGTGGTGTATGTATAAGCATAAACTCATTCATGTGCACCAATGCGCAAACACACAACTATTCTATTTCAGACCTGAAACACACTCTACGCAAGTACTTGAACGCAGACGCACTAACTGTGCAAGCTTGTGTTCCTAAATAGTTTTAACTGCAATTCATAACTCAACACAAGTACGTGTTGCAATCTTAGTGAATTTTAAATGATGTTTCTCTTTCAGATCAGCCTCTACAGGTTTAAAGTATTAAAGTATCGAGGCTTGTTTCTGTTAAGTAATGTAAGAGCACATGTTCGTAAGTGTTGGCATCTGTGTACTTGTGTATAGTATTTTTCTGGCTTAATGTTCACCAGACAATAAATGGCATGTAAGACTAACCTGATGTAGTCAGCGTGGATCTTGAAGTGGTGACACAGAGGATTTCCCTCCAGTGAGAGATCCACCAGCTTCAGACCCTTTAGTTTATCAAGTTCTCTTTCTGTCTTCAGCTAAAACATGACACAATGACTGAAAGAGTTAACGATAGCAGGATAAATCTATAGGCGTCAGAGAGTGCATTCATACCTCATTGTGTGACAGATTGAGAATTTTTAGGTTGGGAACTTTGCCGATAATATCCACCAGGTCATCCAGCCTGAATAACCGGTTGTTACTTAGGTTTAGACAAACCAGCTATGAATGGGGTAAAAGAAAAACATCATGAGTTATACACACATACTACCGTTCACACATTTAGGTTCAGAATGATTGTTTTTTTGTTTTTTTTAAATGCCTTGTAAAAGCTTAGTAGCATAATATTTTATTTTATATATATTTTTATCTATTTATTATTTTAATGAAAAGGATAATGTTATAATTCTTTGTTTTGTAACATTATAAATTTCCTAACTAATTTTATGCATCAATTCAATATCATACTGTCCCCAAACTTAAAAAAAAAAAAAAAAAATTGTACATGCTTGAACTTTGTACATTGTGTACCTCAGGAATGTTTTCCTCAATAATCTTGATGACCGCACACATGGAGTTTTTCCGGTTCAAAGTAACCTCAATATTTTGAGAAACCAAATCTGCCATAAAAGAAAAAATATTATAAAAAACAGAAACAAGCCAAACCCAGTAAACACATTTGTGTGGAGAAAGAATGAAAAAATGCAAACCTGGATCGACCCTGATGTTGTTCAGATCAAGAGCCTGTTGTGATCCGTCAAATCGTTTGGCCATGCATTGCTGCAAACAACATAATAGTTACAGGAATATAGTAAATAATCCATAAATCAACTAAATGCAAAAATAAGATATTTCAACAATCACTCACCTTCAAATGCTCCAGATCTGCAGGCCTCAGATCAGAGTGAATTAAAGTGGGTGGTGGGCAGCTGTTCATAATAACAGTCACCTGTCCATCAAAGATTGGCATTAAGTTAAACTCTTAAGTACATGGATTAAACTAAAATTCTTATACAGATCTTCAAAATAACAGATAAATTACTGTAGATAAACTTTATTTGAATGATAATGGGATTTCTGTCATCTTTCAGTTTATGACGCATTTAGTGTAACGAAAGCATCTTTTACCTTATATCCCTCTTTGTCGGTTATTCTACGGGACACTTTAAATATAGCGTTAGCTGTTGTAGAGTCTTCAATATAAAACTGGGCCCTGTTCCCATCAATATGATACTATTTCCAAGAGAAGAAAAAAAAAATAGATTTAGCAAGTCATATGATTATTATAACGTTTTAGAGAAAATGCATCCGAGTGTTAACTTACTTGAACGGCATGGAATGGTATGGGACAGACACTCTGAAGTGAAGAAAGAAGCCAGTCTTTATCGTATTTCTTCCCAAAAGGAATCTGTGGTCAAACATAAGCACAATAAATGACAACAATAATGAGTTTATTTATATCACACTTTGCTTAACAATAACTAAAAGGCACAAACAACAAGAGTAAGTCAAAGACAAAAACAAGTTAAAAAAACTAAGAATAAAGTGTAACAATATAATATGCAAATAAGATCATTATCAAATTTTAAGTAAAACCAAAGGCCCCAATATAATAAAACTCTTTTTTGATTACCATTCATTGGTAAAAAGACATTTGCAATACCATGTGACACCCCTGTTTTAAGAGAACCAGCTTTACAGTAGTTTACACTTTGGCAAGGTTTTCCAACGTCTAAAATTCTTTAAAAAAAATTGTTTGAAATAACACCCGTTCATTCTTTAATTTAACTGAAAGTACATCAGGGCATTGGCATGTTATTAACCGCAAAACTCATGTGTTACTAATGTGTAATGCACTAACAGTCATTTTAAACCAGTTCTTGCTTCTTCCATCAGATGGTCCACCACCGCCACCTCCTCCTCTGCCTCCAAATCGATTGCCACCTCTATCGTCATTAACACCGCCACCACCACCACCACCACCACCTCTTCCACCTTTGCGATTATCACGACGGTTCTGTTGTCTGCCATATGGATTACTGCAAGAAAGCATGAAATGTTAACTTGATCATCACACAAGTAAAAGTATAATTCCGCATCCACAAGTGCTTACTATCTGCGCTGCGAGCTGTCTTGAGGGATGTCAGACATGGTCACGTCTCCATCATCATCATGAAGTCTCGACCGGGGCCCAGGGCCTCCTCCTCCACCTCCAACTCCACCTCCGCTGTGACCTCCTCGATGCCTCGGCCGAGACATCTGATCGATGTACAAGGGGGCTCTGAAAGGGCCTCTGCCTTTACGGTTGCGATGCTTTGGTCCACCAACACGGTCATCATGCTCTGAAGGATGAAAAAGTCAGAGGTGTGAATGTGTCTTTAACAAACACAACTGATGTGTCAATCCTTGAACAAACGTGGTAATTAGGCATGGGATGATAACCGGTTTCAAGACAATAAATCTGTGTTTTTGAAATCAATGACGACAGAAGTCAATGATTTATTTTAATTATTTAGCCTGATGTTTACTGTTCCAAAATATTATAAATGTTTCCTAAAATAAAATATATTGTGCTAAATGGGGTAAAATGTTTTTTTTTTTACTCAGACACTTAAAAAACTTATTTTAGAGCAGTAATCACAATACCGTGAGACCGTGGTATATTTATCCAAGGTTATCATATCATCCGAAACTTGTACCGGCCCATGCCTAGTGCTAATTATCTAACAAGTGCAAGTATCATCGTTTGGAAATGGTCTAAAATGTTAATTTTGTTGCTGGAATAAAAACAAGGCATATTTACACCTGAAACATTTAGAGTTGACAAAAATATTGACTTTCATAGTAATTTTTGCTCCTACTATAGAAGACTATGAATCCTAGCAAACAGCATTCTTCAAAACATCTTCTTTTGTGTTCAACTAAAGAAAGAAAGTCAAGATGTTTAAAACCCTATGGGGGATGAGTAAATGATGAGGTCATTTTCATTTTGTAGCGAACTACCGTTTAGGATGTGTTTTGGTTGATTGGAGCACAAGTGGACAAGTGAAAAACATTGTTCTGCTTATGTTTCCTCACCTTAAAACCAGATTTCCAGAATTATATAGCAAAGTGTAAATCCTGTCTGGCTAGTCTGTTTTTAAAAAATCCTCTTATTTTCAAGATTTAAGGCAGTTAAAAGATCAGCAGAATATGCACTAAAATGCACAGAAAATGTGCTCATCTTGACTACACACTATTTATAATACTATAATAGATTTTCCCACTATGGAAAAATGTCTTCTACTTTCATTATATTCATTATTATTTTTGAATATATTCTTGTGGTAGTTTTTGTATACTTGCATGTATGTATTTATGCTCAGTTACTGATTGTTAAAAAAGGAGGAATGACAACAATGGACTTCAGATTTCCCCAAAAGCTGACTAATTTATACACATAAGAATCACAATTATTAAATGATTGCCTGGTTATGTCTAATCTCACTTGAAAAGGTTTAGGTCATTAAAGATGACGATATGGTGACTTACAAATATGGCTTTTTCTTTAGAAATTGTAATCATGCACAAATTATTAGATATGAAAACTTTATAAATATAAAGGACATTTTACTATTGAGATATCATAGAAGATTTAGATTTTACATGATTTTACGCAAGTACAGTTAGAAAGAAATGACACTGGTTATAATATGTGCGACTGATGCATGTTAAAAGGGGTAGTTCACATAAAATGAACATTTAATCATTTACTCATATTCAAGTGGTTCTAAACCTTTATGAATTTCTTTCGTTTCTTGAACATAAAACAAGATATTCTGGGGAAAGCTGAAAAAAAGACTAGTAATTGAATTCCACAGCAGGAACAAAAATACTATACAAGTTAAATATTTAACTTTGACTCGTTTCTTCAACATTCTTCAGAATATCTAACAACAAAAAGAAACTCAGAGGTTTGGAACTAGAGGGCGAGTGAATGATGACAGGCTTTTCATTTTGGGGTGAACTATGGCTTTAATTGCATCTCCCAATTCACAATAGACAAATAATTTTTGTTATAAATTTGTATAACTTTGTAAACTGATTCAACGAAGTGTTTAATAAAAAAAAAATACACAAACTATTTTTTCTGAGTGTTATTTCACATCAGAAAGTCAGACTACACGGGGTTAACCTGCCTCGGAGCTCCACTGGATTCTTTTATTTGCATTAAGACCTCTACATTATAGCTTCAGGTTGGTCAATACCTCAGAAGTTCAACACGTCCTCATCTCGCACTACCACCATGTGGCCAGTTCATCCCGCTCACCTATTTCTATATAAATTCACTAAGTACGACAAAATGCGGCTAAATCAATCGAGACAATGCGTTTAGCGTTGGTCTAAATTAGCCCATACAACAAAAACACAACGGCGACTTACAAATAAGCTAGCTGGCTAGATGTTACTTATGTAAATCCTTACGCTACACAGCTGGAGAATACGGAGAAGCAAAAAACAGGTTCTGAGACGCAGTATGATTGAGGATAATCTTAATCAAACTATACAAATGTTAAAGGTTTTAAATGGACGCGGGAGCTTTTGTTAACGGCTCAAACTTACCATTATAGTAGCGCGAGTCGTCCGCTGTCGCCATCTTTTCAGAAGGCTTTTACGTTACTTTAAATGTCAAATATATACGGTTTCCGGGCGTTATTTTAGTACTTTTATAAATAACACGAAACCGAGAGACATTAAGATAACTCTTTGTGGGCCTGAAAGATCAGAAGATATGCTTTCTTATCCGCGTTTCGTGCCAGAAATAATCTGACTCCGTGCTGGGCAGCTGCTGCTACTGACTCTTCTTCGAATACCCAGCGGACAGTTCGCTCATCGCGTCACTACCGCCACCTGGTGCTCAGCAGCAAATCAGTGACGATGGACAATTTGTTTTTCATTTATATCATATATTATTTTATTAAATACACACAAAAAGCATAGAACAAAATACGAACATTCTTCCCTTCACAATAAGTTTACGGTAGGATCAGAATTGCTATGCAAAAAGAATAAAACATAAATAGCAGTGACTCTTTGGTGAAAGAGAAAATATAAGCTTAAATCTGTAAACTAAAATGACTAATTTAAGCACCATTTACTTTTTAATAGTTTTAGTATTTCTTTTAATATTGGAATATTCATTTATATAGAAACAGTATTGTAATAATAATAATAACACCACTTGTGCTAATAATAATAATATTATTACTATTATTATACAAAATAAAGAGTGTACTATTTTATAACATTCATTCATTTTCTTTTTGGCTTATTCCCTTTATTAATCTGGGGTCGCCACAGCGGAATGAACCGCCAACTTATCCAGCATATGTTTTACGCAGCGGATGCCCTTCCAGCCACAACCCATCACTGGGAAACACCCACACACACTCATTCACACACATACATACACTGCAGACAATTTAGCTTACCCAATTCACCTATACCACGTCTTTGGACTGTGGGGGAAACTGGAGCACCCGGAGGAAACCCACGCGAACACGGGGAGAACATGCAAACTCCACACCGAAATGCCAACTGACCCAGCCGAGGCTCAAACCAGCAACCTTCTTGCTGTGAGGCGACAGCTATTTTATAACAATTTATTATTATTATTATTATTATCATCCTATGTCTCAACTTTTCCAGACAATATTTAACATTAATAATACATATCTATATAATAAACATATATCTATTTAAAATACTAATAATGCTATTTTTTACACAATATGTAACATTATTATTCCCTAATAAATTATATATCAGAGTCCTCTACTTATTTTCCATTAAATATGTAACAATCCTCTTAAAATATTGTTTTCAACATTTCCAACATTAAAAACAACTAAAAATGAAAATAAAAAATCTATTTACCTTTCCCAAGAACTGCTTAGATAAGTTGAAGTTTTATGCTAAACATCACAATAAAGGGGAATGCTGAGAATTATGAATAAAATGTTAATGCTGATAATGTGGTTACACTTTACATGCAGAGCTCATATTGTAACAGAACCAGAGAGCTCAGTAATGGCACATTAAAGCATGTCAGGACTGTAAACATTAGTCCTGTAGGAAGTACTCAACAACAAAAAAAAGCAGCAAAACAGGAAATGCTCTCGATCAGCTCAATGAGGTAAACAGGTTTCCAAATGCATCAGTAATATTCTTACGGTAATTGCATTGCAAAAGGAATGTGTCAAATGTGTGAGCTGCGAGTGAGTGTAACAATAGACATGTGCATATCAGAGCTCAGAGCCTCATCCAGGGTCCAGGCCTTTGCCTAAGGCTGGTGTCTGATGACTGCGGTTGGACTGTTTCTTCTTCTTGAGTGTCGTTCCTCTCTCCTGCCGTCCCTTGCTCATCATCTGCATCCTCCTCAGTCAAACTGCTCTTTGCAACACGAGGAGCCTCCAGGAAAACAGGAGCATCGTCTGTAGAGGAGTCCTGAGCTGATGGAGGAAACACCAACAGATCATCTTCTGTTTGTTTGTTTTTAATGAAATGAATACTTTTATTTCAGTTGATTTTTAAGCATTGGAAAAATAGACAAATGGTAAAAACTCAACACTGATTATAATAATCAATGTTTCCTGAGTAGCAAATCCCCATGTGACATTGAATACTGGAGTAATGATGCTGAAAATCCAGCTTTGACATCATAGAAATAAATTGCATTTTAAAATAGATCAAAGAGATAGTTCAGCCAAAGTGAAAAATCTGCCATCAACACACCTTCCACTTGTTCCAAGCCATTTTTAATTTCCTTTTCGTGTTGAACACAAAAGACCATATTATAAAGAGTGCTGGAATCCAGTGACTTCTTTAGTACTAATATTAAAATAATAACATTAAAGTAATAATATTAAAGTAATATAAAGTGTTAAAGTAATAATAATAAAAAAAGTAATAAAAGCACCAGCATCTTCTCATCTCCTTTACGTTTTGGTTTGCTGAACTGTTGTACAAAATGAAAAAAAAAAAAAAAAAAAAATCACATTTATGATGAGATTTACGCTTTTAAGTAATATTTTTACCAGCTTCATCCTCTTGTTGGTTATTCAGGTCTTCTGTCCCAATCACGCTAGGAGTGTCCAAATCACCTGCACAAACAAACATGATTCTTCAGTGAAATGATCACTCCATTTCTGTGCATATAAGTCACAAAGAATTGTCACATTTTCATTTGTCTCAGATGTTCTCGTTTACCTTTGTTTCGAACAGTTTGTTTGGGTTGCTGAAGCGGATCTGAGAGGAGTTCACTGCCATCTCTTCCATATGTCATAACTGGCGAACAGTCAGATATTGTGCATTAGTGACTGATCTGTCTTATTAATGCCGTCATATGTGTGTGTGGTTGTGAAAGTTGCTTTTACTAGGAGTGCTGGCAGAGGAGTGCATGCGTTTACGTGCTTCTTCCCGTCTCTGCTGAAGACGCGTGGAGTCTCCCATCATCACCTGTGAGTGTAAACAGACATCTACATTTAGTCATTTAGCAGACGATTTTGTCCAAACTGACGAAGGAATTTAGCGATTCATCAAGAATAGGCAATACAGAGAGATGATCTTACCTTCACTCTGACCTGCTCGGGTGGATAGAGGCCTCCCCAGATGAACTGCAGGTAACTGAAGAGCATGATCACACTGAGGAAGGTGAAGTTACTTGCCACTCCAACGATCGCAGACATCACAGGGAAGTTATACAGGAGGAATCTGTTGTAAAAGGAAGAACGACACACGATAGTCTTAAAGGAACACATCACTCTTTTTTATTTAAAACAGACTAATTTTGCAACTCCCCTAGAGTTAAATAGAGGAGTTTTACCATTTTTGAATCCATTCAGCTGATCTCCAGGTCTGGCAGGAGCACTTTTAGCTTAGCTTAGCATAAATCATTGAATTGGATTAGACCATTAGCATCTTGCCCAAAAAAAAAAAATAAACATTTTCAATAATTTTCCTATTTAAAGCTTGATTCCTTTGTGGTTACATTGTGTACTAGAACACAGACGAAAAATGAAAAGTTGCCACTTTCTAGGTCGATATGGCTAGCTGTACCATGGCTGCAGCAGGCGCAATGATATTACACAGATTCTAACTGGTTTTAAGTGTAGGGCTTTCTTGCTGCTGGGGACTATTTTTAGGTGCTGCAGAATTTCATTGCGCCTGCACCTGCATCTGCTCACCTCATTTACTCTTTGTTTTTTGTGATTTTTTTGTGATTACATTTACACTGATATTCGGGGGGTGAAAATATTTTGCTTGTGTGACATAACAAATATCTTATAACATAAGGGATAATTTTACAGTATTATGGCACCATTCTTACTGCATTACATAACAGTCACACAAATCCCTTTTGGACTTTCAAGAGATGTTTTTGTTTTTTGAAAAGTGAGTGATATACTCTATAATGTCTGTTCACACATCCTTAAAGCAACAATTCAAATATCAGACAATAAATAATATCACAAATCCCTAAATCAACGGCGTGTTAGATATGCATTATACTTAATGCAAACATGTCTCTCTTTTAGCTTATTTTGCTTGCTTGAAATTAATTGCATTAAATTGCAAGCGTTACCTAATTCACAAACAGCAAAAACTGGGTCTTTCAACTTGGAAAATATGGTAAATAAACTGATAAAACCAAACAATGACAATTACCTAACGCCAGTAAAGTAGGCATGAATCCTCAGCTGGGCAGAATAAATTTGAACCCTGCGAGATTGAATCTCGATCACAGCCCCAACAGCAGGATGATACTGTAAAAGACAGATCGATATAAAGTCTTATATATCAATATAAAATCTTTTGTCCATATTCAATAATGTGTTGTTTATATGACACCACACACAAAAGTGACAATTTTACAGAATGTAGATATTTACTCTTGAAATGATAATTGTTATCAATCTCATCAACACGTTCAATAACACAATTCTGTCACTTTATTCATAATTTACAAACTCACAATGTCTAGTTTGAGGTCTGGGAAGAGCTCGACCTCAATGAGCTGTTTTTGCTCAGACACTCCGGACAGCAGGAGCGGAGAGAAGAGCAGTGTGCTCAGGGTCTGCAGGAGATTAGAGCGGTAGTGCAGCATCGTCTGATGGGGAAGAAACAAGGACTGAGTAATTATGAGTTAACAGGCAATTACTGACAGTCATTATAATATAAAAGACTGTTTCAAGATCATTGTCACACGATCCTTCAGAAATCATTCTAATATGCTGATCTGCTGTTCAGTTTTGTAAGTGTGTGCGTGCTGCTTGATATTTTGTGGAAATAAGATAATAGATAATAGATTTCTGAATAAGAAAGTTATTTGCAAACTCAATAAATGTATTCGCAATCATTTTACAGATGTCGGTCACACTTTACAATAAGGTTTCATTAGTTAATGCATTTACTAACATGAACTAATTATGAACAATACTTGTATAGCAATTATTAAACATAGTTCAACCTTTACTAATGCATTATTAACATCCAAATTCATGCTTGTTAACATTAGTTAATGCACTGTGAGTTGAACAGATATTGTAATAAATGTATTGTTCATTGTTTGTTCATGCTAGTAAATACATTAACTAACATTAACTAATTCAACCTTGTCTGTTGAGAGAAAAACATTATAGTATGGCCATGAGTAAGGTACTAACAATCACCATGAACAACTTTGAACAGTACTGACTGATATAAGATATTTAATTGTGTATATAATAATATTTACATAAATATAGCCTTTGTCAATATAAATTCCATATAAAAAAAAGAATAAGTGATCGTGACAATTTTATTATATTCTTACTTAATATTTTAAATGAAACTTTTTACTGACAAATGGGTAAAACCTAGTGGCAAAATTAAAAGAATTAAAATTACATTTAATTAGGACTTTGAAACTGGACTGTTATCCTTAGATTTGTGGTCTTTTAGTATGTCATCAAATGATTTATGTTCTAAAAAATGACTGACAGGATTTTTTATATATATCAATTTTATATATCGTTTCACTGACTAGCACCAGATTATAGTATAAGAAACATACTACTACTAATAATAAGAGTTAGTATAAGAGTTAGATACTTAGTAATAAGAGTACTCCTAATTTATTTGATGCACAGTGTGTAAAACTGCAGTTACTTTTAGCAACATCTGATTCTAAATGTATTCATAGTTGTTAAAAATTACAATTTGATGACAGCTGTCTTTACTCACTGAGCGGGCCACCGAGCGAACAACTGTCCCATCACTGCAATAGCAAGACATTCTGACCATGAACATGCCAAGCTGTTCGTTAACAGGAGATTCAGGCATTTCCAGTTCCAGAGAGATCCTGTAGGCCTGACCAGGCATCATCACCTAAAAAAAAAATCTAGCTCTAAATATGACCAAAAATCAATGTCATAACGAAGCAACATTTATTAAAGGGATAGTTCACCCAAAAATAAAAAACGATTTACCATTTATTCACACTAAAGTGGCTCTTGAAGAATGTGGAAACCATTAGGAAAAGAAAATACTATGAAAGTCATTTTTTCAAAATATCATCTTTTGGTTTAACAAACAAATGGAAAAAATACAATTCTGATTTGATAATATCTGCAAATTAAAGATTATATTGTTTTTAGGTAAACTATCCCTATTTATTAATTTTGCCACACTTTAGTATGGGGATCAATTTACACTATTAACAAACTCCAACTTTTGCCTAAAATAAAATTCTAATTTGCTGCTTATTAATAGTTAGTAATCATGCAATAAAGGCCTTAATCAGAACTAATATTATACAACTTTAGTAATATTCTGCTAGTGAGAATTGGAAAAGTGTTTCATCATTTCATACACAATTATTAAAATATATTTGCATCTTTAAAGATATAGCTCACACAAAAATGAAAATTTACATTGACCTCCATGGCAGGAAAAACAAATATTATGGAAGTAAATGGTTACAGGTGTTCAGTTTTCTTGAAAATATCTTCTTTTGTGTTCAACAGAATCAAGAAAATCATAAAGGTTTGGAACCACTTAAGGGTGAGTAAATAGTGAGAACATTTTGGGGTGAACAATATTCAAAAAATAATGCTGGGTGTATCCCTCAAACGATTGTTAAGCATCGTTTGCTCCACTGTATATACAGATTAATGGCAGGATTGTGATGTACCTGGTCTCTTCCGTTCTTCAAGAGCGAAACATTAGCCATCGGGAAAGAACAGAGGACTGAATCTGAAGCCTCGCAATCTGTCCTGTTAGGGATGAAACATGAATGAACACCAGTAATTTCTCCAACAGTATTTGTTCACTGGACCAAACTAATGAAAAACTCAGTCATGCGCAAGCAGACCATTATCAAAACGAGTCAGGAATGTGATGTGTCTGTACCTGTAATAGTAGTGCACTGGTGTGGAGAAGCTGACGCTGGGCATGTAGGAATAATAAAAGCTCCCATATAAGAAGATGGAGACCCAGAGGAGAAGCACAAGGACGCACAACAGGATGGCAGCTCTTAAAAGCGTCCTGCGAGCTCTCAGCAGGGTCACCGCAGCCACGTCCTGGAGCCAAAGCAGTAATGGTCCCATTGCTGCGCCCATGGTTGGCAGTCCTTCACCGTCCCGTCCAGGAGCGGGTCGTCTTGGTTCAGGGCGTCTGCCTGTCTGCCCTTCCACTGCAAACAACGGGGTTTGTTCCTCTTCACTCATTCAAACCCCTCACACGCTATTCAGTAATGTGTACAGTCTGCATGACTGCATCTATTTATGCTCGTTATCAGTTGTGTTAATTAATGGTGTGAAAATACTGAGCAGTGTGAGGGATATGCATTCAAAAAGTCAAATTTGGGTCTAATCGTCTTTGGATCTCGCTCTTTGGCTGAAGACATGATGTGCTCGTTTCTTATATGAGCAGCTTTTGCAGCGTTCTTCTGTAATTGTGGATGAAGTCATGGAGTACGCTAAAAACGAACAAAAGAAAAAGACAGGATTAAATATGTTAGATTAAAATTTTATTAAAATGTAATCATAATTAAACACACAATAAATTTTAATTATCTCAAATTTTTTTAGGATAACAACATGACAAATTATCCAAAATTAATAATAAAACAAAAGACTCTACTAGCTTAGTCATATATGAATTTCAAGAATCAAAACTATAAATGTTTTGTTTTATGGTCATTATACTGCACCCTGTGTCACTTATTTGACATTTTCTTTTGACAGATGTTATTACAAATATTACACACACACATATATATATATGTATGTAATATCTGTGATTCTAGATACTCTTTTTTTTTTTTACTCTTTGAAAAAATAGAGTCTGACTGGAGCTATAACAAACCAATAATGCATTACATTGGTAGAAAATAAACGACAGACGAATAAAAATAGATAAGAATGTTTCTATTCAGAGAGTTGTAGTGTCATTTCAGCATGTCTTTTGCATAACGTTTCAGTTTTTCTGTACAGGATTTTAATTGGCTCCATGTCATACTTTCTTCAGTCATCTTACGCTAATATCAGTACATCAACTGTAAACAAACCGCGAACTCACCCTCTTCAGTCAGAAAATGCACCATGGACAAATAAATAATGTTACCCTTCAGAACAACACCTGTCCTGTCTTCTTTTCCCTGTTATTATGAGCTAAGCTGGAGTGACGCATAATTTATGCATTTCAGGGCGGAACAATTAATCTCCACATCAAATTAAGTCCAAAACTATAGACCATTTTGAGGGATGTAAACAAAAACAATGGTCCCAGTGTATTTCCTGTTTTACATTTTTAATTTCTATCGCTTCCGAGAATCCAAAAAGAGCCACATATTGATAAATAATGTTATGATGGCTGTTTTAACATTAAGTTATGATTGAATCGCCTCTTGTTACAGTTATGAAATAGTTTGATAACAAGCAGGAAATGTTCATGGGCCATTGACATGACCACATTGAAATGGTCTATAGCGAATTGCTGTCATTGACTATCTAGAGATCAGAGAAAAACAACAACCTGCCGAACTCAGTGGCGCCTCTTCCTGTGGGAGAGAAACACGCGTACGGCAACAGAAGAGGTACAAAATACAGACTATTTGATGCGTTTGCCTGTCAGTTGAGCCAATGCAGTGAATATTGAATGCAGTGCTGTAATTTATTCCGATGATTACAGAAGAGTAAAACTATTTTCGTATACTATTTAGAAAGGATAGTATGCGAATTGGGACGCACATTGGGATACATAACACCACGTAATTTTTTGATGGTTTTAATTTCAATTTTATAAAATGCTTTGCCTTTTTCTATCTATCTATCTATCTATCTATCTATCTATCTATCTATCTATCT